>CM065699.1:3303366-3340866 GCA_017654935.2 Phymorhynchus buccinoides | reverse complement strand
TGCATTAGTCTGGGTGATTTGAGCTGATTTTTAGAGAGAAGGTGGATTTGGAAAGAAGATTATATGAGCGAAAAGAGAGAGATAGGGAGAGAGAGAGAGAGAGAGATAGGTGAAGACGGGGGAAAAGCCCATGGGCGGGTAAGAAGCCCATGCCAATTATCTCATGACATAAAGAACATTTCAGTCAAATTTGCCCATGAGACGAATGCTACATTAACACTCGTCTCTAGCATTCGTCTCATGGGCAAATTTGACTGAAATGTTCTTTATGTCATGAGATAATTGGCATGGGCTTCTTACCCGCCCATGGGCCTTTTACCCCGTCTTACCCTATATATATTGAGGGAGAGAGAGAGAGAGAGAGAGAGAGAGAGAGAGAGAGAGAGAGAGAGAGTTTATATTGTTTGTTCAGTGTTGTACTGTTGGAAGTAAAGTGATAGAGACTGAGAACACAGCAAAACGCACGGCCTTTCTACACTCATCCAACTGAAGTGGTACGGCTGCCAAACTGTGACGACGTCTGTGAGCCAAGAATCTAGATGGATCTACTATTCTAGATAAAACTGATGAATCTGATGAAACTCCGGGGGTTGTTTCTGGGTTGTTTCCACTTTTTCAGTCTTGCGGCCTTTCTTACTGCAGATTGAGTACTTCATCCTCTATCGTTTGCTATATTTAACACTAATTTTCATCCATTTACATCATTAAACACATGCATTCAACAATAGTAGAAGATAAAGGCTATATGGAAAAACGGAATGAACCAGGACTGTGACAAATGCTCCGCGGCTGTTGTGTGTACTGCACTACATGGGGGGTGGGGGGGGGCATATTAGATAATGGCCTTTATCATGACTGCGATTAATTATTCAACAAAGATAATTAGCTGAAAAGGTTAATAAAATACAGCTTAATGTTTGGTAAGAAAGGCAAGTGTGAAAATGCGGGGAGAGCTGAGAAATGGGGGGGGGGGGGGGGGGGGGGGGGGGGGGCACATCTTGACCTTTACCGAAATTCCGTTCACTAATTCATGTAGACACCAATTCACTGCACATCTGATAAAAATGCCTGATGCATAAATACGGGTATTTCATCAGATTCATGTATGTGGATCTATAAATATAGTGAACGAAACTAGTAGTATTTCATCAGATTCATGTAAACAGTAGGATTTCATCAGATTCATGTAGACAGTAGTATGTCATCAGATTCATGTAGACAGTAGGATTCCATCAGATTCATGTAGACAGTAGTATTTCATCAGATTCATGTAGACAGTAGTATGTCATCAGATTCATGTAGACAGTAGGATTCCATCAGATTCATGTAGACAGTAGGATTCCATCAGATTCATGTAGACAGTAGGATTTCATCAGATTCATGTAGACAGTAGGATTCCATCAGATTCATGTACACAGTAGGATTTCATCAGATTCATGTAGACAGTAGGATTCCATCAGATTCATGTAGACAGTAGGATTTCATCAGATTCATGTACACAGTAGTATTTCATCAGATTCATGTACACAGTAGGATTTCATCAGATTCATGTACACAGTAGTATTTCATCAGATTCATGTACACAGTAGGATTTCATCAGATTCATGTACACAGTAGGATTTCATCAGATTCATGTACACAGTAGGATTTCATCAGATTCATGTACACAGTAGTATTTCATCAGATTCATGTAGACAGTAGTATTTCATCAGATTCATGTACACAGTAGGATTTCATCAGATTCATGTAGACAGTAGGATTTCATCAGATTCATGTAGACAGTAGGATTTCATCAGATTCATGTACACAGTAGGATTTCATCAGATTCATGTAGACAGTAGGATTTCATCAGATTCATGTAGACAGTAGGATTTCATCAGATTCATGTAGACAGTAGGATTTCATCAGATTCATGTAGACAGTAGGATTTCATCAGATTCATGTAGACAGTAATATTTCATCAGATTCATGTAGACAGTAGTATTTCATCAGATTCATGTAGACAGTAGAATTTCATCAGATTCATGTACACAGTAGGATTCCATCAGATTCATGTACACAGTAGGATTTCATCAGATTCATGTAGACAGTAGGATTTCATCAGATTCATGTACACAGTAGGATTTCATCAGATTCATGTACACAGTAGGATTTCATCAGATTCATGTAGACAGTAGGATTCCATCAGATTCATGTAGACAGTAATATTCCATCAGATTCATGTAGACAGTAGGATTTCATCAGATTCATGTAGACAGTAGGATTTCATCAGATTCATGTAGACAGTAGGATTTCATCAGATTCATGTAGACAGTAGGATTCCATCAGATTCATGTACACAGTAGGATTTCATCAGATTCATGTAGACAGTAGGATTTCATCAGATTCATGTACACAGTAGGATTCCATCAGATTCATGTACACAGTAGGATTTCATCAGATTGATGTAGACAGTAGGATTTCATCAGATTGATGTACACAGTAGGATTTCATCAGATTCATGTACACAGTAGGATTTCATCAGATGTATGCCTTACAGACGTCAGAGTTGGAATAGCCGTAGGACTTGAGTTGGATGTGCCTTACAATAACTGAACAAAACAGCAAGCTACGTTTTCAAGTAAGCTTCCTTTTCTGCTTGAGTGTGTGAGGTTTTATTGTTCTTCTTATATCAAAACGGCAACAGCTTGCGCATAAACAACAACAACAACAAAATATACACAACCATACGGCAACAGAGTATTGCACAGCAAAATAAAGGCAACTACACAAGCACCCAGGAATAAACGTGTAGAAGATGTGAGCAATCAAAACTTGATGTTTTGCTGAGTAATGTGCCACAATTTGTTTGTTTTTTATACGCGCGAAGACTGTGTGTATGTGTGCGTGGCCTTCGTAAAGTTATGTTTAGTATAGGTTAGGTTGCAGAGTCGGCAGTGATGTGTAACTCGTGTCTGTCGTTTCCGACTATGACTGCCAGATAACAGATGGGGCATCTGCTATTCCAGCAGGCTCGGACTAAAATTTGTATATAGTGAAAATGTCTTGCCCCGGATACATCCCCACTCTCTCGGCCAAAGGGATTCGAGGACAGTTGATGTTGAGAAGGTCAACAAAGGCCAACCAATCCCTTTGGCTGCAGCACGAGAACCAGTGCAAGGGCCCCCTCGTTCGAGAGTGATAGTCTTCCACAAAAGACTAAGCTGTAGCGTGACTTGCCGATACTGTTGGAAACATTGTGCAGCTCTCATGGTGCTATTGGCCCGTATATTACGTAATCCGCACAACACTGACAGTGTTGTTTAGTTGAATGGGAAGCTAGCAACGGATTGTTTCATCTCCCGAACCTTTATGCCAAAAAAGTGCTCCTGTTTTTAAATGACAAGAAACAAAAACAAACCCTCAAAGCGAGTGAACAGAATGGAAATGTCTGCATTTTAAGCAAGCAAATTAAAGTATTTCAGTTGTTTAAAGTGTATATCTATTCAATGCTTTTAAAACGGAAGAAGAGAAACGTAGTTATTCATAAGCTATTACAAAAATAAAAATTCGGTTTTCCAAGTAAGTTTTTTAAAGGTTTTTTTTGTGTGCATACTTTGGATATGTGATAAGTCTACTTGCAGGCATCATGCTATATGTTGCAAACTCATTTGAAAACGTAATGTGTATGGGTTTTTTTTAAAATAATGTGTTTACCATTTTTGTTTTCGTTGGTTCGGAATCTAATACCTTGAAAAGATTTCATAGTTGAGACATTGAATGTAACAATTTTTAAAAAATGACTCAATAAAATTAGCTTGACTTTTTTACTTGCCTTTAATGTGTTCTGAAAGTATAACTTCCTCAGAGAGAGAGAGAGAGAGAGAGAGAGAGAGAGAGAGAGAGAGAGAGAGAGAGAGAGAGCTTTGGGTCGTTAAGTAAGGGGGGTGATGGATCGGGAGAGACCTCTTTGCCCCATCTACCCTCTCCACCATCCCCTTCACTCCCGAACGTAACATTTTGCAACCCCTCCCCCACCCCCTTCACCCCATCCCCACCCCTTTTCATCAAGTGCACGTGCACACTAACACTTCCGAAGACTAATTACTCAGTCACGGGTGGTTGAACCAATACAATGGAGCGGGGTGGGGGTGGGGGCAGGGGGAGGAGGGGAGGGGGTGAAGAAGAAGAAGAAAGAAAGAGAAGAAAGGATAACGCACGCATAAACTTCATACTGCACTTCCTTCTTGGCTAATGAGCTTGTGTGTGATTGCAATGTTTTGCTTTGGCCCAATCTCTCTTTTCTGTCCTCGTTGCCTCTGCTATTATCTTTGTTCTTTAAAAGAGTAAAGAGCAACTTTTACAATTTGCGGTCAAGGAAGTGCGTGCGCGCACGCGCACACACACACACACACACGCACGCACGAAAGAGGGAGGGAGGGGGACCATTGAAAATATTTGCAAAACAAAATAACACAATAACATTGATATTTTATCTACAAGTTGTTATTGCCTGGAACTTGTTTTCCATCCTAACCACAGGAATTCAGTGGGCCACATTTTACACAAAGCGCAACTCGAAGAAGCAAATGGCACTAACACACGAACCACATAGACTAGTCTTGATTAACTCTTGATTTAGACGAGTTTCAAGCATGAGAGAAGCGGAAAATAAGGCATAAAATAATGCCCAAAGGTTCTCTACCTGTCACCTTAGTGAAATTTCAAAATATGCAAAAAACACGAGCCAAAACGTTAAGCAACCCCCTAACGTTGGTGTGGGCGCGAAGCCACAACTAAACGTAATTTGCATATAAACAAAGTGAATGCTAAATTTGTATTGAATTTTTATTTCAAAAAAATATGTCGCAATCCCACAGGGAAATATTACTTTGCATTGTTTTGCAAAAGGTTGCTTAACTGTTTGGCTCCAGCTTATTGCAAAAGCAAAGGGACGAAGAAGCTTTATAGTAGGGGAAGACGGGGTAAAAAGCGCATGGGCGGGTAAGAAGCCCACCCCAATTATCTCATGAAAAGAAGCAAATTTCAGTCTCATTTTGCCCATGAGACGAGCGTTAATGTATAGCATTCGTCTCATGGGCAAATTTGACTGAAATTTTCTTTATTTCATGAGATAATTGGGGTGGGCTTCTTACCCGCCCATGCGCTTTTTACCCCGTCTTCCCCTACCTTTACCTGTTAGCATTTCGCACCTGTTAGTAGGGCCTACATTCTAGCATTTAACCTCTCCAACGCTTTGTGAAGTATCCCTGTGTACGTGTGTGAGTGACCATTCAGATCAACCTCTGAAGCCAGCATTTAACCTCTCCAACGCTTTGTGAAGTATCCCTGTGTACGTGTGTGAGTGACCATTCAGATCAACCTCTGAAGCCAGCATTTAACCTCTCCAACGCTTTGTGAAGTATCCCTGTGTACGTGTGTGAGTGACCATTCAGATCAACCTCTGAAGCCAGCATTTAACCTCTCCAACGCTTTGTGAAGTATCCCTGTGTACGTGTGTGAGTGACCATTCAGATCAACCTCTGAAGCCAGCATTTAACCTCTCCAACGCTTTGTGAAGTATCCCTGTGTACGTGTGTGAGTGACCATTCAGATCAACCCCTGAAGCCAGCGGGCTGTTCAGGTGGAGTTATTGTCATTAGCCGTGGACACAGATGGCGTTTCATATATAAGCCGTTTCTTAACAACGACTCTCTCTCTCTCTCTCTCTCTCTCTCTCTCTCTCTCTCTCTCTCTCTCTCTCTCTCTCTCTCTCTCTCTCTCTCTCTCTCTCTCTCTCTCTCTCTCTCTCTCTCTCTCTCTCTCTCTCTCTCTCTCTCTCTCTCTCTCTCTCGCTCTCTCTCTCTCTCTCTCTCTCATTCATAATATCAACTGCTTTGCTACCTTTGTATTCAGCTCTGTATGAGTAATAGTATGCCTTGCCATGTTTGTCTTTTGTGTTAAGTATATATGTATCAAGGGCAGATTGGAAGAATAGGCGTTGCCTATAATCTATATCCTTGGAAAATAAAGTTTAAGTTTTCAAGTTTTCTCTCTCTCTCTCTCTCTCTCTCTCTCTCTCTCTCTCTCTCTCTCTCTCTCTCTCTCTCTCTCTCTCTCTCTCTCTCTCTCTCTCTCTCTCTCTCTCTCTCTCTCTCTCTCTCTCTCTCTCTCTCTCTCTCTCTCTCTCTCTCTCTCTCTCTCTCTCTCTCTCTCTCTCTCTCTCTCTCTCTCTCCAGCGAGTGGCAAACATGGATGTTTCCTCTTATTTGACAAAGGGGAATAATATAAACCGACAGACTGATTGCCAGTGGGGATGCGCTCATTGCATGTTTGTTGGGCGATACCTTAACACTGATTCCCCATACGTCATATACCTATGTCTGCTGGTCGTAGCTTAAGGTCTCTGTACACGTGAACATTTTTCACTATTTCCCCATGGCAACACAGTGATGTGCAAGTCATATTAAGACTGGCTTATTACTGTGTTCTATGGGGAAAGAGTGAAAAATGTTCACGTGTATAGAGACCATTGTGAGTCGACTAACACTGTGTTGCCATGGGGAGATAGAGACATTTTGTGAATAATGCTAACATGTACAGAGACCTTTACTCAACAAATTAGTAACCAGCGGGCGACCAAACAAACAAAAACAAGACAAACTACAGCGTTAAGACGCTAAATCACCAACCGCGCGGCAGCGTTTTCGGCTCCAGTGACCTTGACCTTTGACCCATGACCTTCATTATCAAACTTGGCCTAGATCTCTCCATTACCTACCCGCATGCAAATTTGAGCATCCTAAGTCCATCCGTTCAAACGCTAGAGAGGATGCATACAAACATACAAACATAGTCCGCCTCAGACACGAGTGAAAACATTACCAATCCGCTCTCTACGATCGCGGTTGGTAACAAACAAACAAAAAAGGACAAAAAATATCAATGTTGAGCACGAGCGGTGCGAAGTTCCCTCGCGTGTATATCTGGGTATGGTGTCTGGGCGGACGGATGGATGCACGGACGCCGCACGCACGGACCAAACAACGACAATAGTTCCCCAAGCTCGGGAAGTTCTTTGCCGTTTTGACAGTTTAAATTTCTATGAAACCAGAGCAAAGTGAGTGTTCCGATCCTTGAAAAGGCTGTCTTTCTGGTGACCTCGACGTGTTTCTTGCAAAAACTCATGCCCCTATAAGACGTTGGTAATAGCCTGCTCTTTTCACATCTTAACTTGGCTCCATTACATCAAAACTCATGCCCCTATAAGACGTTGGTAATAGCCTGCTCTTTTCACATCTTAACTTGGCTCCATTACATCAAAACTCATGCCCCTATAAGACGTTGGTAATAGCCTGCTCTTTTCACATCTTAACTTGGCTCCATTACATCAAAACTCATGCCCCTATAAGACGTTGGTAATAGCCTGCTCTTTTCACATCTTAACTTGGCTCCATTACATCAAAACTCATGCCCCTATAAGACGTTGGTAATAGCCTGCTCTTTCACATCTTAACTTGGTTCCATTAAATCAAAAGAAAGATAAACCCACAACCAATTTGTCTATAACGTTTTTGGGTCTGAAAGATTCCACTCAAATTAACTAGTCTATTTATTGGAGAGGAAAACAACATGCCAAAATGAAATATGATATTGTCAGTACAATAAGTGAGTCAGTCAGAAGATTGTTTTATTTCAAAGGACTTTAATCAAACATGCTGAGTGCATAATATAAGAAGAAAAGAAGAAGAAAAGAAAAGAAAGCTTGATATCGCTGGTGTCATCTCGATAGGCCGACGTCCATTGGTCCATCGCTAACATACCCAATGGCTACGACAATCATAACCTCCATCCAATATTCCTGTAAAATAGGCCTAAGTTTCGTTAACTTTATATTGCATAATGCGCTTGCATCGTTATGCATGTGTGGGCGTATGTGTGCCATTTGTTAATATTTTCCTCATGTATAAAAAAGAGGTGCAGATCAACACCCCCTCCTCCATTTCTCGGTTCTTTCAGGGTTTTTTTAAAAGTCTTGCCTTTCTTACTGCAGATTGAGCACTTCAACCTCTAGATTTAACGTTGAATTTAATCCATTTACACAATTAAAAATATGCATTCAATAATAGTATAAGATAAACGCAAGACGGAAAGAACGCAATGAACCAAGACATGGGGTGTTGATCTGCATCTTTATTGAGGATTATAAACTACAAAAAGAAACAGACAGAGAAGGCTTCACAGAAGCTATGCTGTGTAAACGTGTTTTTTTAATTTTCAAAAGAAAAGCAAAGCAGATAGAGACAGCTCACAGACGTTTGAATTAAAACAAACCGTGAATTGCGTGCAGCACGTGAAAGTCATGGCATTGTACAAAGTACAGGCCCTTTTTTTTTTCTTTTCTTTTTTTACTGAACTCCTTTCCAAGAAACTGACAACTCAAAACCAATCGTCTGCAAAGGTCGCACCTGGACGGACGTCTGTCAGGGGTCGCCATCTTGCATTTTGAACTGAAAAGTTTATTTGAGCATAGAAATGCGACCAAATGAACGGTCCTGCGAGCTTTCTTTGAAAGAAAAAGAAGTCAAGATTTAAAAATCTACCAAGATGGTAAGTTTTATCGAACTTTAATGTCTGAAGTAGGCAGTAAGCAATTTAAAGTTGAAAAACAGTTAAGACTTAAGTGATGCACATTGTTTTCGCACCGGTTTTAGGCTATGTGGACAAATGCCGTTTTTGAAATTAAATGTTAAGGTTACCTAAATAAATGTTGTAATTTTGTTGCTTTATATTTTTCAAAATGTGAATTCTTAAAAACTTGTTTAGGTTTGAATATTTGTTGCTTCGGTGTTTTTTCCCGTGTTTTTTTATTTCTATTTATTATGTAAGGTGACAGAGAAAACGCTTCTTCATTATGACGTCCAACTTCATCGTTTTGAAGAATATTGCCATGACTTTATTTCCACTATTTATTCAGTTCATGTGGAGCAAAACCTCTGCTCTGATTATTATTTATATAAAGTTTGAAAACTATGCGAGCCAAACTTGCATTTTTGCAGCAAATTTATATATTCAAATTATCAATCTAAAAAAGCACTTGTTTTTAGAATTGTGTTCAAATGATATTTTACACATACGTATTTTCACTTTTTTATTATTTCTGTTCATAATTATTATAATAATGCTTCAAAACGATAGAAACGAAGTGGTTGAAAAATTCATATCTTATAAATACCAGAAGAATGGCGGAATAACGGAACCATCAAAATGATGATGGTGGCTGAGGAGTGACAGAAGACGATGACGGGATGTGGCAGTGAGCACTGAAGATAATGTGAACAGAAGAATGGCGGAATAACGGAACCATCAAAATGATGATGGTGGCTGAGGAGTGACAGAAGACGATGACGGGATGTGGCAGTGAACACTGAAGATAATGTGGACAGAAGAATTGCGGAATAACGGAACCATCAAAATGATGATGGTAGCTGAGGAGTGACAGAAGACGATGACGGGATGTGGCAGTGAACACTGAAGATAATGTGGACAGAAGAATGGCGGAATAACGGAACCATCAAAATGATGATGGTGGCTGAGGAGTGACAGAAGACGATGACGGGATGTGGCAGTGAACACTGAAGATAATGTGGACAGAAGAATGGCGGAATAACGGAACCATCAAAATGATGACGGTGGCTGAGGAGTGACAGAAGACGATGACGGGATGTGGCAGTGAACACTGAAGATAATGTGGACAGAAGAATGGCGGAATAACGGAACCATCAAAATGATGATGGTGGCTGAGGAGTGACAGGAGACGATGACGGGATGTGGCAGTGAGCACTGAAGATAATGTGGACAGAAGAATGGCGGAATAACGGAACCATCAAAATGATGATGGTGGCTGAGGAGTGACAGGAGACGATGACGGGATGTGGCAGTGAACACTGAAGATAATGTGAACAGAAGAATGGCGGAATAACGGAACCATCAAAATGATGATGGTTGAGGAGTGACAGAAGACGATGACGGGATGTGGCAGTGAGCACTGAAGATAATGTGGACGGAAGAATGGCGGAATAACGGAACCATCAAAATGATGATGGTGGCTGAGGAGTGACAGAAGACGATGACGGGATGTGGCAGTGAGCACTGAGAAGAGCCAATGGAAAACCAGGTAGGCCTAACATCGTTCTAACCTCTATTTTGATCATGGGAGAGACTAGGAGCACGGGCCCGTATTTCCCATTCTCCATGCTATAGATACGGGGCACAATCATGGGACGCAGAAATTGTGCGCAAATGTCTTCAAAAACTACTAACCCTATCCCTATCCTTATTCCTTACCAAGATACGTTAAATATACGAAATAAGAAATCATTTGTGGACGAAATATTCGACTAGGAAGAGTTACTAGCCCTGAACATGGTCTGAGTGTTGCCGCAACAACGCCGTACCCGTAGCCACTGTGTATTGGTGTATTGGTATGAATACTTTAAACACAATTGTAGAACAATTTGCTCCTTTTTTAAAGCTCCCATTTCTGTAAGAACAGGAGTACATTGGAATGGGAACGAGGACTGCATTTCTCAGTGCGTTATAAAAAAAAAATCACTCCCCAACGACTAAACTACAGAACCAATCTTAAAGGTGGACCCTGACGGATGAGTTTTTGCAAGAAACACGTCGAGATCACCAGAAAGACAGCCTTTTCAAGGATCGGAACACTCACTTTGCTCTGGTTTCCTATAAATCAAACCGTCAAAACGGCGGATGGGGTTGGTGGAGGTCACTCATTGTGGTTAAGGCGTTTTTGTTTTTTTGTAGTGCAGTAAAAAAAAAAAAAAGAAGAGCTATTTCATTTGTTGTGAGCGAAATTCCTTTAAATAAACTATAAAAAAATTTAAAAAAGAAAGAAAAGGCTTGTATTGCGAAAAGTTCGTGCAAGCGATTTGGTCTAAACGCAGGCGGCCATTAGAAAAGAGACGGCACACGCCTTCTCTTTGGGTGAAATAATTTGACTTCCAGCACCTCCGCCAAGGAGGAATCGCTGATTTGACGGCGTGATTTCTGGGAAACCAGAGCAAAGTGAGTATTGTAATCTCTGTAAAGGGTGTTTTCCTGGTGATCTCGACGTGTTTCTTACAAAAACTCATCCGTCAGGGTGCCCCTTTAAGGAAACTTAGCAGTGTGATATCTTAGTCTCTTCAGGTGCGGTCTGTGATGTCAGATTGACCAAATGACAAGCCATATCAACGTAATCCCTGTGAACGAGACTTGAATATTACAAAGACACTGATTATTTCAAAGACGTATGGATTTCAACCAAAGTTGGTTTGGTGAAAAAGTGTCGTCTAAGAATTGTTTTTGTAACTTAATAAATTGCTGGGTATTGCCATATTAATGCATGAGTTTTTAACAAAAATATACTACAATAGCCCAGCAGTAAAAAAATCATTTCATCAGTAACTGGGAGTACAGTTTATATGGCTTTGCCATCTTGTTTCTCGTGTTTGCCTAATACATAGGGTGCACGTTTGCCATGATGTTCGACTGAAAGAGTTATCTTTATCATTGCGTAAGTGTAGCTGTAAAATTATGGTGTTGGTAAATGTTAAGGTTTCCAAATATTTCGAATGCAAAAGAAAAGCGCGAGCACGCACATAAATATCAGAGAGAGAGAGAGAGAGAGAGAGAGAGAGAGAGAGTTTGTGTTTTGATTTCTTTCCACATTACTGCTGTCTCATTGATTGTGCCCAAAGGCGGGCCCAGTGATCATAAATCTACTAAAATATTAACGAAACTCGTTTTTAACGGCATGCAAAGTTTGCTACTGACGCATTATCAGCCCCCACCCTCTCTGCATGACGCTGCATCTGTTTCCGATTTGCGTCACTGTTTTCCACGACTAAACATTGAAATAATATATTCCGATGTTTTCTTCTCATTGGGCACCATTGGCACATAATTATTCAGCAAGGGGTGCAAGCAGTTTGGCGTCCCGCTAGTTCTCTACAGGTTACGACCACCCACTTTTTAGTCCCCGAGCCGAAGGTTCGGGGAGCTATTGTTTTTGTCTGGTCCGTCCGGTGTCCGTCCGTCCGTCCGTCCGGCGTGCTTCCGTCCGTCCGGCTATTCGTCCGTTTTTCTCAAAAACTGTTCAGTCTATCATCAAATTTGGTATACTAGTTTGCCAAGATGCAAGCTATACACTGATGTATTTAGTTTTACATTAAGGTCAAGGTCGCGCCAGTTACGGGTTTCAAACCCCGAAACACATAATCGCTAATATCTCGCGAAGTTTTGCATCTATTTTAATGCAGGTTTTTTTCACATTTCTTGATGAATGGTCTATAACACAGTTGTCATGAATTTTTATGTGCTCGCGCGTGCGCATGATCGCGCGCGCTCAAATCACGGGTCCGAACCCCAAGGCTATGTATCAAAAACTATTCTGTCTATTATCATCAAAATTGGTATACTTGTTGCACAAGATGCAAGCTATCCACTGATGTACTTAGTTTTACATTAAGGTCAAATTTACGCCATTCCGATTTCGGAGTACCTCGGCGATGCTGCGAGGGGACTTTGCAGCCGCCCGGCGTTGCACTTGTCTTTCTTTTGGACTCTCGCTCTCTCGCTCTCTCGCTCTCTGTCTCTCTGTCTCTCTCTCTCTCGCTCTGTCTGTCTCTCTGTCTCTCTCTCTCTCTGCTTATCTCTCTCTCTCTCTCTCTCTCTCTCTCTCTCTCTCTCTCTCTCTCTCTCTCTCTCTCTCTCTCTCGCTCTGTCTGTCTCTCTGTCTGTCTCTGTCTCTCTCTGCTCTCTCTCTCTCTCTCTCTCTCTCTCTCTCTCTCTCTCTCTCTCTCTCTCTCTCTCTCTCTCTCTCTCTCTCATGTTAATTCTTTCATTCTCATTATGTTCTTACTGTCTCTAGCTCTTTACATGTCGTGTCTTTTACCGACCCTACCTCTCCCTCACTCATACTATTCTTCTCTCCCTCTTTCTTTCCCCATCTCTGCTCCTGGTCTTCTTCCTCTCTCTGTCTGATCTCTCTCTCTCTCTCTCTCTCTCTCTCTCTCTCTCTCTCTCTCTCTCTCTCTCTCTCTCTCTCTCTCTCTCTCTCTCTCTCTCTCTCTCTCTCTCTCTCTCTCTCTCTCTCTCTCTCTCTCTCTCTCTCTCACTCTCTCAACTCTCTCCCCACCAACTCTCTTCCTCCTTTTCTCAACCATTTCTACTTCTAGAAAATAACAGAACGAGAATGTCTCCCTCCCCCTTTGCATTTCTTTGTCTCTTTTAGACAGGTGAGTGTAGTGACCTGACATATGTGAGGACAACTGTTCCCAACGAATATGGTTTTGATGAAGGCAAAAATGGTTTTGAAACAAGGAATACGATTTTGATTGAGACCGTTTCTTTTTTTGATTGATATGATCTTTTCTTGGCCGACATGGGGGCTGGGAGAGAAAAACACGTCGGTAATGGTGGTCAGTGGAGCGAGAGACAGTTGTCGGTCTTGGTCGGTGGTAATGTGAAAAGGGGGTGGGGTGGAATGAAAGGCAAGATTGGGGCACCGGTAAAAACGGTTTGATCTGCCTCAGTTTGTCACCGAGTTGAGGAGGCAGGCAAAGAAAACTGTTTTTTGAAATGGTAGCCTTTCTGGTATTGTTGAATGATTTAGCAGGCATCCCACATTTTCTCCATTTTCTATGCAACTCTCTCTCTCTCTCTCTCTCTCTCTCTCTCTCTCTCTCTCTCTCTCTCTCTCTCTCTCTCTCTCTCTCTCTCTCTCTCTCTCTCTCTCTCTCTCTCTCTCACACACTCGTGGGACTATTAGAGAAGTAGGTAACACTGATTTGAATCGGTAAAATGAATGTTTTATGAAACGTTTTGTAGAAGTTGAACATCTCGATTTTGAGAGGTTGTGTGATGTACAATTAATGTTTACAAGGAAGATTATGCAACCCACAAAGAAACCAAACTTGTTTGATAGCGATCAGTTTTCCATTACACTAGGAAAACAATACTTTTAGTCAACATTTGTTGGTATAAAACGTGAGAGAGAGTGAGTTTTGCGTCCTCTAGCAGTGGCACAGGCACATACTGGACATTTTTTGAAAAAGATAGTTTAAAAAAATATATAAGTATTTAATAGATTATATTTCACTACAAATAACAAATACAGCAGATTGAATGGCCAAAGGAACCTGGGCCACAGATTAGCACATAATGCACCCTTTGCTAAAAGACCGATTGTATCAGCAACCACTACCACACCACCACCACTTTTCACATTGTTGTGAAAAGATGTAATTGCCTACTGCAAGCAAAAGCTTGCCTTTCCTTTCGTTTGCTTTTAATTCATCAGTGAATCGTTTCCCTTTAAATGTTATTCAGTCAACATGCATTGTCATTGTGATTAGTCTCCCTGTAAATTAGTAATGCGCTCAAACGAAGCTACCTTGCTGGAGATCATAGCCAATAAGCGAAGGCGTTAGTTTCCCATAAAACACCTTTTCCACAGGAACTGGTTTTAATCTCACGTAGAATGAGTGTCTGTAAAGACTGTTTTACGCTGGCGACAACTGTTCTTGAATGTAAACTTTGCCCAAGTCATGTCAGTCGACGGGCCCCGGGGGATCTTTCCTACAAATAGTCCTCTTACCTTCTGGAAGTTCTGTGCTTGTAACTTCCTTTAATCTGTCACTGTCTTTAATTCTTACAAAGTTTCCCTCCAGCCGAAGATGGGCCTAATTATTTCTTATTTTGGCGCATAACAGCAGCATGACGCATCTGCGCTTATTTGTCAGGAAACCGTGATCGACGACGACGAAGTGAGTTGACTTGTTCTTCATGTCGTTGTGACGTTGTGTCATTGTGTCGTCGTGTCGTTGAAGATGTAAGCTTGGCCCAGAACATGGACACTGAGGGCTAGGGGCGGTCCTGGCCATTCCGCTGATTGCTGCCGGTAATGGATTTCTAATTATCCTGTCTTTACGGCACTAGCTGTTTATTTCAGATTGTCCAAACTGAAACGCAGGATACCGTTCTTAGTGTTTCTTCGTTTTTATTATTATTACTATTTAAGAAAATGTATATAGCGCTTCACCTTTAAGCTCCTCCTCCTCCTCTTTCTTCTCCTTCTTCTTTTCCTCCTTCTTCTTCTTTTTTCTTTTTCTTTTTCGAGCCGTTTTCTTCTTCATTTTCTTTTCTTTCTTTCTACTTGAGAAGGTAAGGTGGATCGTGATAGGGGCTGAAGGATAGTTGCCCTCTCCCCGTTTCTCTCTCTCTCTCTCTCTCTCTCTCTCTCTCTCTCTCTCTCTCTCTCTCTCTCTCTCTCTCTCTCTCTCTCTCTCTCTCTCTCTCTCTCTCTCTCTCTCTCTCCGCTGTTCTCCGGCGCCTCCCCTTTCCTTTGAACAATTGTTGACAGTGAACAGGGAAGAAAGAGGGAAGCTTTTATCACGTTGCACTTGAAGTGGTCATAATTAGGGGAGGGGGGGGGGGGTTAAAGTGGCCCTGTCTCCTCCACGTCACCCTTTAGGGGACCTGGCGAGTCACAGACCCTTTCTGTCTGTCGCTTTGTTTCCTTCCTCGAGGTTTAATTATTCAGCCTAATATGTTTCAAGTGTTTCAATCGCTTGCTGTCTCTTTCCCATTGGTTCTGTAGAATTCTGTAGAATTCTCGTCTTGAGATAGAGAGATGGGGGGGGGGGGGGGGGGGGGGGGGAGAGAGGATGTAATGATGTTACTTCTTAGTTCTATAGAGAATTAGCATAAGCAAAGAAATGTCTTAAGTCTGGTAATAGGCTAAAAGAGAAAAATCTTAGAAAAAACGCGCAAAGAACGAAACAATCACGACTTGACAATGACAAGAGAGACAGAGAGACAGAGAGACAGAGAGAGAGATTTCATGGAAGCTTTGAAAGGTGGTTTTTTTTCATTTTGTTCACTTTTTGTTTCCACCCTTCGATTCCGGACCTGCAGCACATTCGGGCGATCGTTTAAAAACGGCGGAGCAATTAGGCCCAAAGCTTTAAAATTAGCTCCATTTCCCCACCCCAACCTTTACATCGTTTCAACCCCCCCCCCCCCCCCCCCCCCCCCCCCCCCCCTCTATGCCCCCCTGCCTTATGCCCCCCCCCCCTCCCTAAAACATTTTGTAGTGGGTTTTTGTCAAGCGGCGTTTGTTGCCGAGGTAGGGTTACATCCCTTTCTCTTTGAAGCGAGCCGACAGTTAACGGACTAGGGATCATAAAGAGAGAACAGGACACGAAGAGAAAGGTAAGAGGAGAAGGCTTCCCCAAGACCTCGCTAAGATGCAGGCTTCCTCTCTCTCTCTCTTGCAGAGTTATGGCGCTTCCCGCTGGGCTAATTCCGGGCAAGGAAACGTCGAATGTGCGCCGTGTGTGCATCTAAGCGCAGCATGGAGCTTACGTTTGGCTAAAAGAGTTGTTCAGAAATTAATAATTTTATGACAGACAGAATAGCACCGTGAGACGTCTCTCCGAAAGTTTTCCTTCTTTGGGTGTGCATCTAAACACAGCACGGGGCTCAGGGTTTGATGGAGTGTTCAGAAATCAATACTTTTATGACAGAGAGAAAAGCTCCGTCAGACGTCTATCTTCTGACCCGTTATCCCACCTTGCCCCCTCACTGGGAGCGAGATGGACCACTGAGAACTTCTCTATAATTATGGCATGAAAGGAAAAAAAAGTGAGCATCCAAGAAAATTTTGTAGAGAAGAAAACCAGTCTGGTGTTCACGAAGAGTCGGGCGTTTTGAGAAAACACTATAAGTGTTGAAGGATGATTAACTGTCCCTTATGTTCAATTTCTGATCGCTTCTCGGCCTTTTGGCTAAGACAGTGATTCAGGAACATAAATTTTTGTTTATATCCTGGTTGGTTGGTTCAGCCCGTCGTACATGGCGAAAGCCGATACGCGACGTTAAACTGAACTTCCATCCCCCCTTAACTGTCCAACATCTCGGAGAGAGAGAGAGAGAGAGAGAGAGTGAGAGTGAATGAATGATATGAATGAATGAATAACTTTTATTTTCTGAGGATAATAGAGTAAGTATAAATACTTTTTTTCATTCAGTCCTCACAAAACAAAAAAGGAAAACAAAATCAAAGCAAAGAATTCAATAAATAAGAAAGGCATGCAAAGCAAAGAAAACGAACACACATTATCATCAAAGCAGGCACATTATCAATATAAACAAACACGTAATAAATTCAGCATTATTCATAAATACTTAAGAAATGGGATGTGGAGGGACCGAAAATAAGTGAGTATCTAGGAACAAAACAAAAAATGAAGTAAGAAAAATAAGAATAGGAGGGGGAGGGGGAGTAAAGAAGAAAGGAATGAGAGGGTTGGGGGTAGGTAGAGAAAGAAATGGTAGAGCGAGACAGCAAAGACATAAACGGAAAGCTGAGGGAGAAGGAGTAAAGGAAGGAGAGAGAGAGAGAGAGAGATTTGTAGCCGGGGACTTGATTCAATTCGTTTATAACATGGATGATAGAGGGAAGGGACCCAACAGGGTTTTGTTTCACACTCCCTCTCTCTCTCTCCCTTTTAACTCAACCCCCCTCCCCCCCCCCCCCTCCTTCCCTCTCTCTCTCTCTCTCTCTCTCTCTCTCTCTCTCTCTCTCTCTCTCTCTCTCTCTCTCTCTCTCTCTCTCTCTCTGCTTATGCTAATTACCACAAGACAAAAGCGACAGAACATATTAAAGTCTGATTTACCAAAAATTAAAGTACATGACAAGTTTATAGAAGTGGTGGACTCGCATACTATACTTGGTCTGGGGGTTGACAACAATCTTTCTTGGTCGTACCATGCCTCTATTCTCACTCGTAAGTTATCCCAAAAAATATTTCAACTAAACAGAATCAAGCACTTTCTTGATATTCACACCAGAAAACTCTTCTTTCATGCATATATTCAGCCAGACATTGATTATGTTTCAACTTCTTGGGATCAAGCAAGCAAAAACTGTCTAAGACATTTAGAAAGTATTTATAAACGTGCAATTAAACTAATTCTTCTTAAATCATCAACACTACAAATTTCTGATTATAAAATTGTTAACATACAATTAACAATCCAAATGCCAATTTAATAAGGGTGTATTTATGTATAAAATCTTAAATGGACTCGCACCTCCTTATTTATGTAAAAGGTTTCCTGTAACTCAGGTGCGGAATAAAGAAACCATACTCCTCCCCCGACCTAGAACAGACTTATTTATGTCATCGTTAACATACTCAGGTGGAAGGTTGTTGAATGAAATCCCCGAGTGCATAAAAACTAAAAGCACATTGCTGTCATTTAAAAGATGCTTTAATAAATATTTATTCGAAAGGTTCATTCCCCTTTTCTAAACTTATCTATTGTGCATGTTATAATTTTAGTAAATGCGCATGTCTGTAGCTATGCTCCTACTACCTGATATTGTAAAATTGTCAATTGATTACTTGTCTAACTATGATTTATGTGTGTGAAAGGAATTGTGAGAATGTTGATTTATATGTCATGTTGTCCTTGTTCTTTGGATTTGTTACATTTGATTGTTACATTGTTTACTTTTGAACCATTTGAGTTTGTTTTGTAATTTATTTATTCATTCATTCACTTATTTTAGAGGACCTGATGAAAATAAGCTATTTCTGCTTACTCAGTTTATCCTCATTAAAAATTTCGAGTTCGAGTTCTCTCTCTCTCCCTCTCTCTCCTCTCTCTCTCCCTCTCTCTCTCTCTCTCTCTCTCTCTCTCTCTCTCTCTCTCTCTCTCTCTCTCTCTCTCTCTCTCGTATTAGCCGGACTTGAGAGACTCGCCTTCCAATCCTCAGAAGCATTTTTCTCCACGTGTCTCTGTAAGGGCAAGTCAATGAAGACCCGGCGGGGGAATTAGCAACATGTCCACCCCGCAATTACACCTAATGTCCCCCAGCTTTGTCTAAACACCCATTGGGATGTCTCAACGATTGTAACGACTTGGGGGGGGGGGGGGGGGGGAGAGAGAGAGAGAGACGAGAGAGAGAGAGAGAGAGAGAGAGAGAGAGAGAGAGAGAGAGAGAGAGGAATAGGTGGGACGAACTGGTTGGAGGGATGGGGTGGGGTTTCAACGGGTGCCACGGGTGGGTGAGAATGATGGTGTTCAGAAGTGGGGAGGGTTGAAGGGGTGGGGTGGGGGTAGAAGAAATTATGAAGACACATGAGGAAGTTTTGTGACAGTCAAGTGAGGAAGAAGGTAGAGGAGGAGGAAAGAGTTGTGTGACGTTGTGACGTCAATGACACGTGATGTCACCTCATCCTCGTCACTTGAGGTCGTGCTTTGTTTCCATTGGCTGGCTTGTACTTTCGCACGTGGACTCTTATCCCAGCACGAGCGACCTTCGTTTTTTATTCGTTTCTCCCACCAGACTTGGGCGTTCTAACGCTCCCCTCCTCCTCGCTTTCATCCCCTACAATTACGGCAGCAATTTGTTTTGTCACAAGAATTGTCGTGTTTTGTCACAAGAATTGTTTTTTTTGGGGGAGAGAGTTCGTGTGTCTATTTTGTTGGCGAATCTTTTTTGTTTCAGTCTCTTTCTGTCTCAGTGTCGATCAAAAGGTCGTGGGTTTTAGCGCAGGTCCGGCGGCCTGTCACCTTAGTCAATAGAGGCAATTTAACAGCCTGTCATTAGGATGGCTCGGCCAACTCTCCAAATAATAAAACACAACTCTCTGTCTGTCGCTCCCCCCCTCCCCCCCCCCCCCCCCCACCACCCCCCCCCCCCCCCCCTCTCCCCCCACCCCCCCCCACCCCCCCCCCCCCCCCCCTCCCCCCCCCCCCCCCCTCTAAATTCTTCCCCCCCCCCCCCCTAAATCTTCTCTAAATTCTCTCTTTAGCCTAAATTTTGTATCCTTGTAAAATAAAGTACCTGAAGTCAATTCCCTCTGTCTCTCTCTCTCTATATATATATATATGTCTCTCTCTCTCTCCCTCTCCCTCCCTCCCTCTCTCTCCCTCCCTCCCCCTCTCTGTGTCTCATAATGAACTGTTCAAGGACGAACAACTGCTCGCACAATAGCTCTGTGTGTCTTGACTTGACTTTTTGTCATCGGGGGGTTAAGAGCTGTCCTGTCCTTTTGTTTGATGTTGGTAGCTTTGTGTGTGTGTGTGTGTGTGTGTGTGTGTGGTCAAGTCAAAATTATCTTTATTGAGGGTTAAAGAATAAGCTAACATGCCTTTTTTTCATCCTGCCTCCAACAAAATATAAACATCATGAACAATGCATAATCATTACAGGGAAAAAACAAAAACATTCATGAACGAGTTTAAATTATATAAAACATCAAACAGGGAGAGAGAGAGAGAGAGAGAGAGAGAGAGAGAGAGAGAGAGAGAGAGATGAAGAGAGAGAGATGAGAGAGAGAGAGAGAGAGAGAGGAGAGAGAGAGAGAGAGAGAGAGAGAGAGAGAGAGAGAGATGAAGAGAGAGAGGGAGAGAGAGAGAGAGAGAGAGAGAGAGTAAAAGACAGAAAAGAAAAGAAGGGAAAAAAGGAAGAATAATTTTATTTACGTATTTATGATCACATACGAATATACATCATAATAAATTAAGATTTTACAATTTATCAATCAAATATTTCTTTAAAGTTCTTTTAAAAGCAGATTTAGATGGACATAATTTCAAGAATGCTGGCAAATCGTTCCATGTGTTAGTGGGGTTTTTTAAAAGTAAGAGTGTGATTAATAACATCAAATGCTTTAGCAACGTCTATGAATAAGGCACCTGTAAATTCCTTGTTATTTACATTTGAGAGACATCTATCTACTAATTATATAAGAGCAGTGTGGCATGGTTTTCTCTAAAACCAAACTGACTTTCATGTATCAAATCAGGTAATCATAGCATTTTAAATGAAAATGTAGATGTTTTTGAACGTGCTTTTCAAGTGGCTTAGATATGCTTAAAATGAAAACAGGTCTGTAGTTAGCTGGGTTAGATCGATCACCACTTTTGTATAAAGGTATAACTTTGGCTTGCTTAAATTTGAGTGGAAACTGGTTTTTTTATATCTATACATAAGTTGTGCAGGTAGGTGAGGGTGTCTGCAATAGCAAATGAAGCAGTTTTCAATATTTTGCTATCCATTCCATCTACATCTCGACTATCAGATTGTTTTAAGTGTAAAAGTTCATATACTACTTCATTGACTGAAATGGGTGGTTTAGAGAAAGTTGAGGTTATGATTTTTCATCGACAGAATTCTTGCAGTTCTGGTAAACCATTTTCATTGGATTTGTCGTTTAATATTAGCCTATGTTATTAGCAACGTTGGTAAAAATGAGAGTTAATGTCTTCTGGTGATATTTTATTTATTGGATTTTGATTGTCATAGTTAGTGTTAGTTAATAAGCCAATATCTTTCCAAATTGATTTCGGATTTTGAGATGAAGAGATTAAATCTCGAAAAAACTTGGTTTTTGCTTTGCGCTTCATTGAGTTTACTTTGTTTGTTGCTGGATTTCCCCCTTATCCTTTGATGATAATAAACTTTCTCCTTTGTATATTTCATTGTCTATTTCTTTTGATATCCAAAGGGGCTTAATAGAATGTTTCACTCTTTTTAAAAATAAAGGGAGCATGTTTGTCATATATAGAAATGTACGGATCCAGTAATCAACTGCATCATTAGGGTCTCTCATCTGATACACATAATCTAGGTTAGAATTAATTAGGTCCTCAATGAAGGCATTTTCATCAAACTAGGTAAAGCATCTGTAAACAATTTCCTTATGACCTGGCTTTGGAATCTTCACACCGTTTTTCTTCCATGTTAAACAAATAGCAGAATGGTCGCTGCAAACCAGTTTGGACTGAACATGTTTCTATTATATTAGATTTCGTGTTGACATAAATGTGGTCTATTAAAGTAGCTGTGGTATCTGTAATGCGTGTTGGGCGATCGATTATTTGTTCTAAACCGTATGTGACATAAGAGTGGCTCCATCTAGTACCTGATAATGCTACATTTATATTGAAATCCCCTAACAAGATTACTACTTTGGATTCAAATATTACTACTGCGTCCATCATTGAATTAAAATTGTTGTACCACTCAGCAGTTTCTGCCGGATTTCTATAAAGAAATCTTATCATAATTATAGGTTTGTGATGGTTAAGATAAACTTCTATCCATATAGATTCAACATGATTGTGGTTTTCTAGGTGAGGAAGTCTTTTATAGTTCAATGAATTAACACAATATAGAAGTAACCCTGTTGATCTAGGAGAATGTGGATCGAGTCGAATTATATTATAGTTAGTCACCATATTAGAATCTGGAATACATTATGTTAATCTGGATTCAGCAATACATAAGATATGAAAATGATGTCCATTATTATGCAGAATTGATGCTATTCCATCAGCTTTATTGCGTGCACTGTTAATGTTTAAATAACCTACTCTTAAACCGTTCTGAGTGCGCCAAGTATCTAACGTAGAAGGCATGGTTAATACTATTAATATATTTCAAATAAAATCTTACATACACACTATCACTTCTTGTATAAGTAATGTTACTCAATACCAACAGTTTGACTATACAACTTTGAAGGAATATCAAATCTATTTAGATAAATTATAAGTAGACTGGTATGGTATATATAACCCAACCAGTATAACGAAAAGAATAACAGACAAAAGCTTAGAAAAGTCAATATGTTACAATCACAAAAAAGCAAACAATAATTTCACAGCAAAGATGAAAATGTGTGTGCGTGTGTGTGTGTGCGCGCGTGCGTGTGCGCGCGTGCGTGTGCGCGCGCGTGTGTGCGCGCGCGCGCGCGCGCGCGCGTGTGTGTGTGTGTGTGTGTGTCGGTGTAGAAAACGTGTTGGCTCTGTCTCTCCCTCTTTCTCTGTCTCTCCCTCTTTCTCTGTCTCGTGCTTTCTCTCTCTTTCTCTCTCACGCTATGTCACACACGCGCACACGCACGCACGCACACGCACACGCACACACAGAGACAGACAGAGAGAGATAACTTACGAAGCTGTGTGTGTCAGGGTTGGGGGGAGAATTGATGAAGATCACGATAGAGTGAAGGTAGAGTAGAAGGCAGGTGCGAGAGATTGACAAATCGATGTAAATGAAGTTCTGTAATGGCTTGGAATCGAGTTTCTTTTTTCTTTCTTTCTTTCTTTCTACCTTGTGTATGAGGAAAGAGTTCAGTCAGTGCAGTTGATTGCGAGGGAGGGAGGGAGAACATGCCAAATACAGACAGTGCAATAAAATAGATATCAACATAAAATTATAAACTAGGCATAAGAAGTGTATATGTTTAATATTCAACAGAGCAAAATAAATAACACCCATATATAATCCATAAACAGACACACACGCATAGGGCACACATGCATGTATGCACACGTGCGCATGCGCCCATCACACCCCTACTATACTGGCACACACACACTCACTCTCTCTCTCTCTCTCTCTCTCTCTCTCTCTCTCTCTCTCTCTCTCTCTCTCTCTCTCTCTCTCTCCCTCTCTCTCTCTAGCAACATGATTGAATTACACTTATCATCTCTCTCTCTCTCTCTCTCTCTCTCTCTCTCGCTCTCATCTCTCTCTCTCCTCTCTCTCTCTCTCTCTCTCTCTCTCTTCTCTCTCTCTCTCCTCATCTCTCTTCTCTCTCTCTCTCCTCTCTCGTCTCTCTATCTCCTCTCTCTCCCTCTCTCTCTCTCTCTCTCTCTCTCTCTCCTCTCTCTCGTCTCTCTCTCTCTCCTCTCATCTCTCTAACACTTCTCTCTCGACAACATAGCTACATGAATTTGACTTCAACACATCGGACCAACATCAGTTTTTATTTAAAACATACATGATTGAATTACACTTATGAGAGCAACATGAATGACACTTATGAGAGCAACATGAATGACACTTATGAGAGCAACATGAATGACACTTATGAGAGCAACATGAATGACACTTATGAGAGCAACATGAATGACACTTATGAGAGCAACATGAATGACACTTATGAGAGCAACATGAATGACACTTATGAGAGCAACATGAATGACACTTATGAGAGCAACATGAATGACACTTATGAGAGCAACATGAATGACACTTATGAGAGCAACATGAATGACACTTGTGAGAGCAACATGAATGACACTTATGAGAGCAACATGAATGACACTTATGAGAGCAACATGAATGACACTTATGAGAGCAACATGAATGACACTTATGAGAGCAACATGAATGACACTTATGAGAGCAACATGAATTTTGCTAAAATCAGAACAGCATGACATTTGCTTAGACATCCATGGGGAGACAAATTGAATTTTATTTTGGGGACATGAATTTCACTTAAACTTCCGTGAGAGCAGTTTTACTTTTAATATTCAAGCAACACGAATTATACTTACACATTCACGGGAACAACTGGAACTTAGTTGGACAGTTTACAATGAGGAGGATGTCATGTTCTGAATTGTGTTATGTTTGTGTCATGTTTTCAGGATGTGTTGCATGTTGATATATTGCATGTGTTAAATGCTGTTGGAATCTTAGGTGGTGACAGTCCTCAGATGACCATAGCTGTTGACAGGATTACAAACGACTAATTTAACGTGTTGAGAACAGGTTTACCAATGGCAACATGGATGTTTTTAAACACATATGATAACACTACGAATTACTACATAAATTTGGCTTGTTTTAGCGCAACAGACCAACATGATTTTTAATTAAAAACATAATTAGAAGCAACATAAATTGCTTGCGAGAGCAACATGAACTGTGCTTAGAAACATGCCGAAACAACATGATTTTTAAAAAATTATAATCGGAGCAGCATGACGTTTACTTAAACCCATATGGAGGCAACTTGAATTTTGCTATGGAAACATCGTGAATTTTATCTTCAACGTCTTGAGCAATTTTGCTTAAAGTATTGGAGCAACATGAATTTTACTTCCACATAAACGCAGGAACAACATGAATTGAGAACAGGCGTAACAACAGCAACATGAATATTTTTAAACGCACATGGAAGCTCTACGAATAGCTACATGAACTAGACTTTAAGCGCATCGAACCAACATGGTTTTTAATTAAAACATAAGTAAAAACAACAAATTATATTATCAAACGTCAATGGTTTCGAGACTGAAAATCGGAACATATGGGCTCTTTATGCGTGCATGTTGCATCACATTGTGACCATTCCCACGCTGCACGTGCACGCGCATGTGCAGGCGAACATTTGAGCACGCGCGCATGGTTATTATTGGCTTGTTATGTCATTGTTTTAATTCTGAAGTATTTAAGAGAAATTGTTGTGAAATTGCCGTGACAGATTAATAATGTGTGAGGAGTGAATGTGGAAAATGAGCGTTGATGTGTCACACACAGAGAGAGAGAGAGAGAGAGTGAGAGTGAGAGTGGTGGTGGTGGTGATGGTGATGGTGATCATGACAATTGGTGAGAAGTGCCCGCGTGTGTATCAGTGTGTGTGTGCGTGTGTGTGCGTGCGTGTGCGTGCCTGCGTGCGTGCGTGCGCGCGCGATTGTGTGTATTTACGTGGATACGCACACGTGGGTAGGCATTGTGGCGTAAGTGTTGCGAGTCGCGAAATATATGGACGAGGATGAATCATTGCTTGGTATAGGCTATTTTGCACTTCGTCGTTGAACATTGTCAACATAATGAAACTACAGCGTTTTTGTGAACATGAGCCACCTTATTGCATGAAGGCTTAATGCCCCTCAGCTAGTGACAGGGCGACACATTGAAAGTCCCTGACTTTGTTACACTCTGGAGAAGGTGAAACTCCTTAACCCAGCTTTGGGAGAGATTGAAGAGGACACATTATAGTATGAGTTGACGACAAAACAAAAAGAGGATTTCAAGTGTACTCTCCATCCCCATAAACCTTCTGCTTTAGCATCTCTGTCTCTCTCTGCCCCCCCCCCCCCCCCCCCTCTCTCTCTCTCTCTCTCTCTCTCTCTGTCAGTGTTTCCATCTTTTTCTTAAGTTTCTACCAATCTCTGTTTCTTTTTCTCAAGTCTCTTTCCAAGTGTCTGCCTCTCTCTCTCTCTCACTCTGATTGGAAGAATGGACCCGGCCCAAAATCTTAATCCTTATGTAATAAAGATTGTCAGTCTTCAGTCTTCAGTCTCTCTCTGTCTTGGTTTCTTCTTTTTCTTAAGTTTCGTTCAATCTCGGAAGTTTTTCTTTTATACTCGAATCTCTCCAAGCCTGTCTCTCTCTGTCTTTGTCTCTCTCTGTCTCTCTCCCTCTCTGTCTGTCTGTCTGTCTCTCTCTCTCTCTCTCTCTCTCCTCCCTCCCTCCCTCCCTCTCTCTCCCTCTCCCGAATGCTTGTCGCGGAGTATGACGAACGTGACAGTGACATCTGTTCCGGCGTGGGCCAAGCCTCAAATGGTCCTCCACCTCTCTGGCTCACTGGGTCTCCCTGTTCTCTGATGGACCCTTTCATGGAGAGGCTCCCCTCTCTCCAGGGCCTGACTGGAGGGGTCCTGCGTGGTGAAGTTTAACAGAAGGTGACCAATCTGCTTTTTTCTGCCCTAGACAGTTATGTGATTAATTAAGGAGTGTCGCTGAACTGATTGGGTGGGTTGATCCATATTCCTCTTGAAATGTCCATATGTTATGTGTCATTTATCTGTTCTGATTTGTTTTTGTCTGTATGTCTTCGGATTGGAGAAAAAGATGACGATGATGATCTAAGTTCGTCTTTTATGATTTTTTTAATTTTTGTGTTTGTTCTTGTGTCTCCTGTCTTTATCACACAAATCCGTTCCCTCCTATCTAAGCGAGGACTGCTATGCAATGCCTCACGCAGTGTCAGGCACTGGATTACAGGGTCCCCTGTTGAGTCTAACGTCTGCTGGTCAGTGGTCCTTTTGCTGTTTTAGGTTCATCTGTCTGCGACAAACTTTCACTCTCCCCCTGCAAGCAACTGTCTATATCTGTGGTTTTAAATATTGTATAACTCGCCTGCATACTCCCCCCACCCCGGCCCTCTCTCTCTCTTTCTCTTTTGTCTGTCTGTCTGTCTGTCTCTTCTCTCTCTCTCTCTCTCTCTCTCTCTCTCTCTCTCTCTCTCTCTCTCTCTCTCTCTCTCTCTCTCTCTCTCTCTCTCTCTCTCTCTCTCTCTTTTCTATGTTTAAATTTGTGTTATTACTTTCTTGTACAAACAAAAGTATTGTAAGAAAAGTGGCTGTTTTTATCTTTAACCCTTTCGCAGCCAGCCATTATTCAGCCCCCAAATACCATTAAACTTAACTGGGTAGAGAGAAAACATTATCTGCAATATTGAGAATTCCTCTATGACATGCACAACATTAGGCCTATCTTTACCTCTCAAAATTAAGAAAATAGGGTCTTCGGATAACAGACCCTGATTTGATGCATAAATGTGACATTGGCGGTGAAAGGGTTAAAGCTTTGAAAGTTAGGCAAGATTTACGTAGTGTTTTGTAATGTCAAGTTAATAATGTAATGTCAATGTGTTGTTGTTGTCACACTCACTCCATTGTATGGGCATGGCCTAACAATTTAAAAAAATCCTAGCTGAAATTTTATCCCCTCTCTCTCTCTCTCTCTCTCTCTCTCTCTCTCTCTCTCTCTCTCTCTCTCTCTCTCTCTCTCTCTCTCTCCTCTCTCTCTCTCTCTCTCTCTCTCTCTCTCTCTCTCTCTCTCTCTCTCTCAACTCCCGTTCGCTCTCTCTCCCATCATCACAATCATCATCATGATGCCTTGAGCTATGGTTTAGAAAGCTGAACTTTTTCTCCTCTCCTCTCTCTCTCTCTCTCTCTCTCTCTCTCTCTCTCTCTCTCTCTCTCTCTCTCTCTCTCTCTCTCTCTCTCTCTCTCTCTCTCTCTCTCAACTCCCGTTCGCTCTCTCTCTCCCATCATCACAATCATCATCATGATGCCTTGAGCTATGGTTTACAAAGTGCTGTTCAGATGAGAAGCATCACTGAGTGTTGTAGTGGCAGGAAAGCTCTCAACCCCG
Organism: Phymorhynchus buccinoides; assembly: GCA_017654935.2. NCBI lineage: Eukaryota > Metazoa > Mollusca > Gastropoda > Neogastropoda > Raphitomidae > Phymorhynchus > Phymorhynchus buccinoides. The sequence continues at coordinate 3,312,842 of CM065699.1, read as the reverse complement.
TCCCCCATCCCCACCTCTTGCCTCTTTCCAGCTGACACTGGACACTGGAGAGACAGGCACAATCTGCTGTCCTGGCCTCGCAACCAGCTCTTTCTGTACTGGGACATATCGCTGGTCCTTGTGAGGTTTTTTTTCCTTTTCCATTTCAACGTGTCCCACTTTGCTCTTGGGGGAAATACGTGAGCCCATCAATAGGCCTATATAGTGTCCTTTCAGTTCTAAAACAGCAACCGAGCAGTGGATTTACACAAACATTTTACATTTATATAAACTACCCTTCCTTGATGATCACATATTTCGAGGGGAAATTGCCTAAGCGTGTTATCACCCTTCTTTATTCCTCTTATGATAGCACGTTCAGCCAATTACCCCTCGATTTTCAAGCCTTTTTTGGATTTGATTCAAGTACTTTTTGGTACTCCGACACAAAGGTGTGCGCGAAATCGCTGCTTTTTGCAGGCCTTGGACAAGAAAATATTCTTGTTTTGCAAACTTCTGCTTAAACAACATGAATAACCAAAAACAACATGGGGTAAAATTAGGTCCGGAAAGTGAGTGGGGAAGGACTTGGTTGTCTTGCTTACCAGGGTAGGTCATAGTGACCTTGACCTTGATAGGACCAGCGTTTTCTTGAAGTAGCAGGCTTTTACTCTTGACGACAGCTAAGGGCTGCTCATGAACAGAGTTTTTCAGTTTATGGAAAATGGTTTCTACACATTTATCAGTAGTGATTGCCTACTTGTCATGCAGAAAATCAATGATGACAGGATCACTAGTACTCTAAAAAGTAAAGAAAACCGCTTCAGGTTCTCAAATTCTGCCGCAGGACAAATTATTAATCTGGATCAGCAGACACCTGCATCTTTGTTTTATTCTGATATAACGGCTTGGTGGGGAACCACAGACATATTTTGCCCAAGTTTCATCTTCTGTGCTATCTGTTTCCATAAGAACTCTCTTCCTTGGGTAAGGGTTCTCAATCTTACATCGACCCATGGCGTAGAATTTAGAAAAGAAAAGAAAAAAACACGCTTGCTTGATACACGATGTTTCCCACGAAAATGATCTCCTCGTCCGAAGCGCTGTTCTGTGCTTATTTAGTTTCTGCAGCTGCGACATCTGTTGCTAATAAGCCTTGTACACTATCAAGGTCAAGGTCACTTGTTGTGTAGTTGTTTGTTTGTTGTACACTGTCTTAAGGACATCTCGTCTATTTTTTCAGCAGAATTGGAAGCGTTGCTCCTAGCTTTAAAAAGTGCGAGAAGGTCAACGAAGAGATCATTTGCAGTGGCCTCAGATTGTCTTTCAGTGTAACACGTTTTCAAGTCAAAGTAAAAAAACACCTTTATTATCACGTTAGGTGAAATTACAGTGTGGTCTCGTACAAGCACAATACAAGCAAGGAAACACATTTGCGTGTATTAAAAATGGAAACAAAGCTCAGGAAAAATGGACAACAAATCATACATCCAAGAAGTTGGACATAGTTAGGGTCGATACAAGCGACTATCAAAACATTAAGAACTGCCCTCTTTCCCACCATTTCTATCCTCGCATTCATTTATTCATCCCCACCCCACCCCCACCCTCTCCAATTCACCCCAAGCTTTCATATATTTTGGGTCCCTTCTCGTTCCCATTTCATACGCCTCCCTCTTCTCTCTCTCTCTCTCTCTCTCTCTCTCTCTCTCTCTCTCTCTCTCTCTCTCTCTCTCTCTCTCTCTCTCTCTCTCTCTCTCTCTCTCTCTCTCTCTCTCTCTCTCTCTCTCTCTCTCTCTCTTATTCACGCACACACATACACACACAGGCATAGAGACAGACAGGCAGACGCGCACACGCAATCGCACGCACACGCACACGCACGCACGCACACACGCACACGCACACACGCACACACACACACACACACACACACACACACACACACACACACACACACACACACACACACACACACACACACACACACACTACTGTACAGGTTTTGAACATGATCAGGTAGGCCTCTACTTTATTAACATATGATCATCCTGTTTTAAGCACAATTTTATAACTGTTATCCGAAATACATCCTGACAAAAACATCTTGTTCTTGTGGGTTCCAAGTCATTCTGGTATCAGAGGCAATGAGATGGCCGACAGTTACACGAAGAAAGCGTTAAACGACCCTGGTGTACGTTCCCATCTCTCACCGTTTTCAGGTTTTAAACCTTTGGTAGACAAGTACGTCAACAAACTTTGGCAAGAGGATTGGAATTTAGAAACAGAAAATAAACTCCATGATATTCTTACTATTATATCGGAAAGGCTTCCTATGACCTGCAAGAACAGAAAGGAGGAAAGTGTTCTCAGCCGAATCCACATTGGTCACAGCTGGTTGACACATTCGTTCCTTTTAAAAAGAGGAGAAACCATATAGTTTTGCCTGTGATTGTTTTTACACTTTAAAGCATGTTTTAACTGAAGGTGGTGATCTCAGTTAAATAAGCGGGAAATACTTTGCAAAGATGTCCCTTTGTCAGCTTTTTAGAGACATTTCAACGTCTGTGATATTTGAATTTTTAAAAGAAGTGAATATGTTTTACAAGATTTAGTTTAATTTTTTAGAAAATAATTTTTGTGTATTAAACGTGTGAGAAATGCATGTCTTCTTTTGACACACAGTGAATAGCTTTGAAATCACCTATTAATGGTGGACAGAGCTTGTCTCATTCAAACATCTCTCTCTCTCTCTCTCTCTCTCTCTCTCTCTCTCTCTCTCTCTCTCTCTCTCTCTCTCTCTCTCTCTCTCTCTCTCTCTCTCTATCTCTCTCTCATGGTATGCGCTTTACGATTTGTTGAGCTTGCTGTGATTAAGCAAAAACGATCCAGGAAACGAGCTATTAAAATTGTTTAAAAAAAACAGTGGGCTGTTACTTCTGATTGTCTGAATATCTAGTCTTTCAAAACCATTCCCCCAAAATATGTGGCACTTCCAGATAATTATGTTCGATTGTTTATTGGTTTGACGAAAAATGCGCATGCATCACACTCGATAACATGGGGTTGCAATTTAAAACAAATTATTGTGCAATCCATAGCAAGTACGTGACCCCTGCCAACACACGTTGTCCAGCAATGTTCAGCTTCATTGGTTTCGCTGTGAGGTGGATGTAGAGTTCTTATGGTCATGGTCAGGTGCCTTTGAACAGGGCTACACCTGTTTTCTCAACGGATTTAACTTTTCAGTTAAAGACTTGGATTTTGTTTATAAAGTTTTGCTTTCAACATGGCATGATCAGATGTTAACGTGGTGACAGCCCTGATATGGTCATCGTTGTTGGCAGGGCTTTGCTGAACATGTCTTGAGTTCTTCCACTTTGTTCCTTTTCAGCTGCGCCACCAAATAATCCTTGTTTGTGTTTGCACTTCTTCAATTCCAGGCGAACAAGACTTTAGACAGAGTATTGTCAACTCTTTTTGAATGCGGCTTTTTACTACTACTTGAAGACACGAAAGGGCAATGATTTTAGGACTGAGTTGACCATGCCACTTAGTGAAGAATCAGGGGCAGATAATTTTCTGTGGCTATTCATGACAGACAAGAACGATAATCTTATGTAGGTGGCGCACGCATCTCAGTGCACGAGACAAGGGCAGATAATTTTCAGTATAAAGCCTCATTTGCAATCATCTTGAACTTATTATGTATTGGAAATTACTGTCAGCTGCGTTTTGCAATCATCTGTATTCCAAATTATCATCGGTTAATAGCAGGAATTGTAACAGAAGATTGTCATCTTTTTACGATCTTGTAACCATATGTATTAGAAATTGTCAGTTGTTCTGTGTTAGTTTTGTTTGGAATATGGTATAACATTTTCTGAAGCCAAACAATGGATACGCTTGCCCAAAGAGTAGGAGCGCATGGAGAGAGACGATGGAGAGAGAGAGAGAGAAAAGAGAGAAAGAGACGAAAGACAGGGACAGAAAGAAATGAATCATCTTTATTGTAAAGAGCTTTCACATTATGGAGAAAAGGAGAGAGTAAAAAAAACGGGGTGGGGGAAGCTGAAGGAAAGGAAAGCCGACAAAGTGGATGTCCATGTGGCCGCTTTGCCAGAGTTCTGAAGAAAGAAGCGTAGAAAGAAAGAAGAAGAAAACAAGTAGAGAAAAACACATTGATATGAGAAGGCGAAGGGGAAACAAAGGGCCAAAATGAAGACGACTGATTGTTTCTGTGAGAGGGGCTGGGGTCAAGAAGCGGGCGAGTAAATAGAAGAGAGAAGGGGCAAGGGAAAAGACGGAGAAAGAAAGAACAGCCCCAGACGAAGGGAACACACAGTAGTGGAGAGGTTTGTCGGGCATCTGTGGGCAGTTTGTACCCACTTTGTACCCGACCCTCACCGACATAATGCCACTCGTTTCTTTGACGACTTCCCGTCTGTCTCGTGGACCTCTACCCCCACCCTCCCCTTTCTCTGTTCTTTTTTTGCGATTCTTTTAAATCTCTCCCCGTCCCCCCCCCCCCCCCCCCCCCCCCCCCCCCCCCCCCCCGTCCCCATACTTAGGCAGACCTGTTTACTCTACTCTTTTCGAGTAATATTCTACTCAGTTTGGATCTCTACTACTTCGAGTAGTATTCTACTCAGTTTGGATCTCTACTACTTCGAGTAGTATTCTACTCAGTTTGGATCTCTACTACTTCGAGTAGTATTCTACTCAGTTTGGATCTCTACTACTCTTCAAAATAAAAAAATAATGCTAGATTCTACTTATTTTCAGTAAACATTGTTTGATTATTTAATGAATGAAACTACACATTATGCACCAAAATTACTCATTTCAGCTATCCAGACTACTCCAGATTTGTGCAGGGAGTACACAGGTCTGCTTAGGGATGCCTCTTGATCAGGGCAGATTTATACAGAAAATCATGGCAAAAATGTTCTCGAATATGTCTCAGAAACTGCACTTTAATTTATTCGTAAATTTATAACAGAAGCAGTTGTCAAACTCCTACATACCCTTTTCTGAAGTTTCAGCCTTTAAAACGGGTTTTAAATCTCTAGTTAAAATGAAAACCTTAGAAATGTCGCTATGGTTGCATTGAACGATAAGCAGATTGTTACTTTGATCCAACTTTACAGAGGCCCCCAACTCCACAAAGCCCATCAGATCATACTTGATATTCCAGACCTAGGAGTTATTTTTTAGCGAAACTAATATCTTTGTTATAATACGGAATTAAGAAGATGAACAAATGCGGACCAGTAGGTCTGTGGGACTCCGGGACAAAGTGTGGACTCCTGCTGCAGCTGACTGCGATTTTCAACGTGAGACTGGCTTAAACATCAGGCATTTAGTCGTTGATGGGGCTATAATGTTAATCTTAGTTTTAATTTTAAACCTCAAGCATGGCAGAGAACAAACAACACAAGACCATTCCCCATTCGGTGCTTCACCTGACAGCTTGGAATGCCCATGGACCATGGCTCTGTGAGCAAACAGTCGATGGATTGGAGTCAAAACGGACTATCTTTAGATAGTCCATTGACATATTATTGAACTTATTACGAAAACTAATAACTTGTATAACATAAAGACTGTTGAAATATAAAAAGCAAAACACTCTTTTTATATGTCTGCTGTCATTGTTTGATACAAGTTATTAGTGTTTGTAATAAATCCAATAATACGTCAATGGACTATCTAAAGATAGTCCGTTTTGACTCCAAACCATCGAGTCTAGATGAATGCGTTCTTCCTCTTCTTCTGTCATTGCAAATAGTTCAACCGTTCATTCTGCTTGAAATAACGGAGCAAGTGCGTCTTGCTTCACTTCTGTCATTACAACTGGTTCAACCGTTCCTTCTGCTGTTGCCGGTAATAATAAGGCTACAACGGATTTGCCTGTCTTTGCTCCTTCCATTGTTAGATAGCAGCCAGGAGGTCCCCTATACGTCCATAAGTACATTCCAATTGCCTCGATTCGTGTGAATCACGAATATTCTACAACAATATTTTGAGGGTTGGGCAGTGGTTGGGCCGGTATCATGCTGAGTACCGCTGAATGATCCTTGTCTGGCTGTCCACAAACGTAAGTAGACATACTCGGGTCCCTGTTTTACTTTAACTGATGAAAATCAACGTTAAATATTCTTTATAACATCGACGGATTTGAGGTTGTTACACTTAATGCGTTTATTAAGTTGTGCCAATTAATGAATAGGAGTCTTACGCTTTCTGATCGCTTTCAGTCAGTTCCTGTTAATGGTCGTCGGTGTGATCAGGTTAGATACTTGTAGTTTCCTAGGGTTCTGTGCTGTGTCCTGTCTTGTTTATTATTCTCTATACATCACCTCCTGCCTATGTTTTCGACCATCACAGCGTGAAACACCACTTTCATGCAGATAACTCACAACTCCATAACAGCACAACCTTTGAAGACCTAAATATTCCTCTTTCAGAAATTAGCAAATGCTATTACGACATCCAGAATCGGACTTCAAAAGGAACTTCAGTTAAAGTTAAATGGTAACAAAACCAAAAACATGCTTGTAGGCACAAAGGACAAACTCGCCTCCGTTTCCAAAGTCAATATAACTGGGCAACAATCAGCTCTCACTCTGACTGTTAATAACTTAGGTTTCACTCTGGAGAATACTCTTCAATGCATAAGCTTACTCCAGCTTTTACTTCTTGTACAACTTCCACAAGACATCCTGCTGGCTGTACTTCTAGCGTCGCCGCTGTTCATACCTTTTTGGGACTCGGATCACACACACCTCTCCCATCTGTCTCTCTGCCTCTCTCTCTCTCTCTCTCTCTCTCTCTCTCTCTCTCTCTCTCTCTCTCTCTCTCTCTCTCTCTCTCTCTCTCTCTCTCTCTCTCTCTCTCTCTCTCTCTCTCTCGCTCTCATCTCTCTACAAAGACATTTCCTTCCATCAAACTGTTATCAGGCTGTTAGATGTCTTGTACGTCGCTGGCGATTAGAATTTTTCATAATCTCTGGTGACCTCATTTCTGCAGCTTGCTCTAAAAAACCGGATCGTTTTTCCAGCTACTCATTTCACGAACTTGCTCGCCTTCCAACGCTGGAAAACACCATTCGCGTCCCGCTACGTCCGCAATTTTTGCTCATAACCGCAAGCGAACACTCGGCCGATTACGGATCGCGCCGTTTGACAATAACATCGCGATCCCATTTGGGCGGAGATCATTTTCTTTCGGCGGAGATTCCTTCAATTATGACAAATTTTCGGCGGAGACGGTGGAGCTGTTTTCATGCCTGAATTAAGAGGAGTAGGCAGTGGTTGGGCCGGCATCATGCTGGGTACCGCTGAACGGTCCTTGTCTGGCCGGTTGTCTGGCTGTCAACAAACGTAGTTTGCCACACTTTGGTCTTCAGTTTTATTTAATGACCGATAAAATTCCACGTTGCATAGGCCTAGTGCTTTCAGCATTTGCCAATTTTGGTGTTTGTTGTACTCGATGTATAATTTATGTCTACTCAGTCATAACAATAGTAGCCTAATAAGTTTGTTCATTTCTGTCGGCCCCAACGACCGACCAATCACATGTTGGGCAAGGCTGCACATGAACGAGCGATGAGTCACAGAACATGTCCATAGTTTCCTTCATTAAGTCATTGTTCCCAAAGCTAGAGTTACAATTCTTGATTCACATAAAAACTTAGAAAAACAAAGCATCAGACGCAGTAAGTTCGCTGGAGAGAACAAATCGACAGAAAAAGTAAAACGGTTATACAGGCATGTGTTGTAGCTGGGACCTATAATTATTAAAACCAGGAAAAGTTACAACTCGGTTGAAAATATCAAGGCAGTTTTTATTTATTTCCAAGTCCTTTTCTGATCTGTTCATTGCAATATTTCTGTATAATTACGTAAACGTTTGCTTAAAAATATTTCCCCGTGCAAGTCTGTTCTTAAAATGACTAGGAACCCTTCCCCTTTCCCCCTCCTTCCTTTGGAGAAATTGACACATTCAGAAGTTTTAAGTTACAATTGATCACAATTTAAAATACAAAAATATTAACATTTTAAAAAAAGCTGTTGAATCGCAAAATCTAACATTCAAGTTGCTGATGGGCAAACTTTGGAATCTCCACATTCTGTTGCTTAGAAATGCCTTACTTAGGGGCCTTCCTTTTACTTTCTTCCCATCTTTGACTGTTTCTGGCATGAACAGCTTCTGTTTTGACATCCGTCATTTGTTCTGTACAATACTTTACCATTTCTTTCATCGGTCATTTGTTCTGTACAGATACTTTACCATTTCTTTCATCCGTCATTTGTTCTGTACAGATACTTTACCATTTCTTTCATCCGTCGTTTGTTCTGTACAGATACTTTACCATTTCTTTCATCCGTCGTTTGTTCTGTACAGATACTTTACCATTTCTTTCATCCGTCGTTTGTTCTGTACAATACTTTACCATTTCTTTCATCCGTCATTTGTTCTGTACAGATACTTTACCATTTCTTTCATCCGTCGTTTGTTCTGTACAGATACTTTACCATTTCTTTCATCCGTCGTTTGTTCTGTACAAATACTTTACCATTTCTTTCATCCGTCGTTTGTTCTGTACAGATACTTTACCATTTCTTTCATCCGTCATTTGTTCTGTACAGATACTTTACCATTTCTTTCAGGTCATTTGTTCTGTACAGATACTTTACCATTTCTTTCATCGGTCGTTTGTTCTGTACAGATACTTTACCATTTCTTTCATCCGTCATTTGTTCTGTACAGATACTTTACCATTTCTTTCATCGGTCGTTTGTTCTGTACAGATACTTTACCATTTCTTTCATCGGTCGTTTGTTCTGTACAATACTTTACCATTTCTTTCATCCGTCGTTTGTTCTGTACAATACTTTACCATTTCTTTCATCGGTCGTTTGTTCTGTACAATACTTTACCATTTCTTTCATCGGTCGTTTGTTCTGTACAGATACTTTACCATTTCTTTCATCGGTCGTTTGTTCTGTACAATACTTTACCATTTCTTTCATCCGTCGTTTGTTCTGTACAGATACTTTACCATTTCTTTCATCGGTCGTTTGTTCTGTACAATACTTTACCATTTCTTTCATCCGTCGTTTGTTCTGTACAATACTTTACCATTTCTTTCATCCGTCGTTTGTTCTGTACAGATACTTTACCATTTCTTTCATCGGTCGTTTGTTCTGTACACATACTTTACCATTTCTTTCATCGGTCGTTTGTTCTGTACAGATACTTTACCATTTCTTTCATCGGTCATTTGTTCTGTACAGATACTTTACCATTTCTTTCATCGGTCGTTTGTTCTGTACAGATACTTTACCATTACTTTCATCCGTCATTTGTTCTGTACAAATACTTTACCATTTCTTTCATCGGTCGTTTGTTCTGTACAGATACTTTACCATTTCTTTCATCGGTCGTTTGTTCTGTACAGATACTTTACCATTTCTTTCATCGGTCATTTG
>CM065699.1:3268366-3298366 GCA_017654935.2 Phymorhynchus buccinoides | reverse complement strand
GGACCTTGTTTTGGATCGTTCTGCATGAACACATTGCACAAGCCAGATGGAAAAACCATTATGCACGTGCAAGCACTGCTGTTTATGTGTGAGATGCTGTCTCTTGCTTGGCTTTATAAGAAGACATACCACCAGTATTAGGCCTGATTTGACAATGCCTCCACGACGAAAATTGAGCGAGTTGGATAGGGGACGAGCTGTTGCATGGTTCCAAGATGGTGTTCCCAAGCGAGAAGTGGCCAGGCGACTTCAGGTGTCCATCTCGGTCATTGTCAGACTGATTCAACGCTTCACAGCCACTGGGAGGGTCCATGAAAGACGCAGATCTGGTCGACCGAAGAAGACAACTCCACGTGAAGATCGTCTCATTGAACGACAAGCCCTGCAGACAAGAACAGCCTCTTCCAGCATCATTCGAAGGCAGCTGAGGGTGGCTACTAACATCAACATCAGCCAGCAGACCATACGGAACCGCCTTCATGGGTTTAACCTCCGTTCTCGTCGCCCAGCTGTACGGCCACGCTTAACTCCAGCCCATAGGGCAGCACGCCGCGCCTTCTGCAGACGTCACGTGAGGTGGACACGTCAGCAATGGTCCCAGGTCCTGTTCAGTGATGAATCACGCTTCACCCTGAACCACAACGACGGCCGACTGAGGGTCTGGAGGCGCCCAGGGGAACGCTTTATTGACGCCACTGTCCAAGAAAAGGTGGCCTTTGGTGGAGGTTCTGTAATGGTCTGGGGGGCCTTCAGCCTTCACCACAGAACACCCTTGTATCATGTACAGGGTAACCTGACTGGCCTCCGATACCGGGATGAGATCCTTCGACCGCTGGCTGTGCCTACACTGCAGCAGATGGGACCGCCGGCTGTCTACCAGGATGACAACGCTCGCCCCCACAGGGCAAGGGTGGTCAACGACTTCCTGCAGCAGTCTGGAGTCAACAGAATGGAGTGGTCAGCATGCAGTCCCGATCTCAACCCGATTGAGAACCTCTGGGATGAGCTGGATCGCAAAGTGAGGAGCAACCACCCCCCTCCCAGGGATGCCCAGCACCTCTACCAGATGCTGCAGGCTGAGTGGCAGGCGCTTCCACAGAGGATCTTCACCACCCTGGTCAACTCCATGAGGACTCGCTGCGTCGAGTGCCAGAACAGCCATGGCGGATACACGCATTACTGAACTTTTGGGAGCATCAGAATGCCCTGTCTTGTGATTTCAATGACTTTGGGAAATCAAATTTCGATACGTACCCACTTTGATCAAATGTACAGACCAAACGATTGCTCGAAATTGAAGGCAATTGTGCATCGTTATCACTAAAGCATTGAATTAAATGTTGGCCAAAATTCAACGCATTGGCTTTCTTATTTGGAAAGTTATGAATTAGTTTGCAAGTGATCCTTAACTTTTTGTGGATAGCTTATATGTCACAGTAAAAATCGGAATCCAGTACGATTCGGAATCCTACTAGTACAAATCAGAATTCCGATTTCTACTAGTACAAATAGGAATTATAATTTCTACTGGGTTTTTTCTAGTAGAAATCTACTAGTACAAATAGGAATTCCGACAGCCAGTAGAAATCGGAATCCAGTACAAATTGGAATCCACTTCTCCAAAAATTGTAAGAGACGAAAAACAAAAGGAGCATAGCTTTGATCTTTGAGAGCACTCCAGCAGTGATTAATTAATGCTTATAAATAATGGTCAGCACAGTAATGAGTACGTGAAAATATGTTCAAGTGTGTGAACAAAGGTTTCTTTCTTGTTGTCAGATAACTGCCTAATATGCTCGTCCAAAAGGGAATAAAATTTATTCTTCTGATCCTCCATCTTTGCTTCGTTGAATTTAGTTATAAATACTGCCACTGGTGTACTCTCTCTGACAAAATTGAAACACCAATTGACTGAACAACTGATTTGTCGCAGCGGAGCTGCAAACTTGATTTAATTGATTACAATTCACACAATGGAAAATCTTAAACAATGATCAACAATTTCTTCCTTCTTAGAACTCGGTGATCACTGCTCTTATAATATCAATATTATGCTCTGTCTTTTGTTTTTTTGTTCTTTTACAATTGCTAAAATATGTAGATTCTAATTTGTACTGAATTCCATTTCCTACTAGCTGTTATTAGAAATCGGAATTCCGATTTGTACTAGAAAAAAAAAAGGGTGGTGTTGGTGGAAGAAAAGGAACGGGGATGGAAGGGTGGTGGTGAAAGTCTTGGGTGACAGGATGGTTGATTGTTGCTCTGTGTGCATCCGAAATGAACGGAGTAGTTTCCGTCGTCACCTCTCACAAAAGGGAAGAGAGAAAAGGACCGGACGGAGGTCCTCTACTTGTCATAGTGATGATAATAATGACGACGACGATGTGATTGTGTCGCTGACTGCAGTAGTGTGGCACAAGTGTCTGAACTCGAATTGATTTGAGTCCTCTTCGCTAATTGCCCTTTTCATCCGTTGTCGGTTGGGGGCGCTCTGAGTCAAGTGGCCACACATACATTTGCACATGCACGTGTGCACGTGCGCGTAGAGAGAGCTAGAGAGGGGGAACGAACGAACGAACGAACGAATCTTTTTTTATTGAGGGAAAAGATAAGCACAATATAGGCTTGTTTACATCTAGCCCTCATTAAATGAGAAGAAAAAAAAAGAAGAAGAAAATGTCATAAACAACTAATAATCATCATGCACATAAGATACACTACCATCATAAAAAGATAAATCAAATTGTAAGGATAAATTCAAACAAAAACACATTCACCACAACATTCACCATGGTCATCCCGCACACTAGCATTAAATCATACACATTAAACATACATACCAATTGCGTTATACACATTACAACATACACAAAACAAAAGTAAGCAAATAATTACCTGCATACGCATAAACTCACCAACACACACACATACACAAGTACGCACACACGCACATCCCACACACAAGCATACACAATACACACACACACATACCCACAAAATTCGCAGGCAGACACATACACATTCACATGTATGAACGCGCACATACACACACTCACATTCAAACTCACACATGCATACACACAATCACCACTATAGCATATTATGAACACTAAACATGCATGGTTAACAGTGGTGACACTCATTATTAGGAAGGAAACAAGTGGTGAATGGGTTATCAGGTAACGTATTAAAGAGTTGTCATCAGAAAATCTTTATATCTTTTTTTGAATGACTTGAAAGTGTTTCCAATTTGGGTATTGGCCAGCATGGCATTCCACAGGGCCCCACCAGAATAAGCCAAGCTTGTCTTGAAGAGGTCAATTCTTGGAAGAGGGAGCATGATTTTATGTTCGTGGCGCCGCTCATTGACAACAAACCTACTGGTAAGAGATTGTGGGGCATTGCCTGATAAAATCTTAAACATAAAAATAGCCTTGTTATAATTTAGCTTTAAATGGAAGGGTAGAATGTCTAAAGCTTTGTGGTCATGAGTGGTTAGTTTTGAGGACTTAAGCAGAACTAGTTTTAATGCTCGTCTATGAAGACTTGAAAGAGGTTTCAAAATATTTTCACTAGCGCCATCCCACAGAGTTGACGCGTAGTTGATATGCGATTCAATAAATGAGTGGAAAAATATCTTACGTGAATGGAGGTCTAGGAAATGCTTTATTTTAGACAACTGATAAATCTTTGAAGACACGGATTTGCAGGTTTTAGTGACATGTTCGGACCAAGAAAGATTGTCAATGACAACGCCAAGAACTTTGTGACTCCCAACTTCCTCAACTGCATTGCCATTAATAAAGAGAGTCAAAAAGTTGTTAGGAAGGTTCTGGCGTTTTTGTCTTGTTGTAATTATCATAAGTTTGGTTTTTAATGGGTGCAAGCTCATATGATTCAACTCTGCCCAATTTAAAAGTTCATCGATGCTGTTTTGTAACGTTTGAAATACTGTTGTATAATTGGAATGACTTGTGTGTAGTGTTGTATCATCGGCAAAAAGTTTACATAGGGAACTTATAACTAGAGGCAAGTCATTAATATAAATAGAAAAAAGTATTGGTCCTAGGATAGACCCCTGAGGAATGCCATACTTTGTTGTTAGAGACGACGATACAGAGCTATTTACAGCCACCACCTGTTTCCTGTCGATTAAAAATGATATAAGATTCAGTGTATCGGAAGACAAACCATACATTTTGAGTTTTTTGAGTAATAAGGAATGGTTAATAACGTCGAAGGCTTTGGCAAAATCAACTATTAAAGCGCCAGTAATTTCGTTGTTAATATTAGTTAGCCATTTGTCAACAAGAGTTGTAAGAGCAGTGTGGCATGAGCGTTTTGCTCTGAAGCCAGATTGACACGGATGAAAGAGATTGAAGCGATCAAAGTGATTAACAAGATGAGCTTTAATATGACTTTCTAAAGGTTTAGATAAGATAGACATGATAGAAATGGGTCGGTAGTTGCTAGGGTCAGAGCGATCACCTGATTTGAATATGGGAGTAACTTTGGCAACTTTAAATGCTTTAAGAAAATGGCTTTTAGAAATGCACAAATTATATATGTAAGTGAGTGGCTCGGTAATTATAGGTGCTGCAATCTTTAGGATTTTACCATCAATATCATCTAACCCCCTTGCATTCGTTTGTTTTAAGTGAACAAGATAATTAAAGACCTCATATACAGCTAAGTAAGGAATATTAAGTTCTGACGATATATTTTTCGATAAACAAAAGTCGCTAAGATTTGAAAGGTCATTTTCATTAGATCTATCGTTATGAATAATGGAGCTCACTATATTAGAGAAGTGAGTATTAAGCTCTTCTGGAGACAATTTATCAATCATGTTTTTTGAACTGGTATACTTATTATTTAACTGGTTGATAGCTGTCCATATAGATCTACTATCTGATTTGGATGAAACTAAATCTTTAAAGTATTTGTTTTTTTACTTTCTTTTTAAGTTGGTAACACAGTTTCTTTGCTTGCAAGCATTATCTTGGTCCCCTTCTGCAAAAAGAGAGTCCCTTTTGTCTATTGCTTTTTGGAAACATCAGTTATCCAAGGTTTCTTTGGAGTACTTTTTACACGTTTGGTTTTCATAGGTACATGCTTATTATAGACATTCATGAAACTATGGTAAAAAAATTCAAAAGCTTCATCAGCATTGGTAAATTGATATACAGAAAATATATGAGAGTTGCTAAGGTCTAATAAGAATTTTTCTATATCAAGATTAGAGAGGTGTCTGTATGTTACAATAGTGTGGCAGTTCTTGGCAATTTTTACACCCTTTTTTGACCAGGTGAAGCAAACAGGGAGATGGTCACTACAATACAAACTAGGTGAACAGACTTCTACTAGATTATCTGGCTGAGAATAATAAACATGATCAATTAATGTTTTAGAATTAGTTGTTATTCGTGTTGGCTTGTCAATAACTTGCGTTAAGAGGGACAACTCATATGATCGTGTCCATGTTGTGTTGGGTTTTAACAGATCGATATTAAAATCACCCAATAAACATACTTCACCAGATATTACGAAATTTCGTCCATCAAAAGCGTAAAATTACTAATCCACATAACGTGTTCACTGGGATTTCTGTAAATAAACCCTAAAGTAAGGGGAGAGAGCGTAAGACATAGACTTCAGGCTTCAGGCTTCAGATGTTTAAGTACTTTGGCCATTGACCCATGTACAACTGTATATAAACAAACACACACAACGAATGGACTAAACAAGAACGACACAATATAAACACAGCCATATTAACCAATGAACAATGACAAATATTAGAGAAAAACAAGCAATACAACAGCAACATTCGGCGAGCATAATACATCCACTAGGAGAATGATTGATTACACGCTAGCGATTCAAAGAGTTCATGTCATAAAATACTGATGGGAAAACTATTAGCGGCTGCACGTCTATTCAGGAACATAAATTATAGAGTACTAACAGGTCTGTGCGTTGGTTGGATACGTGTGTCCTCCCTCCTTGCAGATTGTAGAAAAACCACGTCATGCTTACGTCATTTTTTCCAATGCCTTAAGTGGTACGCAACCCCCCTTGGTACTCTACTTGTAAAGTGCTAGAGCAAGTACGAATGCCCCATCATCGTCAGGAATGAAACAATACTCATCATCATCAAATTTACTAATGAATAAAGTCATCAAGATATAGAATCACCGTTATCAGCATGCATACATAATTATGAGTTACTCGATCCTCAGCATGTCGGCATGCTAATAGAAAACGGTCAAAATAGTGATTATTAACCTAGATATGCCCACTGTCCCATTCTTAGGAAGAGAGAGTGGGGGGGGGGGGGGGGGCGCTTTTAATGGACAAAAGGGAAAGGTGATGGGGAAGAAAGAACAGAAATTGGTTACGATGTTCTTCTCACTGTCACATTTCCACTTCTCACAGTGTAACTTCCACCAACGCAATGGGGGATAACCCTATCAGTGTCTAAACCTGAAAACTGCACAGCACTCTTAGGGTCTGTTGACAACCATTTTGAGAGGATCTGCAGCCTGGTGGCTTTATCTGCCCTTACACGTGCGACTCACTGGTCCTTACCCGGGGACAGGACTTGCTGTTCACTATCGAGACATACCCTGCCATGATCACGTGGGACTCACTGGTCTTTACCCGGGGACAGGACTTGCTGTTCACTATCGAGACATACCCTGCCATGATCACGTGCGACTCACTGGTCTTTACCCGGGGACAGGACTTGCTGTTCACTATCGAGACATACCCTGCCATGATCACGTGCGACTCACTGGTCCTTACCCGGGGACAGGACTTGCTGTTCACTATCGAGACATACCCTGCCATGATCACGTGCGACTCACTGGTCTTTACCCGGGGACAGGACTTGCTGTTCACTATCGAGACATACCCTGCCATGATCACGTGGGACTCACTGGTCCTTACCCGGGGACAGGACTTGCTGTTCACTATCGAGACATACCCTGCCATGATCACGTGGGACTCACTGGTCCTTACCCGGGGACAGGACTTGCTGTTCACTATCGAGACATACCCTGCCATGATCACGTGTGACTCACTGGTCCTTACCCGGGGACAGGACTTGCTGTTCACTATCGAGACATACCCTGCCATGATCACGTGCGACTCACTGGTCTTTACCCGGGGACAGGACTTGCTGTTCACTATCGAGACATACCCTGCCATGATCACGTGGGACTCACTGGTCTTTACCCGGGGACAGGACTTGCTGTTCACTATCGAGACATACCCTGCCATGATCACGTGCGACTCACTGGTCCTTACCCGGGGACAGGACTTGCTGTTCACTATCGAGACATACCCTGCCATGATCACGTGTGACTCACTGGTCCTTACCCGGGGACAGGACTTGCTGTTCACTATCGAGACATACCCTGCCATGATCACGTGTGACTCACTGGTCCTTACCCGGGGACAGGACTTGCTGTTCACTATCGAGACATACCCTGCCATGATCACGTGCGACTCACTGGTCTTTACCCGGGGACAGGACTTGCTGTTCACTATCGAGACATACCCTGCCATGATCACGTGTGACTCACTGGTCCTTACCCGGGGACAGGACTTGCTGTTCACTATCGAGACATACCCTGCCATGATCACGTGGGACTCACTGGTCCTTACCCGGGGACAGGACTTGCTGTTCACTATCGAGACATACCCTGCCATGATCACGTGCGACTCGCTGGTCCTTACCCGGGGACAGGACTTGCTGTTCACTATCGAGACATACCCTGCCATGATCACGTGGGACTCACTGGTCTTTACCCGGGGACAGGACTTGCTGTTCACTATCGAGACATACCCTGCCATGATCACGTGGGACTCACTGGTCTTTACCCGGGGACAGGACTTGCTGTTCACTATCTAGACATACCCTGCCATGATCACGTGCAGGCGGCATAAGTGGCATTAAAACTTGTGAGTGTTTCATAAGTGGTTTAAATCTCAACTCCAGTTCGCATGTTTGTCGGATGCTTGCCTTGCTCAGTGGATGGACCGCCCACAAAGCAATCAGCTAAGCTGACAAACCACTGAAATCAGTTGCTGCTCCAGTAGAACTGTTGCCTGTTCATTTTGACACATGCATTTGTCCTGGTGGGTATCAGCTAGTGGTGTGTGGGATATGTCTTGATCTCTGACTGCTGTGGTTTATCAACGGTCTGTTGAATCAGATCAACCCATCATGTGGATGGAGGTGCAGGTTTGTTGTGCATGTAACTGTTCTATTTCCTATCAACGGTCTGTTGAATCAGATCAACCCATCATGTGGCTGGAGGTGCAGGTTTGTTGTGCATGTAACTGTTCTATTTCCTATCAACGGTCTGTTGAATCAGATCAACCCATCATGTGGCTGGAGGTTTGTTGTGCATGTAACTGTTCTATTTCCTATCAACGGTCTGTTGAATCAGATCAACCCATCATGTGGCTGGAGGTGCAGGTTTGTTGTGCATGTAACTGTTCTATTTCCTATCAACGGTCTGTTGAATCAGATCAACCCATCATGTGGCTGGAGGTTTGTTGTGCATGTAACTGTTCTATTTCCTATCAACGGTCTGTTGAATCAGATCAACCCATCATGTGGCTGGAGGTGCAGGTTTGTTGTGCATGTAACTGTTCTATTTCCTATCAACGGTCTGTTGAATCAGATCAACCCATCATGTGGCTGGAGGTTTGTTGTGCATGTAACTGTTCTATTTCCTATCAACGGTCTGTTGAATCAGATCAACCCATCATGTGGATGGAGGTGCAGGTTTGTTGTGCATGTAACTGTTCTATTTCCTATCAACGGTCTGTTGAATCAGATCAACCCATCATGTGGCTGGAGGTTTGTTGTGCATGTAACTGTTCTATTTCCTATAAACGGTCTGTTGAATCAGATCAACCCATCATGTGGATGGAGGTGCAGGTTTGTTGTGCATGTAACTGTTCTATTTCCTATCAACGGTCTGTTAAATCAGATCAACCCATCATGTGGATGGAGGTGCAGGTTGTGCATGTAACTGTTCTATTTCCTATCAACGGTCTGTTGAATCAGATCAACCCATCATGTGGATGGAGGTGCAGGTTTGTTGTGCATGTAACTGTTCTATTTCCTATCAACGGTCTGACCCATCATGTGGATGGAGGTGCAGGTTGTGCATGTAACTGTTCTATTTCCTACCTTCGCCTACCTACCAGCCGGACTCTAGTTAACTTTTTGTGAAAAAAAATAGTTGATTGGATTTGGTAGACTTTAGATGATGCTTGGTAATTATATCTTTGCGCGTGTATACACCACACACACCTACACACGCACGCACATGCACACACACACGCACATGCACACACACGCGCGCACACTCACGCGCGCATGTGCGCGCACACGCACACACAATTTGTATGAAAGTAAATATGGGATAATACTTTTTTATGCATAATGCAAATTTAAAAAATGGAATACATGTAGTGTCACATGCAAAATATATGATAACAACATACAATCATATAGTAACAAACAAACACAAAAGAAACAGTAAAATAGTGCAGCCAGGTGGCATCGAACGTATTGTGCCCAAATACACACACTAATAGAGGAGCACACAGTCACACAAGTAGTGCTAATATGAATGGTTTTGAACTGTGTTGGGCTGCAGCACCTCAGATGCACTGTTTGGAGAGTATCGTGTCGAGTACGTCACAGTCATGTTTTGGGCCAGTGTGTACTCTCTCCCGGGATCTGTCGTCCACCTCGCCTTTATTGTGACTAACTTCCCAACACAGCCACCAAGGCCTTGTTTAATAGGCCTATTTCTGTTAGGTCATCTGTAATGTAGTTCACATGAAACATCAACTCTTTTATGTGGCTAAGCTTCCCACAAAATGGGCGAAACTTGGTGCATGAAGTTCCTCCCTCAAGGCCGACTAAGCTTACCATTTCCAGCCTCCTCGTCAGCCCTTAATTGAGATATCGTCATCTGGAGCCGAGGATGGAATACAGTATCAGTTGTCCACTGCGGATATATCGTCATCTGGAGCCGAGGATGGAATAAAGTATCAGTTGTCCACTGCGGATATATCGTCATCTGGAGCCGAGGATGGAATACAGTATCAGTTGTCCACTGCGGATATATCGTCATCTGGAGCCGAGGATGGAATACAGTATCAGTTGTCCACTGCGGATATATCGTCATCTGGAGCCGAGGATGGAATACAGTATCAGTTGTCCACTGCGGGTCCGTATAGTTAGATGTCAGAAAGTGCCAAATAACAAACAACTCCAGTAACATCTACGATTGCGTTTCAGGATTGCCTATGGTTACGTGGTTAAGATGTGTTACGTTGTCAGGATGTGATACACGGTTTGAAAATTATATGGTCACAGTCCTTATATGAACATAGCAGTTGATGGGGCTTTAAACAACAAACAATGTCTAAAGTTGCATGTTTCAGAAGCAAGCATTCAAACATTGAATCATGTAATCGAGCCTTTTCAGTATCTGGCGCAATCACCTCCCATCCCACAAGTCAGCGTTTCTGCCATACTTTCTAAATTATTTCACCAGTGGCTTTAAAATTCATTCCATTTGGCCTGTTGTGATGAGACTTGCAATTCAGGACACGCTGTCAGACTAGTCCAAAGAAACTGGAAAAAAGGGGGATGTCCCATTTCGCCCTGTTCAATGTTGCCTTGGCAACCATTTCTCCTTGTCCCCCTTTCGCCTTGACGATTACGGCAGTGTCCTTTCGCCCTGTTCCCATTTTGCCCTGCCTCTTAAGATTCAACACATTTCAATAGAGGTAATCAACATTAAAATGTATTAACAAAACGTATGGTTTGAGAGAGCATTTACCTTGATGAGATGTACTATATCCACGTCTGTGTGACAAGGGGTGTGGACATTCACGATCAACGCATGTCCAATGCTTTTTGCCCCGTATTGTCTGTTGAAATCCAAATCCATAGCCATCGATAATCAATGTCTTCACTCCACGTTTCGTTGTCAACACCTGGACTTCAGCCATCTTCTCTTGCTAACCAGATACACCTGGACAGCTCAATAATCACACTGCCAGAAGCTGGAGACAGGGACTGTTGTCGTCCACTCACTCTAAAAGTGATGGGAATAAATCAGTGAATATCGGATCAGGGAATAAATACCAGGCCCTATAGGCCTTTGCAACTAGGGTTATTAACGCCCTTGACAGTGCGAGTAATTGCTCTTGCTGGACAGTACTGACAAGGGCATTCACTCTTGCGAAAGGCAGCCATTTAGTGGCTTCAAATAGGGGTTATTGGCGAGAGTTATCCCCCTGTCTGGTCAGTCCTGAACCATCTTCCCCCACCCTCCAAAGGCATTCACTCTTGCAAAAGGTCTTCGTTGCAGACCCCAATAGTCATGAGTGTGTCTTAGACATTCAAAACGGGGATAAGTATGTAAATTAGGCTAAACAGCCAATCGTTTTGGAAGTTTAGTCTAATTTACATACTATCCCCTCGTTGACTGTCTACACGGTGTGTTGCCATGGGGGAAGAGTGGAAAATGTTCACGTGTACAGACCTTAGCAGGGTGCAAAACGATGTGAGCATATGTCTTGAAAAAAGTTACTCAGGTTCAGGTTAACTGCTACAACTGGTTCTTTCTGTCCTTTAAGACATGAGTCCCTGTACTCACGAGTGCGGCTAATTCCAAATGTTGAACGTGGTTGTCTGTACAGTAAAACGATTACAAGTCAGGAGTGGTTTTAATGAAAAGGTACTTTATCAGTTCGTGCCATAGCATGCTTTTTCATTGTTTATGGCAATAACATGTGGTTGATTATTATTATTTCATTATTGCTCCATCTTTTACTGGCAGCTCCATTTCCACTTCTTCACCTAGCTTCTCATCCAAATCTCTCTCTCTCTCTCTCTCTCTCTCTCTTTCTCTCTCTCTCTCTCTCTCTCTCTCCTCTCTCTCTCTCTCTCTCTCTCTCTCTCTCTCTCTCTCTCTCTCTCTCTCTCTCTCTCTCTCTCTCTCTCTCTCTCTCTCTCTCTCGACAGGTGGAAGTGCGTGTGCCCTCGGCCACCCGAGCAGTGTTCATGTCGCATCATGATGCAGTTACAAACGGTTAAAAATCGGTTAAGCAGCTCCTTGCAGTGTTTGCTTTCCTGTCACACCCTTTGTTGGTGGAGACGGAGGATAGGAGTATGTGCGTGAACCCCTGTGTGAAAGGAAGAGGGAGGAGGGAACAGGGGGATACAAGAGGGTGGTGTTGGTGGAAGAAGTGGAACAGGGATGGGGGTGGGTGGGTGAAAGTCTTGGGTGACAGGATGGTTGATTGTTACTCTGTGTGCATCCGAAATGAGCGGAGTAGTTTCCGTCGTCACCTCTCACAAAAGGGAAGAAAGAAAAGGACCGGACGGAGGTCCTCTAAATTTCAATGACTTGTCACAGTGATGATAATAATGACGACGACGATGTGATTGTGTCGCTGACTGCAGTAGTGTGGCACAAGTGTCTGAACTCGAATTGATTTGAGTCCTCTTCGCTAATTGCCCTTTTCATCCGTTGTCGGTTGGGGGCGCTCTGAGTCAAGTGGCCACACATACATTTGCACATGCACGTGTGCACGCGAGCTGAGAGAGAGAGAGAGAGAGAGAGAGAGAGAGAGAGAGAGAGAGAGAGAGAGAGAGAGAGACGAGACGGACGGACGGACGAACGAATCATTTGAATGAGTAGGCCTTTCTGCCCATGTCATAAAGGAGAAGGGGAGAGAGAGAGACTTGAAACTATTTTCCAAGGATTAAGATTTTAAGCAGAGAGAGAGAGAGAGAGAGAGAGAGAGAGGAGAGAGAGAGAGAGAGAGAGAGAGAGGAGAGAGGAGAGAGAGAGAGAGAGAGAGAGAGAGAGAGAGAGAGAGAGAGAGAGAGAGAGAGAGCTTTTAAGGGACATAAGGGAAAGGTGATAGGGAAGAAAGAACAGAAATTGGTTAGGATTTTGTTCTGTCACTGTTACATTTCCACTTCTCACAGTGTAACTTCCATCAACACAATGGGGGATCAAACCCCTATCAGTGAAAACTGCACAGCACTCTTGGGATCTGTTGGCAACCAGTTTTGAGAAGATCTCTGCTTCTTTTGTCCCTTTCCGAAAGGGGAACTGGAGGGGGAGCATGTCTGCGAAAGTTAGTAGCTTGTCCTTGACCTTTGCATGTTGCAATATGATTACATGAACCGCAGCACAAAATCTTTGTTATGCTAAAATGTTTATGTCCAATTTAGAAATTGACTTTTGACCTTGACCTTTTGAATGTAGCGTATTTGAAAATGAACAACCTGGTATTTAGATCTATCTCCAGAACACACAAAGCAGGTAAACATTGAAGGCTTTGCACTTTGTATCTATTCATAGGGGACACTTACTGTTTAACAGAGCTCTTCTACCTTTTCATCTTTATCTTGAATTGGCGTCTTTTTGCAGACGGTGATGCTCTTTTTTTTGGCTTCAGGACGTCTCTAAAAACACCCAAAAAACAAGTGAACCTTGAAGGCTTGGCACCTTTGTACTTTACTTCATAGGGGAAAAAACGTCCAGACTTTCCTTTTGTTGGTTTAGGGTGGGCTTTGTTGCAATGTTTTGGAACTACCGGAGCACGTGAGATCATCGAGCAGGAAGTGGCAAGTAAAAATCTTTAAGCAGCCTGAGAAGGCAAGGATAAGTAGCATAGTTATGCAATAATATGCAAAATTCCAACAACATCAACACACAAAACATGTTATTAGTCGAAACTCTGTCAATCAGAAAGAAGGTCTTGTTAGACCTGTAATAATGTAGTATTAAAAATATATTTTTAGTCAGCTGAGAGAGAGAGAGAGAGAGAGAGAGAGAGAGAGAGAGAGAGAGAGAGAGAGAGAGAGAGAGAGAATTACTATCAGCGGAAGGGGGGTATTGTGCAGGATGGAGTATTGTACGGGATGATGAAATGAACTGATCAGTGCAGGGTGTTGAGACCGTGGGGAAATACTGTTTTCAGTTTGTTTAACCAGAATTGTTCTCTTTCGAATCTGTGGCTGTGGTTGTCACTGAGGATTTGTTCTATGGCAAGGCATCTCATATCGGAGAGGGAATGACCAGGTTGGTTGAAATGTTTTGTGACATGGGTTCCGGTGTTTTTATTGATGTGGGAA
The DNA here is from genome assembly GCA_017654935.2 of Phymorhynchus buccinoides. Taxonomy (NCBI): domain Eukaryota; kingdom Metazoa; phylum Mollusca; class Gastropoda; order Neogastropoda; family Raphitomidae; genus Phymorhynchus; species Phymorhynchus buccinoides. The sequence goes on along the minus strand of CM065699.1, from coordinate 3,284,169 downwards.
CGATGCAAGTAAAAACGGGTTTTGAGGGAATTTTTAGTTTCACCGACATACTGAGAGGAGTTGCATTTGCCACAGAACAGAAGGTAAATGATGTTGCTGGAGTCACAGTTAAGATAGTGTCGGATGGAGAATGTCTCTTTGGTTTGGGCACTATGGAAGGAAGTAGTTTCTACGCAGTGCTCTCGGCACACCACACATTTGCCACACTTATAGAACCCAGGAGGGTTGGTGTTGGGAAAGACCAGGGGCAAGGTGGAGGGCATTAGCATGTTACGAAGGGATTTGCTGTTTCGTTCCCCTATGACTGGTGGCTGGGGGGTTGCTTTTTTTTAGCCTACTGCTAGTGTGTAGGATGGGCATATGGTCCTTTGTCCACTGACGTACAGGAGGGTTAGCTGGGTTGTGGGTGACTATCATGGGGGTTCTGTCACAAACAGGTTTGGGTTTGTAAGTTAGGGAGTCGGCCCTGGCTGTTACTTTCGCCTTTTTCATGGCCTTAGATAGTATGGAAGGGGGGTAGCCTCTGTTGAGAAAGTGTTGGAACATTTCCTGGCAGCGGGTGTCAAAGTCAGAAGGGTTAGAACAGTCTTTTGATGCGGAGGACTTGACTGTAAGGAAGGTTGTATCTGCAGTGAGCTGGGTGACTAGATTTGAAGTGGAGGTAGTTGTGCATGTCTGTTGGTTTGGTGTACAGGTCTGTTTGGATGAGGCCGTTTTCTATGCGAAGGAGAACATCAAGGAAGGGTATCTGCTTGTTAGAGGAGTTGACTGTGAATTTAATGGTTGGATGGAAGGGGTTGAGAATGGTTTCAAACTGTTGTAAGTCAGAGAGAGTGCCTGTCCAGAGTACAAGGGTGTCATCAATAAACCTTTTCCACAGCTCTGTGAGGATAGGGACAGGGCTGTTAGCTAACATATTTTCCTCTAGCCACCCCATAAACAAATTGGCAATAGTTGGGGCCATAGGAGTGCCCATAGCAGTGCCCTGAGTCTGGTGGTAAAATTGGTTATAAAAAATAAAAACACTGTTCTTTAAAATATGATTGACTATTCCCGTAACAGTATCAGTAGCGGGAGCATTAGTAAGCATGATTACTCAAGAAAAACCTGATAGCAGTATCAAAATCATCATGTGGTATTGCTGTACAAACTTGCCACGTCAATGGTCACCAACATAACACTACTGTCAAATGGCCCATACTTCAGATTCCATTCTGAAACCGTGTTGAGGAGGTGGGTTGTGTCTTTGATATAGCTAGGAACGTCACTCACCACATCCCTGAGTCCAAATATATATATATATATGAAGGAATATATATATATAATATATATATATATATATATATATATATATATATATATATATAGACAGGAGTACAACAAGCCGAGACTTATAAAAGTACTCAACACATAGACAGTACTAGCAACAGGCTGCATCACATTTTACAACCGATTGAAGTCAGACATACTTTGTAAGAAAAAACAAATAATGATCAATACAACTTTCTGGAAATACAGTGGAATCCGCTTAATCGGCCACTTTTGGGACCAGGAAAAATATGGCCGATAAAACGAATCAGCGGATAAAACGAACATCCAGATACTGTATGACGCAATTATGCAAGTCAAAAGCAATGACGTCAAAATTAAATGTTGCAGTTCAAATTCAAATTCTTTCCCTTTTTGTGATGTGTGTGTGTGTGTGTGTGTTTATTAATCCTAAAACTTGACAGAAGCAGTAAAAGACTATGATTTTGTTTTATGGAGTGATTTTAACGCCATGCAGGGTCTTTCAATTGACAACAGCTCACCTTCCAACTTCACACTCAACCATGTAAACGTCAAAAGCGTGTTGTCAGTTTGTCTGCCTCTGCTGTTCTCCCTCTCAAAAAGGGGTAAAGAGGAAAAATTAGAGAGAAAAAGTGGCCAATAAAGCGAAATTGAAGATTTCAGCTTTGGCCGTAAAAACGAACAAAATAACACATGCTTAAGAAGAAAAAATTCCGTTCCAGAGGAAATTGGCCGATTAAGCGGCTTTGGCCAATTATCCGATGGCCAATTAAACGGATTCCACTGTAGTGAACAATACAATCAACCATGAATATCAAGGTTATGAAAAATGATTCTAAGAATTACTAATTCATTATAAAAATTGAAGAAAAGGGAATACAATTAGTGAAGTTAAGTGGGGCAACTCAAGATATCGCTGTAACAAAATATCTATTTAAACAGGATGTTTTCTATATTACCAGGGATAAATTTTTAAAAAAAGGATAAACACAATATTAATCTTGTGAGAAACGCTTGGAAACACACATTAATTTTCCAACTACATGGAAGATTTCTGTTTTCAATGACAATTTTATCCTTTCCACCGAACAACAAAATGTGAACGGTTTTTTTAACATCAACAGGTAGCAGACCCAATGTCTGAGCACGCGCGTTTTGGAACAAAGGGCATGTCAACAAAAAGTGAAGAGCATCTTCGATGTGATTACCACAACTGCATCTAGGATCATCAGTAATGTCTTCTAAAAAGGTCGTGCTTGAGGTCGCTCATTTTAAGTCTTAGTCTACAAAGCATAATTTCAGATGTCCTGTCGTTAAGATAGTAACACTTTGGTGGGATATATGCTATGCATAATGTGATACGCGTGGCCACAGCGGGTTAAATTTGAATTCCAGTTCTCATTTTTGTGGAATGCTAGCCATTACTCAGTGGATGGCTGCCCACAAAGCAGTCAATTAAGCTGGCAAAGCATTGAAATCAGTTGCTGCTGCTTTGGCCTGTCCATTTTGACACGCATTTGTTCTGGTGGGGTAGGTCTTTAGGCCCCATCTGTCTCCTGTGGTTTATTATCCATGATCTGTGAAATCAAAGCATAATTGTGCATTTAACTATTTCCTACCTCCGAGCTGTTTAACTTTGTGTGAGGCTAACAATTTGGTTGATTTGATTTGGTGGACTTTGGGCGTTGTTTGGTAACTACCAGTATATCTTTGTACATGCATGCACACTCTCTCTCTGTCTCTCTCTCTCTCTCTCTCTCTCTCTCTCTCTCTCTCTCTCTCTCTCTCTCTCTCTCTCTCTCTCTCTCTCTCTCTCTCTCTCTCTCTCTCGCACACACATACACGCACGCGCGCGCACGCACGCGCGCGCACGCACGCGCGCACGCACGCACACGCACGCACGCACACGCACACACACACACACACACACACACACACACACACACATTAATATTTAAAACAATTAGCGCAGCAGTAGGAATTCGCGCTGTATACATTCGCGCACTGTTTTTATGAACACAAAACCACCACTATGCTAGACAGTCTAATAAAAGAGCTTCATTTAAGCCACTAGAAATATATTCGCCGCTTTCTGAGTTTTAAATAATCTGACCCCAAAGCCCTCATACGGCCGGTCTACTTTCATACATATCCATAAATGTTCTCATTTAAATCTTAATGGGATACAACATTTTATGTTTATAATTTTTTTTGTGGTCATAATTTAACGTGGTGACAGCCCTGATATAGTCATAACTGTCAACAGAGCTATGAACATGATTTGTGCAGCATTTGGCTTTGGCTTGGGTTAGGAATAGTAGTGTTACGACTGGGCTGAATTTTTAAAAATCCACGCACACACACAATGTGTTGGGAGAGATGCTTGCATCGACTTCAGATGTCCAACTGTTTGTGAAGCATGATTGGCTGTCCATTCCTTTCCTTAGTTAATGCGTGAATATGCGTTTTCTTGTTTGTACTGTGCTTGTATGAGACCACACTGTCATTTGTCTTAACGATTTTTTTTTCACAATGTTTTACTTGGACACACATTCCAACCTACTCCAATCGCCTAAACCCCAACCTCCTCCCACAGAGTTTGAAATCAGCCTTTAGTCCAACAATCGTTCCAAGCTGTTTCCCTATTGAAGGAAAATAATTGAAAAAAGACGAATCGTGGGGGAAAACACCACCAACAAAAACCCTCACAGTTAGAATAAAAAGAGAAAACCGACAAACGTACGTGGGGTGGGGTGGGGTGGGGTGGGGTTAGGGCGCAAGGTTAAGCTGCTCGTCTCTTGTCCCACAACCACTGTGTGCATACAGGGACCCACGTGACCACACCATAGGGGACAAAAACAAACAGGACTTAACGGAAACAAAAGAGCATTTTTCTTCAAAAGAACAACACCGCCAATTACCTCCCTTTGGTTGGGGATTGGCGGAAGTGGTTCCGCGTGCTGTGCCGCGCGGGAATACATAAGGGCTGCGTTTTTGTGCGCTGCGGGACTTTCTAAAAATACCATTTTTGTTTTTTCGGGTGTGGCGTCGATTTTTGAAGTTTCTGACAAGATCCGCCTTCCTTTCACACCCACTCTTTTGTTAGATTTTTTCTTTTCTCTGTGAATTGTAAAATTGTTGTTTTTGGCGGAGTTGAAAGCTAAACATGCACGTGGGTGGTTCGAAGTCTGTTGCGGTGCATGCGGGCAGTGGTTAGGACATCCTCCCGAGAGTCTTCAGCAAATATGGGGCACTGGGAGGTCATTCTCGGATAACTGGAGTGACTGGGGTTACGGGGACAAGATGGTAGCTTGTGTAACAAGACAGGCAGGGAGTTGGGGAGGAGGGGGAAAGGAGTTGGAAAATACAGAAGGGCCCGAATGCACAAGATTGTCATTTGTCATTGCATAAACCATGAGTTTGCAAATAATAAAGCGCCTACACCCCACCCCCACCCCCCCAAAAGGAGGGGTACAATTTACTGTGATACTTCAGTTAAAATTAATCCTGCAAATCTACACTATACACTAGGTCATACAGAAACCGTGATGTTTTTGTAACAAATATTAAAGGTTCGTCATTATTTTCCATTTTAATAGATCACACAAGCATAATTATGAGCGAAAGAGTGTGAAAGAAGAAGAAAAACAAAGCAAAACAATAGATCACACAAGCATAATTATGAGAGAAAGAGTGAAAGAAGAAGAAACACAATTAAAGCAGAACAAAAATGAAAACACGGGACCGCCCACAAAATAGAGGGGGAAAAGGGGGGGGGGGGACAGAAAAAGAAATATTACTGAAGGATAGAATTCCTGAAGCATTTATTAAAATAAACATCTGCGTGAGAACAAACCGAATTCACCCCCACCCCACTTCACCCCGAAAAACATCAACACTGAATGACAGTTTGGGAAAAGAACTAAAGGTGAAAAGTCAGGACCGGATCACAGACTTTTGAAGGGGAAAACTTTTTTTAGGCCGGGGTCCAGGGGCCGCCTTGGCCCCGGTGGTGTCCAGGGGGGCGAAGCCCTCTGTCCGAAAACGAGTTTTCGACATTTTAAAACTGTTGTGGCATCTCCTGTGAGCTCAGAACAGAAGTTCTTAAGAGCGTTGACAGCCGAGGGGGGGTGCTGCAGCACCCAAAGCACCCCCCCTAGATCCGGCCCTGAAAGTTGACTTGCCCCTGTCTGTCTTCTTCTTGTCTCCTTTGCTACTCTACTTGGTGACATTCATAAATAAAACGCGTTTAAACCCAACGGCCTTTCTTATTGCCTCATCTGCTATGCCATTCATTTGTGACATTCACAAATGAAATACTATTTAAACCAAACAGCCTTTTAAATTAAAAACAACACAAACACAACACAACATTGAAGAAAACCTATCTGTCGGGTTCGAATCGTATCAGAGGCGAGGGTGTGCCGGTCCTGGACCGACTCCTACCCAGAGTGAGTGGCTATGGTCCCATGGGAAGACTAACCACACAGTCAGGCTTCATCCGATTAACGGATGCGATTCTGTGAGTGTTGCTCTAATTTCAAGACCAGCACTGCAGGCGTCTGTAGCTTATGTAGGAAGCGTAGAATACAGCCATGTCATGCAGTCTCAGACCGATACGGAACTCCATAGCATCAGCATCATAATAGTCATCCTCGCCTCATTTCCATCAATCATTAAAAAGAAAAATGTCTCAAATTATGTGGCTTTGCAAGCCCTGCTCTCAAGGTGACCTCAGTTTCGGTTTCCGATCCAGTCTATGCCTTGGTGCGTTCGGGTCAAAGTCATGGGGATCAGTGTGTTCTGGGGAGCTGTCGGTGGACGGTCGTGGTGGCGCCCTCGGAGGAGGACCTCACTCACGCTGGCTCCGCGACTTAGTAGGTGGTAACTCCACCGAAGTGACTCAGCAGCAGTGCAGTGTCTCCTCGGTTGGTTGCCTCCTGACGGCCTATCATAGATTAGCTCCCCTTGGACTGCTGGTCTCGGATTCTGCGACCTGAACGTGCGGATGCGAGTTGGGACTCAGATTGAGCTGCATGGGAGCAACGCCACTGTACGGCCCAAAAGATGGGACAGTAAAAAATAAAAATAAAAACTATCTGAAACCGCATCTCAATGGGTTACGCAGAAATGTAACAAACAAATGGTGCCATCGTAGACATTTCTATGCCATGTATATCGAGTTTCTTCCCCTTTCTAAAAGATTTATTCAATAGCATACATTCCATATATAGCAACAACTGGTAGAGCGCTTTAAACATTTGAAAGTTGCATGAAATAGTAATCCTCTATTATATGGATCGTTTATACAATGATAAAACTCTGGAACTGCATTAGTTTATCCCATGCTTTGTTGGTTTAAATAGCAGTCATTTTCTTCTGTGGGAAAATAAACAAGCAACAGTGTGTACAGTAAAGCCCTATCTAAAAATAATGATTCTTAGAGCAGAAGCGGGGGTGGGCTGGGTTGGGTTAATATGTGGTTCAGGAAGAGGTGTTTTCCGCCATGCCGTGAGAGTTTACCACACACGCAATGTATGATACATGCTATTATAGTTGTTATTCATCCCCGATTTCTCCCAATATTACGAGGATCTCTTTAACTCCCTTCTCCCACCCCCAACCACCATTTTCTCTCTCTCTCTCTCTCTCTCTCTCTCTCTCTCTCTCTCTCTCTCTCTCTCTCTCTCTCTCTCTCTCTCTCGCCTCTCTCTCTCTCTCTCTCTCTCTCTCTCTCTCTCTCTCTCTCTCTCTCTCTCTCTCTCTCTCTCTCTCTCTCTCTCTCTCTCTCTCTCTCTCTCTCTCTCTCTCTCTCTCTCTCTCTCTCTCTCTCTCTCTCTCTCTCTCTCTCTCTCTCTCTCTCTCGCTCGCTCGCTCGCTCGCTCTCTCTCTCTCTCTCTCTCTTACTCTCTCTCCCTCTCTTACTCTCTCTCTCTCATGTATTGTGGCCCATGGCCGATGTACATTAAAATCGCTCCGATTTCTCTCTCTCTCTCTCTCTCTCTCTCTCTCTCTCTCTCTCTCTCTCTCTCTCTCTCTCTCTCTCTCTCTCTCTCTCTCTCTCTCTCTCTCTCTCTCTCTCTCTGTGTGTGTCTGTGTCTCGCTCGCTCGCTCGCAACTTTTAATCCAGTCTTTCACGCCTTTCGTCTTTCCGCCAAGCATGCGGGACAAACATGTCTTTTCCGAGCCACAAGTGTTGTGACAACATTACCGCTTCCCTAGCACCCCCCGCAATGCCATTCAACAAGGCAACAGCCCCCTTCTTTGAGAGAGAGAGAGAGAGAGAGAGAGAGAGAGAGAGAGAGAGAGAGAGAGAGAGAGAGAGAGAGAGAGAGACAGACACAGACACAGACACAGAGACAGACACAGAGAGATAGAGAGAGAGAGACAGAGAGAGAGAGAGAGACAGAGAGATAGAGAGAGAGAGAGAGAGAGAGAGAGAGAGAGAGAGAGAGAGACGTCCGGTTTTTTTGTTGCGGTTGAAAACTGAAAATCAGCCCTCATGTTTGGAGCTTCCCCCTTGTCAGTGGGTGTCTGTGGTTGGGGCGCGGAGTCTGTTGCCTTTTCCCTCCCCCTGCCCACCTTCTTTCTCCCGCTGTCCTCGGTCTCCTTGCACGTGCGACTCACGCGCTGACAGGACCCGCCCCCTTCTTGTCGAGTGGCCACTGTCTTGGTTACGATGTGACGCACCTGCAACTTTATTGAGAGAGAGAGAGAGAGAGAGAGAGAGAGAGAGACTGTCTCCATGTATGCGAGAGAGTGAACCCTGAACATGTTTTATTGTACATTGGCCTTATACCACAATGCAATAGAGAAGGGGGACGGGTGGATTTCGCAAAACAAATACGCATGGCAAAAGAGAAACTCTAAAAACAATCCAACAGCCCCCGAAAAAAACAATTCTCAAATCAATCCAAAAAAAAGAGGCAAATACACATTAACCAATCAAATTATTTACGAATAACAGTGTGTCTATGATGTTGTGAACTTAACACTCGTATTGCTGATTTGTGTATGATTTCGTGTTATATTGGTTTAATATTTAGTATACAATTACAGTATTCAATAACAAAGCCACCGATTTTGAGATTACATTAAAATTGTTTGGGTAGTCCAGCGCTGCATTTAAAGGCCGTCGACTCCAAGCACTATTCAAAACATGCGCGCCTTCCATCATGGTGCTTTTCAAAACACATTCTATCATCTTTGATAACAGTTGAGGTTTATATCATTCAAGATAAAGCTCCCAGGGTGAAGGAAAATGCATGCATTTATGGTAAACACAGAATATTTTAAATAATGATTATGCAGAAGAGCAAATTGTGCTCCTCATAGCCACATCTTTAATATACGTGGTAAGATTTAACGTGGTGACAGCCCTGACGTATCGTACAGTCGTACGATTTTAGCTGACGTGTGGCTGGCTCTTTATTATAATAAACTCTCTCTCTCTCTCTCTCTCTCTCTCTCTCTCTCTCTCTCTCTCTCTCTCTCTCTCTCTCTCTCTCTCTCTCTCTCTCTCTCTCTCTCTCTCTCTCTCTCTCTCTCTCTCTACATGTGATATACATGGTATATGTCAATTGAATGTTTACATCTCAGTTTTATGCTTTGTTTATTTGTTTGCCTTTAAACTGCTTGTTAAATGTGTTTGGATTGATGTTGCTTTCACCTCCTACTTGTCATCAATTATTTGTTTCACTATGTGTATTTTTTTTTTTTTTTATATGTATGTATAAACAATGTATGTGTGTATGAGAGAGAGTCAGAGATAGAGAGAGAGAGAGAGAGAGAGAGAGAGAGAGAGAGAGAGAGAGAGAGAGAGAGAGAGAGAGAGAGAGAGAGAGAGAGAGAGAGAGAGAGAGAGAGAGAGAGAGAGTATGTTTGCAAACGTTTTTTGTTTCTTAAATTTGTTTTTCTTTTATCCAAGGACAGATTGTAAGAATAGGCATCGCCTAAAATCTTTATCCTTGTCAAATAAAATTGTCCAGTCTCTCTCTCTCTCTCTCTCTCTCTCTCTCTCTCTCTCTCTCTCTCTCTCTCTCTCTCTCTCTCTCTCTCTCTCTCTCTCTCTCTCTCTCTCTCTCTCTCTCTCTCTCTCTCTCTCTCTCTCTCTCTCTCTCTCTCTGAGCTCTCTCTCTCTCTCTCTCTCTCTCTCTCTCTCTCTCTCTCTCTCTCTGAGTGGAATTATGGAAATCTGGACACAAACTGTACATGGGAGCTGAAAAAAACGTTAATTGTTCGTTTGCCTTGTTGCATTAAGCTAAAACTTTCTTGCATGCGCCATGCACGCGCGCGCACGCACACACACACACACGCGTGCGCGCGCGCGTAGTCGCACATATTTGTACGTGCACGCGCATGCACACGCATGCACATACACACACGCACGCACGCACACATACGCACGCACGCACACACAAACACACTTCGTAGTATAATCCTGTACTGACCTCCCTCCCACCCCTACCCTTTCCCCCGCTGTGCCCTCATCCCTCACCCGTATTGCCACACCCACTTTGTGTTGTCCGAACTGCGAAATACTGACCATCTCTTTATCTAGTTGTAGCTGATCTTTGGTCATCTTCACCTACTCTTCACCCAGCAGGGGGTGTTACTATAGGGGCTGTTGGTTTTCCTAGATGGCAGATAACATTTGTCGGGGAATTTCAGGCACTGGGTATTTCCAACGATGTGATCGAAACTCCCGACTGTCGACTGTTTGGTAGAATTTCAATCAGACTGTCTACTTAGCGGAACGAACTGACATTCTCGGTTATGTTTAAGCGGAAATGACGGGGTCAGATAATTGGAAAGACGCCATCTCGCAACGGAAATGATATCAGCACACTGTCCTCTAGCATAACTCTGCTATAGTAGTTTATTGGAAAGCTTGTTTTTAGACTCGCAGAGTAAGGACGGTTTTGCTTCCAGTGAATCATTGTGGAGTTGTGTAACACACTTTGAAAGCTCCTTTATTTGCCAGCCCTGAACGTCATTGTTGGTCCGAACCGATGTTCCGTGGACGGACCCTCGGCCAGGTCAATGGCCAGCCACCTTCTGCCCGCATGTCACGGACACACTAACAATTCCAAGGTTGCTGGTTGCATTTGGAAAGGAGGGCGTGAAAAGCGTCCTATGTGTGTTCCGTTGGAAGATATGGACGAGCAAGGTTCTGGGGATTTTACTGTAGCGTCGACGGACAGACTGACAAACACAGAGACAGACAGACACAGAGACAGACAAACACAGAGACAGACAAAGTGATTCTAGAATGCCCCAGTCCTGTACCGGGGAAAACGTGGGTATGATAAACAGCGGGGCCATTTTTCTTCTTTTTATATCTTTTCAGGGGCTTTTTCTCCAGTAACCTGTTAACTCTGCGGAGTCTTTCTTAGTGTCAGTCGTGTCCTTCTATGGCCTCCATAGAACACAGGAGGCAACTGCTATTCTGGAAACGGTGCCATGTCCGTGATGTGTTCTCACTTTATCGGCTTGACCAGACTGGGAGTTTTTAGTGCCTTGTTCTTGTGTCTGTGAGACATTGTATTTCTGCAGCATTTAGCGATGACCAATCTGGTGTGAATATACCGTTTGTGCTGCACACACTGGAAACATTATTCACGTCTTGACTAGTTCACATTCCATGTTCCATAAGATAGAAGGGAGGATGGGGTTTATATGTGTGCATGTAGACGTGTCCAATAAAAGGTGAAATATCACAGCATTAATGAAAGTCTTGGTATAATTTATAGTGTTCACGTGAGTGCTTTTGATGCGGTGTTTTACTTGGATGAAAATACCTGTACATTGTGTTGCAGTATTGTTTAAATGCTCATCAGTTTGCTGTTTGGCCGCAGCGGTAAGAACGTTTGACATAGGTGGAATCGACGGATTTGACAAGACCCCGATTTCTAGCTCGTGCATGTGGTGGGGGAGGGAGGGGTGTGGAGAGAGAGAGAGAGAGAGAGAGAGAGAGAGAGAGAGAGAGAGAGAGAGAGAGAGGTGTAGATAACGGTCAGAGACATAGAGACGGGGGTGCGCACACATTCACAATTACACAGAAAGGCAGACATGGGCCTACATACCACACACAGATGAAGACAATGGGAGAGGGGAAAGGTTCATTAGGGTGGTGGTATTCCATTTTCCAGATAACGACTTTTGTTCATTTGATGTTTTGTCTGGATCAGTACCAGCCACAATGGCGCTTGAATGTTATTACTACCTTGTTTGATCCATCAAGACCTCAGTACTTAGATAACGACTTTTGTTCATTTGATGTTTTGTCTGGATCAGTACCAGCCACAATGGCGCTTGAATGTTGTTACTACCTTGTTTGATCCATCAAGACCTCAGTACTTAAGTTCCACAGATTGGATCAAAAGGTAGCAAGTCAAAGAGTCAGGAATCTGTGAAATTGTAGTCGTTTTCTTTTCACTTCACATTCATTGAAGTCAAAAGACCTGCCCTTCCCTCTGGGCTTTATGACTGGTTACTGGTTGCCTTACATACTTATCTTCATCCACGCTCTCACCACCTCCATATCACGCCCCCTACCCTCCCACCCCTTCCTGCCAAGCCCCCTTTGCCCAATGCCCATCCCTACTCGTCATTCAGTTAGTAAAGTAACACTTACTACTAGACTACTATATACCAAAATTTACGACTTGTTAGTGGCTTGGTGGAGCTAATGAGATCCAGTTTCAATACCCCTTTTTTCTTCCTTAACACCCACATACTTTTTGAGCTCTTTGTTTCCCTCTTTCCAGATGGATTTGTATGTATGTGACCTATCCCCTTACGACAGAGGCCAGGGTTTCCCAGCTGTGGTTACTTCATTGATAAGTCACCAGCCTTAACCCACTTCTCTGTGGTTGGTCGCAAACTAAATGTTACCATGTGCTCCAGCGAGTTTGGCTGACCTACCCTGGAACACCACCTGCATAAATTGTATTGCATCCACCTTTTTTATATCTGCCATGACATTGTTATTTTACGCGGTGACAGCCCTCACCCATTAATTATTACTGCGTGACAATGTAGTTCCAACCAAATTCAACTTGACTGCTGGTGGATTCCAAGCTTTCTCTTTTAACATATGTGATGTCTCGCGGACCCCATATCTCTCACGGTCAACGTTCCTGACTGGGCAGGACAAACTTCTTTTTCTTGCCAAACCTAAAAATCATCGTCGCTGAGGTGTTGGTTTTATACATTGAAAAATTAGTTGAATTGTTTAGTTTGTTGCAAAATACGCTTTAAAGACCCTGCACGTCACGTGTCAAAACCACGGTTTTCACGTGTTTTCCCTCTTATAGCTAGTAAGGAATCTTAAGAAATATTCCTAGTATAAGAGGGAATGTGACACGTGACGTGCGGGGTCTTTAATATTATCTGTGAAGGGCGGATTGATATAGACAATTCTCAAAACCTTGGCAGGTCATTTTTCATCAGAAAGAATCGCGACACTGCCACGTTTTATTATTATCTAATGGTATTTGTAAGCCTTCCATGATACATTTTGTATGGTATTTTCTGAAAAGGGGTCGGGTATTTCTTTGATTATGGCATTGTACGGTAGGAACAAACATATTTGCACTCTCATTCACTCACTTACACACACAATACAGAGAGCGAGCGAGAGAAGAAGCTTATAGTCACGTGCACATGCACGCACGCACGCACGCACGCGCACACGCACGCACGCACGCACGCGCACACGCACGCGCACACACACACGCACACACACACACACACACACACACACACACACCACACACACACACACACACACACACAGAGAGAGAGAGAGAGAGAGAGAGAGAGACAGAGAGAGAGAGAGAGAGAGAGAGAGAGAGAGAGAGAGAGAGAGAGAGAGAGAGAGAGAGAGAGAGAGAGAGACGCCGTAGAATAAAGATTATTTTGACTTCACTTGACACACACACACACGAGAGAGAGAGAGAGAGAGAGAGAGAGAGAGAGAGAGAGAGAGAAAAAACTCAAACTCCTTTATCTGTCCTAAAACCATCAACAGAATTGTTTACACAGATGCAGTAAACACATACCACGAAAAGAAATAAAACACAAAGCACAGGCTAAAGTTGGTGGCAAAACAAATGCAGCAAATAAACACTAGCAAGATATATTATTTATCATAGTGGTATTTACTACACAGAAAACTGACGAATGGTGCTGACACAAAGAAAGCAAAACCTATAAAGCTTTTCTTTACCGTTATCTTTCACAGATTAGCTAATTACTGTCGACAGCTCTGGTACTGCAGCATCTAATCAGGAAAATAACGGCCCTCGTTAATTAGATTGGATGACTGTCGGAGAATGCGCCAATGTCTGAGGGACTGGGTCGTTAATTGTTCCTTTTTGTAACTGTTTCGTGCTTGGGGGGCTGTTACGCCAGTTACAGTTACTGGACATAAAAGTGCGCAGCGTATGATAAGGTCGCTAGGGGTCAAGGTGTGATGTAAGGTCACTGAATTATTGACCTTTTGACTGGTGCACGAAACTACGATCTTGCCAAGCATGGGTACACTTAGTGTTAGGTGTTATCCCTTTAAAATACGTGTAACTGGTATAGATCAACTGTTGCAAAACTATGATGCAATTTCAATGCCTCCTTAGGCCTCCTTAACAAGCGACAACTTGATAAATATGATTTTAATGGAATCTCGGTCGTCTAGACATTTGATAATAGCTTCAGAAATGTCAAATCTCTTGAATGTTTGTTCTGTGTAGAATTGAACAAGACCGAGGATGGATTCAACCGTTCCACTAATTGATTTTTTTCATGCAAGATATGACAATTGGCGTAGTAATTCATATCATTGTGGTAAAACACACAAAAAACAGGCGAACGCGTACGTATTTTGCTTTATGTTCTGTTTTTCAATTTGGCCCCGCCTATATTTTATAAAAAATAGAGGAAAACTTTTATCTGTGAAATTAACACTTATCTTTTTCCCCGACCGGGAGAGGAGTAAGATTAAGGTTAAAATGATAGCCTCGTCAACTAAGGCCATGTCAGGGCTGTCACCACGTTACATCGCACCACGTAGGTTAAAATGATAGCCTCGTCAACTAAGGCCATGTCAGGGCTGTCACCACGTTACATCGCACCACGTAGGTTAAAATGATAGCCTCGTCAACTAAGGCCATGTCAGGGCTTTCACCACGTTACATCGCACCACGTAGGTTAAAATGATAGCCTCGTCAACTAAGGCCATGTCAGGGCTTTCACCACGTTACATCGCACCACGTAGATTAAAATGATAGCCCCGTCAACTAAGGCCATGTCAGGGCTTTCACCACGTTACATCGCACCACGTATATTAAAAAAAATGATTAAAAAAAACATGAGGTTAAGAAAAACAAATTTTAAAGATAAAATACTTAGTTAAAAGTTGCAAATGTGTTTTTAAAATTTCAAACCTACTGTGACGTAAATGACCCGCACGCCCCGCTTTCTCCCTTTCTCTTCTCTACTCCCCCCCCCATCGCGTGACATCAAACAACGTGCCGATTACGAAGCGATATCTGTTTGATCACGGTATTCTCCTCTGGTGACACCCACAGTCGGCGCCCTTTGAAGACGACTCTCCCTTTCCTGATCCAGGAATGTCGGCATGTGATAATGATGTGATGTAACCGGCGCGTGATTGTTCTGTACTAGTATGCATAATATTATAGCCTCATCTTGTGACTTGTCGATTGCTATAAACCAATCACAGGGTCTCGTTGTTTGAAAGTGAAGGGGAAAATTTGAGTAGTGAGGAAAGTTAGCCTACACATTCTTTCTCACAAGACGCTGAAACCTGGCTGGAGCAGCATTGCAGACTCAACCTCTCTCCCAGCCAGTCATAATAGCCCAACTAGTGAGTATTATTGACGGCTGGTGATTGAGATTTGTTTTGTTTGATCCTATTTTTGATCTAGATCCTATGTTCAATGATGAATAAGGAGTAGATATGTTATTGAAAAGAAGTGGTAAACATTCTGTTCTATTTATGTGCACTGATTATTTGTGTGTGTGTGTTTTTGACTTTAACTCTTTTGGTACCAGAACCGGATTTTATGCCTACTAACCCTTTTGTATATTTTTAGTAGGAAGCCTGTGGGTTGCAATCTTGCACTTTATGATACCATTCCTTTCCAGGTGTTGGATGGAGAGTGATGTTGGCTTGATCACCTTTTATGTTTTACTGATCTCAGTTTGTTAACTGAAATTCAGATTATGTGTTCTTAGTGCTATTGTACAAGGGCAGCCTTCTAGCCGGTTGGGATCCACTAATTCCCTGCCGACTGAAGCCCCTTGTCTCTAAGCCATAGAGATCTACATCCACCTTCTCCTGTGATTATCAGCAGGGCATCGTGGTCAGGAAGCTCAATCCCTGACTCACAAGGAAATCAAGACGGGAACGCCGCCAAGACACCCCGCATCCAGAATCCGCGAGGAGACCACGCCTGAACCGTGCCATCCCGCGACGCCGTAACCGGAAC
>CM065699.1:3244710-3267866 GCA_017654935.2 Phymorhynchus buccinoides | reverse complement strand
TAGCTATTTCTTCTATCCTCGTTGTTCGTAGCAATATCTGTAGCCATTTCTGAATCCTCGTTGTTCTGTACAGATACTTTAGCCATTTATGGATGGTCGTTGTGGGTCTGTAGGGCGAATACTTTACCTATTCTTTCATCGTCGCTGTTTCTGTAGCAGATACTTTATCCATTTGAGGATACGTCATTTTTTTGTTCTGTAGCAGTATACTTTAGCCATTTCTTTCTATCGGTCGTATTGTTGCATGTACAATACTTTAGCGCAATTACTTTCATCCGTCTTTGTTCTTCAATAATTTACCATTGGATGGAGAGCTTTGTTCTGTACAATACTTTACATTTCTTTCTCGGTCTTTTTTTTGGGGTTACGTGACAGATCTTATACCATTTCTTTCATCGGTCATTTGTTCTGTATCAGATCTTTTACCATTTCTTCATCCGTCATTTGTTCTGTAGCAGTGATAGCTTACCATTTCTTTATATTTTTCAACCCCCCAATTTGTTCTGTACAATACTTTACATTTCGATCAAGTCATTTGTTCTGTACTAGGATGATTTATCGCATTTCTTTCATCGGTGCCGTTTGTTCATGTACAGATACTTTATCCATTACTTTCATACACACCGTCATTTGTTCTGTACAAATACTTTACCATTTCTTTCATTGGTCTTTGTTCTGTACAGATACTTTAGTCATTTCTTTCATCGGTCGTTTGTTCTGTAGCAATACTTACCTATTTCTTTCATCGGTCGTTTGTTCTGTAGCAGATACTTTAGCCATTTCTTCTCATCGTCATGTGTTCTGTACAGATACTTATAGCAGCATTTCTTCAATCCTGTCATTAAAAAAACAAAACAATTTAAAAATAAAGAGAAAAAAAAAGTTTTAAAAGAAAAAAAAAAAAAAAAAAAAAAAAAAAAAAAAAAAAACATTCGTTTCTGTAGCATGATACTTTAGCCATTTCTTTCTAATCATTTGTTCTGTACAAATACTTTACTCATTTCTTGATCGTCATTTGTCTGTCCAGTATACTTTACCATTCTTTCATCGTCATTTGTTCTGTACAATACTTTACCATTTCTTTCATCTCGTTTGTTTCTGTATAGCATACTTTTTTTTTGTATTTAGCCATTTCTTCATCGTCGTTTGTTGCTGTACAAAATCCTTACCTATTTCTTCGCATGCGGTCGTTTGTTCTGTAGCAGTATACTTTACCATTTCTTTCATCGTCGTTTGTTCTGTAGCAGATAACTTTACTCATTTCTTCATGCCGTCGTTGTTCTGTACATTATACTTTACTTCATTTTCTTTTCATCGGTCATTTTTTTGTACAGATACTTACCATTTCTTTCATCCAGTCGTTTGTCTCTGTACGAGATACTTTCCATTTTTTCATCGTCATTTGTTCTGTACAGATTACTTTACCATTCTTTCATCGCGTCGTTTGTTCTGTACTAGATACTTATCCATTTGAGTCTCGGTCATTTGTTCTGTATCAGATACTTTGACCATTTCTTTTCATCGGTCATATTGTTCTGACAGATACTTTACCATTTGCTTGCATCTGCGTCATTGTTCTGTAGGGCGGAATATTTTTACCATTTCTTTCATCCATCGTTTTGTTCTGTACAATACTTTACCAATTTATGGTCATTCGGCTCGTTGTTCTGTATCAGATACGTTTACGCATTTCTTCATCGGTGCATATTGTTTCTGTAGTGCAGATCCTTTAGCCATTTCTTTCATCCGTCGTTTGTTCTGTACAGTATACTTTACTCATTTGCTTTTCTTCATCGTCCATATGTTCGTAGCAATACTTTAGCCATTTCTTTCAAATCCGTCGTTTGTTTCTGTACAAATTTACTTTGACCGATTCTTTCATCGGTCTTTGTTCTGTAACAGATACTTTAGCGCATTTATTTCATCCGTCGTGGGAAAAAAAAAGGTAGGCGAACTTTAGCCTATTTCTTTCATCTCTTTGTGTAACCAACACCCCCCCCACCCCGTTGTTCTGTAGCAATCTTAGCCATTTCTTCATCGTCTTTGTTCTGTACAGTATACTTTACACTTTCATTTCACGATCGTGCGTTTGTTCTGTATTCGGTATATACTTTACCATTTTCTTTGCTGAGCGTCGTTGTTGGGTCTTACAGATACTTTACCATGTTCTTCATCGTCGTTTGTTCTGTAGCAATACTTTGCCAATTTCTTCATCTCGTCATTTGTTCTGTACTAGATACTTTACCAGTTCTTGCATCCGTCGATTTGTTCTGTAGCAAATACTTTAGCCATTTCTTTCATCCGTCGTTGTTCTGTACAATACTTTACATTTTCTTTATACGGTGTCATTGTTCTGTCTAGTATACTTTACCTTCCTTTCATCGGGTCATTGTTCTGTACAGATACTTTACCATTATCTTTCATCGGTCGTTTGTATCTGTACAATACTTTACCATTTCTTCATCTTCGTTGTTCTGTACAATACTTTACCCTTTCTTTGTCATCGTCGTTGGGTTCTGTATCATACTTTTACCATTTCTTTCCATCCGTCGTGCTGTAGCAAGATATTCTTTACATTTCTATTCATCGGTCTTATGTTCTGTATAATACTTTAGCCATTTCTATTCATCGGTCGTTTGTTGCTGTAGCAGTATACTTTACCATTTTCTTTCATCGGTCATTGTTCTGTAGCACATCTTGGCCATTTCTTTCAATCGGTCGTTTGTTCTGGTACAGTATGTACTTTACCCATTACTTTCTATGCGATCATTGTTCTGTAGCAAATACTTTAGCCATTTCTTTCATTCGGTCGTTTGTTCTGTACAGATCCTTTACGCATATTCTTTCATCGTCGTTTGTTCTGTACTAGATACTTTGTCCTATTTCTTTCATCGTTGCATTTGTTCTGTAGCAGATACTTTAGGTCCATTTCTTTCATCGTCATTTGTTCATGTAGCAATACTTTAGCTCGCATTTGCTTCTCCGTCCGTTGTTGTCAGGTAAGCAAATACTTAACTAATTCTTTCATCGGTCATTTGTTCTGTAGCAGAGTACTTATCCTATTTTATTCATCGCGTCGTTTGTTCTGTATAGGGCAGATACCTTTCCATTTCATTTCATCCGTCGTTGTTCTGTACAATACATTTACCATTTCTTGAATGAAGTCGTTTGTTCTGGTACATACTTTGCCATTTCTTTCATCGCGTCTTTGTTCTGACAGATACTTAGCCATTTCTTTACACACATCGTCGTTGTTCTGTACAGATCTTTACCATTTCTCATCGGTCGTTTGTTCTGTATCAATATACTTTAGCCATTTCTTTTCATCCTGTCGTTGGTTCTGTCCAAATACTTACGCATGCATTTCATCGCGTCATTTTCTGTACAGATACTTTAGCCATTTCTTCAGCTCGTTTGTTCTGTACAATACTTTACTCGGTGCATTCCTTTACATCCGTCGTTTGTTCTGTACAGATACTTTACTATTTCTTCATAGTCATTTGGGGGGGGGTGTTGTCTTAATAGATACTTTAGCCATTTCTTTCATTCGTCATTGTTCTGTTGACAGATCTTTACGTGCATTTCTTTGCATCGGTCGTTGGGGCTTGCTAGCATATCTTATATCCATTTGCATGGCATCCGTCGTTTGTTCTGTACATGACCAGCTTACCATTTGCTTTCATCGAGTCGTTTTGTTCTGTACAGATCCTTTACCATTTCTTTGCATCCGTCGTTTGTTCTGTACAAATGCTTTACATTTCTTTCTTATTTTCCATGTTCCATGAACTTTGTATTCACAGCGCCTGCTGCTTGTCGTCTCTTGAGGAATCTCTGCTCTCTGTGCTCTCTCTCTCTCTCTTTCATCTCTCTCTCTCTCTGTGCTGTCTGCTGTCTGTCTGTTCTGTTGCTGTCTGTCTGTCTGTCTGTCTGTCTCTCTTCTCTCTCTCTGCTCTCTCTGGCTCTTCTCTCTAGGCTCTCTCTCTCTCTCTCTCTCTGTCTCGTCTCCTCTCCTGCTCGTCGTCTCTTGCTCTGCTCTCTCTCTCTCTGTTTAAAGGCATGGGCCCTTACACGTGCGACTCACTGGTCCTTACCCGGGGACAGGACTTGCTGTTCACTATCGAGACATACCCTGCCATGATCACGTGGGACTCACTGGTCTTTACCCGGGGACAGGACTTGCTGTTCACTATCGAGACATACCCTGCCATGATCACGTGCGACTCACTGGTCCTTACCCGGGGACAGGACTTGCTGTTCACTATCGAGACATACCCTGCCATGATCACGTGCGACTCACTGGTCCTTACCCGGGGACAGGACTTGCTGTTCACTATCGAGACATACCCTGCCATGATCACGTGCGACTCACTGGTCTTTACCCGGGGACAGGACTTGCTGTTCACTATCGAGACATACCCTGCCATGATCACGTGCGACTCACTGGTCTTTACCCGGGGACAGGACTTGCTGTTCACTATCGAGACATACCCTGCCATGATCACGTGCGACTCACTGGTCCTTACCCGGGGACAGGACTTGCTGTTCACTATCTAGACATACCCTGCCATGATCACGTGCGACTCACTGGTCCTTACCCGGGGACAGGACTTGCTGTTCACTATCTAGACATACCCTGCCATGATCACGTGCGACTCACTGGTCCTTACCCGGGGACAGGACTTGCTGTTCACTATCGAGACATACCCTGCCATGATCACGTGCGACTCACTGGTCTTTACCCGGGGACAGGACTTGCTGTTCACTATCTAGACATACCCTGCCATGATCACGTGCGACTCACTGGTCCTTACCCGGGGACAGGACTTGCTGTTCACTATCGAGACATACCCTGCCATGATCACGTGGGACTCACTGGTCCTTACCCGGGGACAGGACTTGCTGTTCACTATCTAGACATACCCTGCCATGATCACGTGCGACTCACTGGTCTTTACCCGGGGACAGGACTTGCTGTTCACTATCTAGACATACCCTGCCATGATCACGTGCGACTCACTGGTCCTTACCCGGGGACAGGACTTGCTGTTCACTATCGAGACATACCCTGCCATGATCACGTGCGACTCACTGGTCTTTACCCGGGGACAGGACTTGCTGTTCACTATCGAGACATACCCTGCCATGATCACGTGGGACTCACTGGTCTTTACCCGGGGACAGGACTTGCTGTTCACTATCGAGACATACCCTGCCATGATCACGTGTGACTCACTGGTCCTTACCCGGGGACAGGACTTGCTGTTCACTATCGAGACATACCCTGCCATGATCACGTGCGACTCACTGGTCTTTACCCGGGGACAGGACTTGCTGTTCACTATCGAGACATACCCTGCCATGATCACGTGCGACTCACTGGTCTATACCCGGGGACAGGACTTGCTGTTCACTATCGAGACATACCCTGCCATGATCACGTGCAGGCGGCATAAGTGGCGTTAAAACTTGAGTGTTTCTTAAGTGGTTTAAATCTCAACTCCAGTTCGCATGTTTGTGGGATGCTTGCCTTGCTCAGTGGATGGACCGCCCACAAAGCAATCAGCTAAGCTGACAAACCACTGAAATCAGTTGCTGCTCCAGTAGAACTGTTGCCTGTTCATTTTTGACTTATGCATTTGTCCTGGTGGGTATAAGCTAGTGGTGTGTGGGATATGTCTTGATCTCTGATCCTGTGGTTTATCAACGGTCTGTTAAATCAGATCAACCCATGTGGATGGAGGTTTGTTGTGCATGTAACTTCTATTTCCTATCAACGGTCTGTTGAATCGGATCAACCCATCATGTGGATGGAGGTTTGTTGTGCATGTAACTGTTCTATTTCCTATCAACGGTCTGTTAAATCAGATCAACCCATCATGTGGATGGAGGTGCAGGTTGTGCATGTAACTGTTCTATTTCCTACCTTCGCCTACCTACCAGCCGGACTATTGTTAACTTTTTGTGAAAAAAAATAGTTGATTGGATTTGGTAGACTTTAGATGATGCTTGGTAATTATATCTCTGCGCGTGTATGCACCACACACACCTACACACACACGCACGCACGCACATGTGCACACACGCGCACATGCACACACACACACGCGCACACTCACACACGCACACACAATTTGTATGAAAGTAAATATGGGATAATACTTTTTTATGCATAATGCAAATTTAAAAAATGGAATACATGTAGTGTCACATGCAAAATATATGATAACAACATACAATCATATAGTAACAAACAAACACAAAAGAAACAGTAAAATAGTGCAGCCAGGTGGCATCAAACGTATTGTGCCCAAATACACACACTAATAGAGGAGCACACAGTCACACAAGTAGTGCTAATATGAATGGTTTTGAACTGTGTTGGGCTGCAGCACCTCAGATGCACTGTTTGGAGAGTATCGTGTCGAGTACGTCACAGTCATGTTTTGGGCCAGTGTGTGTACTCTCTCCGGGGATCTGTCGTCCACCTCACCTTTATTGTGACTAACTTCCCAACACAGCCACCAAGGCCTTGTTTAATAGGCCTATTTCTGTTAGAAGGTCATCTGTAATGTAGTTCACATGAAACATCAACTCTTTTATGTGGCTAAACTTCCCACAACATGGGCGAAACTTGGTGCATGAAGTTCCTCCCTCAAGGCCGACTAAGCTTACCATTTCCAGCCTCCTCGTCAGCCCTTAATTGAGATATCGTCATCTGGAGCCGAGGATGGAATAAAGTATCAGTTGTCCACTGCGGATATATCGTCATCTGGAGCCGAGGATGGAATACAGTATCAGTTGTCCACTGCGGATATATCATCATCTGGAGCCGAGGATGGAATAAAGTATCAGTTGTCCACTGCGGATATATCATCATCTGGAGCCGAGGATGGAATAAAGTATCAGTTGTCCACTGCGGATATATCGTCATCTGGAGCCGAGGATGGAATAAAGTATCAGTTGTCCACTGCGGATATATCGTCATCTGGAGCCGAGGATGGAATACAGTATCAGTTGTCCACTGCGGATATATCGTCATCTGGAGCCGAGGATGGAATACAGTATCAGTTGTCCACTGCGGATATATCGTCATCTGGAGCCGAGGATGGAATACAGTATCAGTTGTCCACTGCGGATATATCGTCATCTGGAGCCGAGGATGGAATAAAGTATCAGTTGTCCACTGCGGATATATCATCATCTGGAGCCGAGGATGGAATAAAGTATCAGTTGTCCACTGCGGATATATCGTCATCTGGAGCCGAGGATGGAATAAAGTATCAGTTGTCCACTGCGGATATATCGTCATCTGGAGCCGAGGATGGAATACAGTATCAGTTGTCCACTGCGGGTCCGTATAGTTAGATGTCAGAAAGTGCCAAATAACAAACACTCCAGTAACATCTACGATTGCGTTTCAGGATTGCCTATGGTTATGTGGTTAAGATGTGTTACGTTGTCAGGATGTGATACACGGTTTGAAAATTATATGGTCACAGTCCTGATATGAACATAGCAGTTGATGGGGCTTTAAACAACAAACAATGTCTAAAGTTGCATGTTTCAGAAGCAAGCATTCAAACATTGAATCATGTAATCGAGCCTTTTCAGTATCTGGCGCAATCACCTCCCATCCCACAAGTCAGCGTTTCTGCCATACTTTCTAAATTATTTCACCAGTGGCTTTAAAATTCATTCCATTTGGCCTGTTGTGATGAGACTTGCAATTCAGGACACGCTGTCAGACTAGTCCAAAGAAACTGGAAAAAAGGGGGATGTCCCGTTTCGCCCTGTTCAATGTTGCCTTGGCAACCATTTCTCCTTGTCCCCCTTTCGCCTTGACGATTACGGCAATGTCCTTTCGCCCTGTTTCCCATTTTGCCCTGCCTCTTAAGATTCAACACATTTCAATAGAGGTAATCAACATTAAAATGTATTAACAAAACGTATGGTTTGAGAGAGCATTTACCTTGATGAGATGTACTATATCCACTTCTGTGTGACAAGGGGATGGACATTCACGATCAACGCATGTCCGATGCTTTTTGCCCCGTATTGTCTGTTGAAATCCAAATCCATAGCCATCAATAATCAATGTCTTCACTCCACGTTTCGTTGTCAACACCTGGACTTCAGCCATCTTCTCTTGCTAACCAGATACACCTGGACAGCTCAATAATCACACTGTCAGAAGCTGGAGACAGGGACTGTTGTCGTCCACTCACTCTAAAAGTGATGGGAATAAATCAGTGAATATCGGATCAGGGAATAAATACCAGGCCCTATAGGCCTTTGCAACTAGGGTTATTAACGTCCTTGACAGTGCGAGTAATTGCTCTTGCTGGTCAGTACTGACAAGGGCATTCACTCTTGCGAAAGGCAGCCATTTAGTGGCATCAAATAGGGGTTATTGGCGAGTTATCCCCCTGTCTGGTCAGTACTGAACCATCTTCCCCCACCCTCCAATGGCATTCACTCTTGCAAAAGGTGTTCGTTGCAGACCCCAATAGTCATGAGTGTGTCTTAAACATTCAAAACGGGGATAAGTATGTAAATTAGGCTAAACAGCCAATCGTTTTGGAAATTTAGTCTAATTTACATACTATCCCCTCGTTGACTGTCTAGTGTCTACACGGTGTGTTGCCATGGGGGAAGAGTGGAAAATGTTCACGTGTACAGACCTTAGCAGGGTGCAAAACGATGTGAGCATATGTCTTGAAAAAAGTTACTCAGGTTCAGGTTAACTGCTACAACTGGTTCTTTCTGTCCTTTAAGACATGAGGCCCTGTAGTCACGAGTGCGGCTAATTCCAAATGTTTAAAGTGGTTGTCTGTACAGTAAAACGATTAAAAGTCAGGAGTGGTTTTAATGAAAAAGTACTTTATCAGTTCGTGCCATAGCATGCTTTTTCATTGTTTATGGCAATAACATGTGGTTGATTATTATTATTTCATTATTGCTCCATCTTTTACTGGCAGCTCCATTTCCACTTCTCCACCCCCCCCCCCCCCTCCTCATCCCCCCCCCCCCCCCCCCCCCCCCCAGCTTCTTATTCCATGTGGAGTATCGATCTTTCGTTTTTGTTTAATTTTCTTGCTCCTTGCCTTCGTTTCATCGACTTTTTCATTTCTGCTTGTTTGCCGAGGACTTGATTTAAATTGCTAAACTATGGAGCCCCTGATTCTAATCTCTCTCTCTCTCTCTCTCTCTCTCTCTCTCTCTCTCTCTCTCTCTCTCTCTCTCTCTCTCTCTCTTCTCTCTTTTCTCTCTCTCTCTCTCTCTCTGTGTCTCTCTCAATCACTCTCTCTTTTGTCTGTTGAACGTGTGAGAAATGCATCTATTATCTTTTGACACACAGTGAATAGCTCTGAGATCACCTAGCTTCTCATCCAAATCTATCTCTCTATCTATCTCTCTCTCTCTCTCTCTCTCTCTCTCTCTCTCTCTCTCTCTCTCTCTCTCTCTCTCTCCCCCCTCTCTCTCCCCCCCTCTCTCTCTCTCTCGACAGGTGGAAGTGCGTGTGCCCTCGGCCACCCGAGCAGTGTTCATGTTGCATCATGATGCAGTTACAAACGGTTAAAAATCGGTTAAGCAGCTCCTTGCAGTGTTTGCTTTCCTGTCGCACCCTTTGTTGGTGGAGACGGAGGATAGGAGTATGTGCGTGAACCCCTGTGTGAAAGGAAGAGGGAGGAGGGAACAGGGGGATACAAGAGGGTGGTGTTGGTGGAAGAAGTGGAACAGGGATGGGGGTGGGTGGGTGAAAGTCTTGGGTGACAGGATGGTTGATTGTTACTCTGTGTGCATCCGAAATGAGCGGAGTAGTTTCCGTCGTCACCTCTCACAAAAGGGAAGAGAGAAAAGGTCCGGACGGAGGTCCTCTAAATTTCAATGACTTGTCACAGTGATGATAATAATGACGACGACGATGTGATTGTGTCGCTGACTGCAGTAGTGTGGCACAAGTGTCTGAACTCGAATTGATTTGAGTCCTCTTCGCTAATTGCCCTTTTCATCCGTTGTCGGTTGGGGGCGCTCTGAGTCAAGTGGCCACACATACATTTGCACATGCACGTGTGCACGTGCGCGTAGAGAGAGCTAGAGAGGGGGAACGAACGAACGAACGAACGAATCTTTTTTATTGAGGGAAACAATAAGCACAATATAGGCTTGTTTACATCTAGCCCTCATTAAATAAGGAAAAAAAAGAAGAAGAAGAAAATGTCATAAACAACTAATAATCATCATGCACATAAGATACACTACCATCATAAAAAGATAAATCAAATTGTAAGGATAAATGCAAACAAAAACACATTCACCACAACATTCACCATGGTCATCCCGCACACTAGCATTAAATCATACACATTAAACATACATACCAATTGCGTTATACACATTACAACATACACAAAACAAAAGTAAGCAAATAATTACCTGCATACGCATAAACTCACCAACACACACACATACACAAGTACGCACACACGCACACACACACACACAGCATACACAACACACACACACACATACCCACAAAATTCGCAGGCAGACACATACACATTCACATGTATGAACGCGCACATACACACACTCACATTCAAACTCACACATGCATACACACAATCACCACTATAGCATATTATGAACACTAAACATGCATGGTTAACAGTGGTGACACTCATATTAGGAAGGAAACAAGTGGTGAATGGGTTATCAGGTAACGTATTAAAGAGTTGTCATCAGAAAATCTTTATATCTTTTTTTGAATGACTTGAAAGTGTTTCCAATTTGGGTATTGGCCAGCATGGCATTCCACAGGGCCCCACCATAATAAGCCAAGCTTGTCTTGAAGAGGTCAATTCTTGGAAGAGGGAGCATGATTTTATGTTCGTGGCGCCGGTCATTGACAACAAACCTACTGGTAAGAGATTGTGGGGCATTGCCTGAAAAAATCTTAAACATAAAAATAGCCTTGTTATAATTTAGCTTTAAATGGAAGGGTAGAATGTCTAAAGCTTTGTGGTCATGAGTGGTTAGTTTTGAGGACTTAAGCAGAACTAGTTTTAATGCTCGTCTATGAAGACTTGAAAGAGGTTTCAAAATATTTTCACTAGCGCCATCCCACAGAGTTGACGCGTAGTTGATATGCGATTCAATAAATGAGTGGAAAAATATCTTACGTGAATGGAGGTCTAGGAAATGCTTTATTTTAGACAACTGATAAATCTTTGAAGACACGGATTTGCAGGTTTTAGTGACATGTTCGGACCAAGAAAGATTATTGTCAACGACAACGCCAAGAACTTTGTGACTCCCAACTTCCTCAACTGCATTGCCATTAATAAAGAGAGTCAAAAAGTTGTTAGGAAGGTTCTGGCGTTTTTGTCTTGTTGTAATTATCATAAGTTTGGTTTTTAATGGGTGCAAGCTCATATGATTCAACTCTGCCCAATTTAAAAGTTCATCGATGCTGTTTTGTAACGTTTGAAATACTGTTGTATAATTGGAATGACTTGTGTGTAGTGTTGTATCATCGGCAAAAAGTTTACATAGGGAACTTATAACTAGAGGCAAGTCATTAATATAAATAGAAAAAAGTATTGGTCCTAGGATAGACCCCTGAGGAATGCCATACTTTGTTGTTAGAGACGACGATACAGAGCTATTTACAGCCACCACCTGTTCCTGTCAATTAAAAATGATGACATAAGATTCAGTGTATCGGAAGACAAACCATACATTTTGAGTTTTTTGAGTAATAAGGAATGGTCAATAACGTCGAAGGCTTTGGCAAAATCAACTATTAAAGCGCCAGTAATTTCGTTGTTAATATTAGTTAGCCATTTGTCAACAAGAGTTGTAAGAGCAGTGTGGCATGAGTGTTTTGCTCTGAAGCCAGATTGACACGGATGAAAGAGATTGAAGCGATCAAAGTGATTAACAAGATGAGCTTTAATATGACTTTCTAAAGGTTTAGATAAGATAGACATGATAGAAATGGGTCGGTAGTTGCTAGGGTCAGAGCGATCACCTGATTTGAATATGGGAGTAACTTTGGCAACTTTAAATGCTTTAAAAAAAATGGCTTTTAGAAATGCACAAATTATATATGTAAGTGAGTGGCTCGGTAATTATAGGTGCTGCAATCTTTAGGATTTTACCATCAATATCATCTAACCCCCTTGCATTCGTTTGTTTTAAGTGAACAAGATAATTAAAGACCTCATATACAGCTAAGTAAGGAATATTAAGTTCTGACGATATATTTTTCGATAAACAAAAGTCGCTAAGATTTGAAAGGTCATTTTCATTAGATCTATCGTTATGAATAATGGAGCTCACTATATTAGAGAAGTGAGTATTAAGCTCTTCTGGAGACAATTTATCAATCATGTTTTTTGAACTGGTATACTTATTATTTAACTGGTTGATAGCTGTCCATATAGATCTACTATCTGATTTGGATGAAGCTAAATCTTTAAAGTATTTGTTTTTTTACTTTCTTTTTAAGTTGGTAACACAATTTCTTTGCTTGCAAGCATTATCTTGGTCCCCTTCTGCAAAAAGAGAGTCCCTTTTGTCTATTGCTTTTTGGAAACATCATTTATCCAAGGTTTCTTTGGAGTACTTTTTACACGTTTGGTTTTCATAGGTACATGCTTATTATAGACATTCATGAAACTATGGTAAAAAAAATTCAAAAGCTTCATCAGCATTGGTAAATTGATATACAGAAAATATATGAGAGTTGCTAAGGTCTAATAAGAATTTTTCTATATCAAGATTAGAGAGGTGTCTGTATGTTACAATAGTGTGGCAGTTCTTGGCAATTTTTACACCCTTTTTTGACCAGGTGAAGCAAACAGGGAGATGGTCACTACAATACAAACTAGGTGAACAGACTTCTACTAGATTATCTGGCTGAGAATAATAAACATGATCAATTAATGTTTTAGAATTAGTTGTTATTCGTGTTGGCTTGTCAATAACTTGCGTTAAGAGGGACAACTCATATGATCGTGTCCATGTTGTGTTGGGTTTTAACAGATCGATATTAAAATCACCCAATAAACATACTTCACCAGATATTACGAAATTTCGTCCATCAAAAGCGTAAAATTACTAATCCACATAACGTGTTCACTGGGATTTCTGTAAATAAACCCTAAAGTAAGGGGAGAGAGCGTAAGACATAGACTTCAGGCTTCAGGCTTCAGATGTTTAAGTACTTTGGCCATTGACCCATGTACAACTGTATATAAACAAACACACACAACGAATGGACTAAACAAGAACGACACAATATAAACACAGCCATATTAACCAATGAACAATGACAAATATTAGAGAAAAACAAGAAACAAGCAATACAACAGCAACATTCGGCGAGCATAATACATCCACTAGGAGAATGATTGATTACACGCTAGCGATTCAAAGAGTTCATGTCATAAAATACTGATGGGAAAACTATTAGCGGCTGCACGTCTATTCAGGAACATAAATTATAGAGTACTAACAGGTCTGTGCGTTGGTTGGATACGTGTGTCCTCCCTCCTTGCAGATTGTAGAAAAACCACGTCATGCTTACGTCATTTTTTCCAATGCCTTAAGTGGTACGCAACCCCCCTTGGTACTCTACTTGTAAAGTGCTAGAGCAAGTACGAATGCCCCATCATCGTCAGGAATGAAACAATACTCATCATCAAATTTACTAATGAATAAAGTCATCAAGATATAGAATCACCGTTATCAGCATGCATACATAATTATGAGTTACTCGATCCTCAGCATGTCGGCATGCTAATAGAAAACGGTCAAAATAGTGATTATTAACCTAGATATGCCCACTGTCCCATTCTTAGGAAGAGAGATGGGGGGGTGGGGGGGGGGGGGGGGGGCGCTTTTAATGGACATAAGGGAAAGGTGATGGGGAAGAAAGAACAGAAATTGGTTACGATGTTCTTCTCACTGTCACATTTCCACTTCTCACAGTGTAACTTCCACCAACGCAATGGGGGATAACCCTATCAGTGTCTAAACCTGAAAACTGCACAGCACTCTTAGGGTCTGTTGACAACCATTTTGAGAGGATCTGCAGCCTGGTGGCTTTATCTGCCCTTACACGTGCGACTCACTGGTCCTTACCCGGGGACAGGACTTGCTGTTCACTATCGAGACATACCCTGCCATGATCACGTGGGACTCACTGGTCTTTACCCGGGGACAGGACTTGCTGTTCACTATCGAGACATACCCTGCCATGATCACGTGGGACTCACTGGTCCTTACCCGGGGACAGGACTTGCTGTTCACTATCGAGACATACCCTGCCATGATCACGTGTGACTCACTGGTCCTTACCCGGGGACAGGACTTGCTGTTCACTATCTAGACATACCCTGCCATGATCACGTGCGACTCGCTGGTCCTTACCCGGGGACAGGACTTGCTGTTCACTATCGAGACATACCCTGCCATGATCACGTGGGACTCACTGGTCTTTACCCGGGGACAGGACTTGCTGTTCACTATCGAGACATACCCTGCCATGATCACGTGTGACTCACTGGTCCTTACCCGGGGACAGGACTTGCTGTTCACTATCGAGACATACCCTGCCATGATCACGTGCGACTCGCTGGTCCTTACCCGGGGACAGGACTTGCTGTTCACTATCGAGACATACCCTGCCATGATCACGTGGGACTCACTGGTCTTTACCCGGGGACAGGACTTGCTGTTCACTATCTAGACATACCCTGCCATGATCACGTGCAGGCGGCATAAGTGGCATTAAAACTTGTGAGTGTTTCATAAGTGGTTTAAATCTCAACTCCAGTTCGCATGTTTGTCGGATGCTTGCCTTGCTCAGTGGATGGACCGCCCACAAAGCAATCAGCTAAGCTGACAAACCACTGAAATCAGTTGCTGCTCCAGTAGAACTGTTGCCTGTTCATTTTGACACATGCATTTGTCCTGGTGGGTATCAGCTAGTGGTGTGTGGGATATGTCTTGATCTCTGACTGCTGTGGTTTATCAACGGTCTGTTGAATCAGATCAACCCATCATGTGGATGGAGGTGCAGGTTTGTTGTGCATGTAACTGTTCTATTTCCTATCAACGGTCTGTTGAATCAGATCAACCCATCATGTGGATGGAGGTGCAGGTTTGTTGTGCATGTAACTGTTCTATTTCCTATCAACGGTCTGTTGAATCAGATCAACCCATCATGTGGATGGAGGTGCAGGTTTGTTGTGCATGTAACTGTTCTATTTCCTATCAACGGTCTGTTGAATCAGATCAACCCATCATGTGGATGGAGGTTTGTTGTGCATGTAACTGTTCTATTTCCTATCAACGGTCTGTTGAATCAGATCAACCCATCATGTGGCTGGAGGTGCAGGTTTGTTGTGCATGTAACTGTTCTATTTCCTATCAACGGTCTGTTGAATCAGATCAACCCATCATGTGGATGGAGGTTTGTTGTGCATGTAACTGTTCTATTTCCTATCAACGGTCTGTTGAATCAGATCAACCCATCATGTGGATGGAGGTGCAGGTTTGTTGTGCATGTAACTGTTCTATTTCCTATCAACGGTCTGTTGAATCAGATCAACCCATCATGTGGCTGGAGGTTTGTTGTGCATGTAACTGTTCTATTTCCTATAAACGGTCTGTTGAATCAGATCAACCCATCATGTGGATGGAGGTGCAGGTTTGTTGTGCATGTAACTGTTCTATTTCCTATCAACGGTCTGTTAAATCAGATCAACCCATCATGTGGATGGAGGTGCAGGTTGTGCATGTAACTGTTCTATTTCCTATCAACGGTCTGTTGAATCAGATCAACCCATCATGTGGATGGAGGTGCAGGTTTGTTGTGCATGTAACTGTTCTATTTCCTATCAACGGTCTGACCCATCATGTGGATGGAGGTGCAGGTTGTGCATGTAACTGTTCTATTTCCTACCTTCGCCTACCTACCAGCCGGACTCTAGTTAACTTTTTGTGAAAACAAATAGTTGATTGGATTTGGTAGACTTTAGATGATGCTTGGTAATTATATCTTTGCGCGTGTATACACACACACACACCTACACACGCACGCACATGCACACACCCACGCACATGCACACACACGCGCGCACACTCACGCGCGCATGTGCGCGCACACGCACACACAATTTGTATGAAAGTAAATATGGGATAATACTTTTTTATGCATAATGCAAATTTAAAAAATGGAATACATGTAGTGTCACATGCAAAATATATGATAACAACATACAATCATATAGTAACAAACAAACACAAAAGAAACAGTAAAATAGTGCAGCCAGGTGGCATCGAACGTATTGTGCCCAAATACACACACTAATAGAGGAGCACACAGTCACACAAGTAGTGCTAATATGAATGGTTTTGAACTGTGTTGGGCTGCAGCACCTCAGATGCACTGTTTGGAGAGTATCGTGTCGAGTACGTCACAGTCGTGTTTTGGGCCAGTGTGTACTCTCTCCCGGGATCTGTCGTCCACCTCGCCTTTATTGTGACTAACTTCCCAACACAGCCACCAAGGCCTTGTTTAATAGGCCTATTTCTGTTAGGTCATCTGTAATGTAGTTCACATGAAACATCAACTCTTTTATGTGGCTAAGCTTCCCACAAAATGGGCGAAACTTGGTGCATGAAGTTCTTCCCTCAAGGCCGACTAAGCTTACCATTTCCAGCCTCCTCGTCAGCACTTAATTGAGATATCGTCATCTGGAGCTGAGGATGGAATACAGTATCAGTTGTCCACTGCGGATATATCGTCATCTGGAGCCGAGGATGGAATAAAGTATCAGTTGTCCACTGCGGATATATCGTCATCTGGAGCCGAGGATGGAATACAGTATCAGTTGTCCACTGCGGATATATCGTCATCTGGAGCCGAGGATGGAATACAGTATCAGTTGTCCACTGCGGGACGTATAGTTAGATGTCAGAAAGTGCCAAATAACAAACAACTCCAGTAACATCTACGATTGCGTTTCAGGATTGCCTATGGTTACGTGGTTAAGATGTGTTACGTTGTCAGGATGTGATACACGGTTTGAAAATTATATGGTCACAGTCCTTATATGAACATAGCAGTTGATGGGGCTTTAAACAACAAACAATGTCTAAAGTTGCATGTTTCAGAAGCAAGCATTCAAACATTGAATCATGTAATCGAGCCTTTTCAGTATCTGGCGCAATCACCTCCCATCCCACAAGTCAGCGTTTCTGCCATACTTTCTAAATTATTTCACCAGTGGCTTTAAAATTCATTCCATTTGGCCTGTTGTGATGAGACTTGCAATTCAGGACACGCTGTCAGACTAGTCCAAAGAAACTGGAAAAAAGGGGGATGTCCCGTTTCGCCCTGTTCAATGTTGCCTTGGCAACCATTTCTCCTTGTCCCCCTTTCGCCTTGACGATTACGGCAGTGTCCTTTTCGCCCTGTTCCCATTTTGCCCTGCCTCTTAAGATTCAACACATTTCAATAGAGGTAATCAACATTAAAATGTATTAACAAAACGTATGGTTTGAGAGAGCATTTACCTTGATGAGATGTACTATATCCACGTCTGTGTGACAAGGGGTGTGGACATTCACGATCAACGCATGTCCAATGCTTTTTGCCCCGTATTGTCTGTTGAAATCCAAATCCATAGCCATCGATAATCAATGTCTTCACTCCACGTTTCGTTGTCAACACCTGGACTTCAGCCATCTTCTCTTGCTAACCAGATACACCTGGACAGCTCAATAATCACACTGCCAGAAGCTGGAGACAGGGACTGTTGTCGTCCACTCACTCTAAAAGTGATGGGAGATAAATCAGTGAATATCGGATCAGGGAATAAATACCAGGCCCTATAGGCCTTTGCAACTAGGGTTATTAACGCCCTTGACAGTGAGAGTAACTATGCCCTTGCTGGTCAGTACTGACACAAGAAGGGCATTCACTCTTGCGAAAGGCAGCCATTTAGTGGCATCAAATAGGGGTTATTGGTGAGAGTTATCCCCCTGTCTGGTCAGTCCTGAACCATCTTCCCCCACCCTCCAAAGGCATTCACTCTTGCAAAAGGTACTTCGTTGCAGGGACCCCAATAGTCATGAGTGTGTCTTAGACATTCAAAACGGGGATGAGGTAGTATGTAAATTAGGCTAAACAGCCAATCGTTTGGGAAGTTTAGTCTAATTTACATACTATCCCCTCGTTGACTGTCTACACGGTGTGTTGCCATGGGGGAAGAGTGGAAAATGTTCACGTGTACAGACCTTAGCAGGGTGCAAAACGATGTGAGCATATGTCTTGAAAAAAGTTACTCAGGTTCAGGTTAACTGCTACAACTGGTTCTTTCTGTCCTTTAAGACATGAGTCCCTGTACTCACGAGTGCGGCTAATTCCAAATGTTGAACGTGGTTGTCTGTACAGTAAAACGATTACAAGTCAGGAGTGGTTTTAATGAAAAGGTACTTTATCAGTTCGTGCCATAGCATGCTTTTTCATTGTTTATGGCAATAACATGTGGTTGATTATTATTATTTCATTATTGCTCCATCTTTTACTGGCAGCTCCATTTCCACTTCTTCACCTAGCTTCTCATCCAAATCTCTCTCTCTTTCTCTCTCTCTCTCTTCTCTCTCTCTCTCCCTCACTCCTCTCTCTCTCTCTTTCTCTCTCTCCTCTCTCTCCTCTCTCTCTCTCTCTCTCTCTCTCTCTCTCTCTCGACAGGTGGAAGTGCGTGTGCCCTCGGCCACCCGAGCAGTGTTCATGTCGCATCATGATGCAGTTACAAACGGTTAAAAATCGGTTAAGCAGCTCCTTGCAGTGTTTGCTTTCCTGTCACACCCTTTGTTGGTGGAGACGGAGGATAGGAGTATGTGCGTGAACCCCTGTGTGAAAGGAAGAGGGAGGAGGGAACAGGGGGATACAAGAGGGTGGTGTTGGTGGAAGAAGTGGAACA
Source organism: Phymorhynchus buccinoides (assembly GCA_017654935.2). NCBI lineage: Eukaryota > Metazoa > Mollusca > Gastropoda > Neogastropoda > Raphitomidae > Phymorhynchus > Phymorhynchus buccinoides. The sequence goes on along the minus strand of CM065699.1, from coordinate 3,248,862 downwards.
GGGATGGGGGTGGGTGGGTGAAAGTCTTGGGTGACAGGATGGTTGATTGTTACTCTGTGTGCATCCGAAATGAGCGGAGTAGTTTCCGTCGTCACCTCTCACAAAAGGGAAGAAAGAAAAGGACCGGACGGAGGTCCTCTAAATTTCAATGACTTGTCACAGTGATGATAATAATGACGACGACGATGTGATTGTGTCGCTGACTGCAGTAGTGTGGCACAAGTGTCTGAACTCGAATTGATTTGAGTCCTCTTCGCTAATTGCCCTTTTCATCCGTTGTCGGTTGGGGGCGCTCTGAGTCAAGTGGCCACACATACATTTGCACATGCACGTGTGCACGCGAGCTGAGAGAGAGAGAGAGAGAGAGAGAGAGAGAGAGAGAGAGAGAGAGAGAACGGACGGGACGGACGGACGAACGAATCATTTTAATGAGTAGGCCTTTCTGCCCATGTCATAAAGGAGAAGGGGAGAGAGAGAGAGACTTGAAACTATTTTCCAAGGATTAAGATTTTAAGCAAAGAGAGAGAGAGAGAGAGAGAGAGAGAGAGGAGAGTCGAGAGAGAGAGAGAGAGGAGAGAGAGAGAGAGAGAGAGAGAGAGAGAGAGAGAGAGAGAGCGAGGAGAGAGAGAGAGAGAGAGAGAGAGAGAGAGCTTTTAAGGGACATAAGGGAAAGGTGATAGGGAAGAAAGAACAGAAATTGGTTAGGATTTTGTTCTGTCACTGTTACATTTACACTTCTCACAGTGTAACTTCCATCAACACAATGGGGGATCAAACCCCTATCAGTGAAAACTGCACAGCACTCTTGGGATCTGTTGGCAACCAGTTTTGAGAAGATCTCTGCTTCTTTTGTCCCTTTCCGAAAGGGGAACTGGAGGGGGAGCATGTCTGCGAAAGTTAGTAGCTTGTCCTTGACCTTTGCATGTTGCAATATGATTACATGAACCGCAGCACAAAATCTTTGTTATGCTAAAATGTTTATGTCCAATTAGAAATTGACTTTTGACCTTGACCTTTTGAATGTAGCGTATTTGAAAATGAACAACCTGGTATTTAGATCTATCTCCAGAACACACAAAGCAGGTAAACATTGAAGGCTTTGCACTTTGTATCTATTCATAGGGGACACTTACTGTTTAACAGAGCTCTTCTACCTTTTCATCTTTATCTTGAATTGGCGTCTTTTTGCAGACGGTGATGCTCTTTTTTTTGGCTTCAGGACGTCTCTAAAAACACCCAAAAAACAAGTGAACCTTGAAGGCTTGGCACCTTTGTACTTTACTTCATAGGGGAAAAAACGTCCAGACTTTCCTTTTGTTGGTTTAGGGTGGGCTTTGTTGCAATGTTTTGGAACTACCGGAGCACGTGAGATCATCGAGCAGGAAGTGGCAAGTAAAAATCTTTAAGCAGCCTGAGAAGGCAAGGATAAGTAGCATAGTTATGCAATAATATGCAAAATTCCAACAACATCAACACACAAAACATGTTATTAGTCGAAACTCTGTCAATCAGAAAGGTCTTGTTAGACCTGTAATAATGTAGTATTAAAAATATATTTTTAGTCAGCTGAGAGAGAGAGAGAGAGAGAGACGAGAGAGCGAGAGAGAGAGAGAGAGGAGAGAGAGAGAGAGAGAGAGAGAGAATTACTATCAGTGGAAGGGGGGGGTATTGTGGCAGGATGGAGTATTGTACGGGATGATGAAATGAACTGATCAGTGCAGGGTGTTGAGACCGTGGGGAAATACTGTTTTCAGTTTGTTTAACCAGAATTGTTCTCTTTCGAATCTGTGGCTGTGGTTGTCACTGAGGATTTGTTCTATGGCAAGGCATCTCATATCGGAGAGGGAATGACCAGGTTGGTTGAAATGTTTTGTGACATGGGTTCCGGTGTTTTTATTGATGTGGGAACGATGCAAGTAAAAACGGGTTTTGAGGGAATTTTTAGTTTCACCGACATACTGAGAGGAGTTGCATTTGCCACAGAACAGAAGGTAAATGATGTTGCTGGAGTCACAGTTAAGATAGTGTTGGATGGAGAATGTCTCTTTGGTTTGGGCACTATGGAAGGAAGTAGTTTCTACGCAGTGCTCTCGGCACACCACACATTTGCCACACTTATAGAACCCAGGAGGGTCGGTGTTGGGAAAGACCAGGGGCAAGGTGGAGGGCATTAGCATGTTACGAAGGGATTTGCTGTTTCGTTCCCCTATGACTGGTGGCTGGGGGATTGCTTTTTTTTTAGCCTACTGCTAGTGTGTAGGATGGGCATATGGTCCTTTGTCCACTGACGTACAGGAGGGTTAGCTGGGTTGTGGGTGACTATCATGGGGGTTCTGTCACAAACAGGTTTGGGTTTGTAAGTTAGGGAGTCGGCCCTGGCTGTTACTTTCGCCTTTTTCATGGCCTTAGATAGTATGGAAGGGGGGTAGCCTCTGTTGAGAAAGTGTTGGAACATTTCCTGGCAGCGGGTGTCAAAGTCAGAAGGGTTAGAACAGTCTTTTGATGCGGAGGACTTGACTGTAAGGAAGGTTGTATCTGCAGTGAGCTGGGTGACTAGATTTGAAGTGGAGGTAGTTGTGCATGTCTGTTGGTTTGGTGTACAGGTCTGTTTGGATGAGGCTGTTTTCTATGCGAAGGAGAACATCAAGGAAGGGTATCTGCTTGTTAGAGGAGTTGACTGTGAATTTAATGGTTGGATGGAAGGGGTTGAGAATGGTTTCAAACTGTTGTAAGTCAGAGAGAGTGCCTGTCCAGAGTACAAGGGTGTCATCAATAAACCTTTTCCACAGCTCTGTGAGGATAGGGACAGGGCTGTTAGCTAACATATTTTCCTCTAGCCACCCCATAAACAAATTGGCAATAGTTGGGGCCATAGGAGTGCCCATAGCAGTGCCCTGAGTCTGGTGGTAAAATTGGTTATAAAAAATAAAAACATTGTTCTTTAAAATATGATTGACTATTCCCGTAACAGTATCAGTAGCGGGAGCATTAGTAAGCATGATTACTCAAGAAAAACCTGATAGCAGTATCAAAATCATCATGTGGTATTGCTGTACAAACTTGCCACGTCAATGGTCACCAACATAACACTACTGTCAAATGGCCCATACTTCAGATTCCATTCTGAAACCGTGTTGAGGAGGTGGGTTGTGTCTTTGATATAGCTAGGAAGGTCACTCACCACATCCCTGAGCCCCATATATATATATATATATATAGATATATATAATATATATAAAAACATTCAGGCTAAAAACACACAAACAAACAGGATAAAAACTTTCCAATATTTCGTCATTTGACTTCCTCGGGGTTTAAAAAACGCACTGACCTGACATGAGTCGCATTTTCCAGCACATCAATAAAACAACAGTGATTAAAATTCATTCTTTAAAACACGAGTAAAAAATCACGTGCAATTCAAACATAAAATTCAACTAGGGCGTGAAACGGTCGGTCCAAATTAGGCCAGTGATTTCTAACAAAATAAAATAAAATAACGTGAAGGAAGGGTCACGCAGAGAATGTTTGCGTGTGGAGGTGTAGAGGTAGTGGTCCAGGGGTGGTAAGTTGCTGGTTTACGTTGTGTGTGTGGTGTGTGTGTGTGTGTGTGTGTGTGTTTGTGTGTGTGTGTTTGTGTGTGTGTGTGTGGTGTGTGCGTGTGATGTTGTGTGTGTGTCTGTGTGTGAGTGTGAGTGTGTGCGTGTGCGCGTGTTAAAGGTGTGTTTTGTCCTTGTGTTTGAGTGTGTGTGTGTGGGTGTGTGTGTGTGTGTTGTGTGTGTGTGTGTGTGTATATATAATATATATATAGGAGTACAACAAGCCGAGACTTATAAAAGTACTCAACACATAGAAAGTACTAGCAACAGGCTGCATCACACTTTACAACCGATTGAAGTCAGACATACTTTGTAAGAAAAACACAATAATGATCAATAACAACATTTCTGGAAATACAGTGGAATCCGCTTAATCGGCCACTTTTTGGACCAGGAAAAATATGGCCGATAAAGCGAATCAGCTGATAAAACGAACATGGAGATACTGTATGAAGCAATTATGCAAGTCAAAAAGCAATGACGTCAAAATTAAATGTTGCAGTTCGTGGCACTTACTAACATTAAGGGGCACAGGTAATGAGGGGGGGGGGGG
>CM065699.1:3094588-3244210 GCA_017654935.2 Phymorhynchus buccinoides | reverse complement strand
GCATGTTGGTTCCACACAATCAATCTGTATTTCCCCCGTGTTCTTATTCCTTCCTCCTTTCCTCATTACTGCTATAATTATGATGCTGCTGCTGCTGGGTGGTGGTTGTGCCAAGCTTGGCTTGTGCTTACCCATCAGATGCGACCAATGCAGACATTACACTGTATTCTTCAGTGCTATGGCAAGGTGGGGTTGAACGTTGGTAAGACACATTGATGTGTGGTTTGTAATACGTGGTCAAATTGTACGTGGTTCCAGTCCTGAGATGACCATAGTAGCTGTCGACGGGGCCATGCAGCACTGGCTGTACCCCGGGTGTGACAGTAGTTCCATCCGCCCCATCCCAGGTCATGATCATCTTCCCTGCAGTCGTTTGATCACCCCAGATCATGATCATCTTTCCTGCAGTCGTTTGATCACCCCCATCCCAGGTCATGATAATCTTCCCTGCAGTCGTTTGATCACCCCATCCCAGGTCATGATCATCTTCCCTGCAGTCGTTTGTTCATCCCAGATCTTCCCTACAGTCGTTTGTTCATCCCATCCCAGATCATGATCATCTTCCCTGCAGTCGTTTGTTCATCCCAGATCATGATCATCTTCCCTGCAGTCGTTCATCCCATCCTAGATCATGATCATCTTCCCTGCAGTCGTTCATCCCATCCTAGATCATGATCATCTTCCCTGCAGTCGTTCATCCCATCCTAGATCATGATCATCTTCCCTGCAGTCGTTTGATCATCCCATCCCAGATCATGATCATCTTCCCTGCAGTCGTTCATCCCATCCTAGATCATGATCATCTTCCCTGCAGTCGTTTGATCATCCCATCCCAGATCATGATCATCTTCCCTGCAGTCGTTTGTTCATCCCATCCTAGATCATGATCATCTTCCCTGCAGTCGTTTTCATCCCATCCCAGATCATGATCATCTTCCCTGCAGTCGTTCATCCCATCCCAGATCATGATCATCTTCCCTGCAGTCGTTTGTTCATCCCATCCCAGATCATGATCATCTTCCCTGCAGTCGTTTGTTCATCCCATCCTAGATCATGATCATCTTCCCTGCAGTCGTTCATCCCATCCTATATCATCTTCCCTGCAGTCGTTTGTTCATCCCAGATCATGATCATCTTCCCTGCAGTCGTTTGATCATCCCATCCCAGATCATGATCATCTTCCCTGCAGTCGTTTGTTCATCCCAGATCATGATCATCTTCCCTGCAGTCGTTCATCCCATCCCAGATCATGATCATCTTCCCTGCAGTCGTTCATCCCATCCCAGATCATGATCATCTTCCCTGCAGTCGTTTGTTCATCCCATCCCAGATCATGATCATCTTCCCTGCAGTCGTTTGTCATCATCCCAGATCATGATCATCTTCCCTGCAGTCGTTTGATCATCCCATCCCAGATCATGATCATCTTCCCTGCAGTCGTTCATCCCATCCTAGATCATGATCATCTTCCCTGCAGTCGTTTGATCATCCCATCCCAGATCATGATCATCTTCCCTGCAGTCGTTCATCCCATCCCAGATCATGATCATCTTCCCTGCAGTCGTTTGTTCATCCCATCCCATATCATGATCATCTTCCCTGCAGTCGTTTGTTCATCCCAGATCATGATCATCTTCCCTGCAGTCGTTCATCTCATCCCAGATCATGATCATCTTCCCTGCAGTCGTTCATCCCATCCTAGATCATGATCATCTTCCCTGCAGTCGTTTGTTCATCCCAGATCATGATCATCTTCCCTGCAGTCGTTCATCCCATCCCAGATCATGATCATCTTCCCTGCAGTCGTTCATCCCATCCTAGATCATGATCATCTTCCCTGCAGTCGTTTGTTCATCCCAGATCATGATCATCTTCCCTGCAGTCGTTCATCTCATCCCAGATCATGATCATCTTCCCTGCAGTCGTTCATCCCATCCTAGATCATGATCATCTTCCCTGCAGTCGTTCATCCCATCCTAGATCATGATCATCTTCCCTGCAGTCGTTTGTTCATCCCATCCTAGATCATGATCATCTTCCCTGCAGTCGTTTATTCATGATAAAGAGATGCCTCTAGTCCCTCTGCTGTGTGTTCAACAATGGCATTGATGTTTGTTGTTTTAACGGCCAACGTGTAGGCTACTGGCCAGGAAGGATAATGCACTGGAAAGGCAAAAGACGGCGGCAGACAGAGATGGGGGAAGGTTTGTGGAGGAAGCCTCTCCCCTCCTCTATATAATCACAGCTCTCTCATGTCAAATATTTTAGCACATAAGTTTTCAATGCTGAAGTGAAATATTTTATTTGCTTGCATCCTGTCTTTACTAAAGAAATCTCAAACCTCGTGTGTGAGGGTTTTACGTACACAACAAAGCACGTGCCCACAGTACAAGCACTTATCTTCTCACTTGCAATGCATGCGGGCGCTTCTCAGCCTGGCACGCACGTGCGATACATATACATACACGCGCATGCGTAAACATGCGCGCGTGCTCACTCCACTCCCCGACACCCTGCTACACTCCAGTTTGTGTACTCAGAAAATGGAACATACACGTGCCATATCATCAAAGAGAAAGAGCTCTCTCTCTCTCTCTCTCTCTCTCTCTCTCTCTCTCTCTCTCTCTCTCTCTCTCTCTCTCTCTCTCTCTCTCTCTCTCTCTCTCTCGACTCTCTCTCTAAATCTCTCTCTCTCTCTCTCTCTCTCTCTCTCTGCATATGTATTTGTTTACTGTGAAGACTTGAACCCCATCCTTCAAAGAAGAGGGTGGCTGCAGGCTGCACCAGTACAGCAGGGGTGCTCAACGCAGTAAAGGCCGGTCGTGTGCTTGATCCAAATAGTTTGCAGTTGGCCATATGGCACCTTCGGTCCTTTGATGTGGGAGAGAGCACGCGGCGGGCTGTGTGCATCTTCGACCAGTGTGTAAATCAGAACAGCGCACGGTCTTTTGATAAACTAAGGGTGCATCTTCGACCAGTGTGTAAATCAGAACAGCGCACGGTCTTTTGATAAACTAAGGGTGCATCTTCGACCAGTGTGTAAATCAGAACAGCGCACGGTCTTTTGATAAACTAAGCCTGGTGCATCTTCGACCAGTGTGTAAATCAGAACAGCGCACGGTCTTTTGATAAACTAAGGGTGCATCTTCGACCAGTGTGTAAATCAGAACAGCGCACGGTGGTGCATCTCGTCCGTGTGTAGCAATCAGTAGAGCGCACAGTCTTTTTGATTTTGTTTCAATACATGACATTGTACACTTGACTTTAGTTGTAGACGAGGTTATAAACAACATAATATTGTACACAATAATGACATTATCTCAGAAATATGTTCAGTGAAGAACTGAGTGACAACACAAAGTAAGACATCTTTATGTTCAGCACCATTTTTTTTACTCATCAAAATGCTTAATTTAGCGTGTCCATGGAGCTTCAGCTTGCTTTTATCCTGACTCCTGTCTTTCAATTTTGCCCAATTCAAGCCACCCCAACGCAGCGGTGACAGCCCTCATGTGACTTTGGTGGTTGGCTGTCAACACTTTGTCTTCTGTTCTTTCTCTTACTCCTTGGAGAAGGGGGGGGGGGGGGGTGCTTCCATTGAGGGCTTTGTGCTTTGTCACTTCACAATCGTTTTAGTGTGCGAAAAACCACTTTAGGAATATTTTCTTTATCATCTGCGTGTGGCTATGTTTGAGCAGATCAAGGCACATGCGTTGCCAGAAGAGACACTAATGAACATTATAACCAGTTAAAGCCAATTAAAGTTCGTCCATTCATGATTTGGTACTGTCATGATACCAGCCCCTTCCGACTCCGCCCACAGAACGACTTAATTCCAACAACAAACCTCAATTCCGGGAGCAGAGAAGAGAAGTTGTTCGCAAACGACTGGTTTCTTTGTGCATTTGAAGACGAAACGCTGGTAGTGCCGTTTGTTCTGTGACCTTTTCAGTAAAAAGTAAACGGTAAATTGTCGGACATTTTGTCATTCCACAGTAAGGGCGGAGCATCCAGTGTGTGGAGTGTACATTGTGCGGGTGGAGGGTTCTGAAGTGGTGGTGGGAGGTTGCTCCGTCCATGGATCAAGTGGCCAACAAACAAACGTTACACACTTTAGGACTCCCCCCCCCCTCCCCCCTTGTGCTCGTGAAGCTCGGGGGAAGATGAGGACAGGAGGAGAGAGGACAGTGGGCGGCGGCGTTTGTTTGGTGATCATGCGACACATCATGTATCTGAATAGGGCCAACTTTCACCGTGTTGGCTCCAACTGGTAAACTGGTTTGGAGTTTTTTAAGACAAAGGTTTAGATGGAAGCGCGTCCTGCGATTTGTTTGCATCCTGTATAGCAGGTGGAAGAGGAAAGATTTTCGCACAATAAACTGCCAGCCTGAGAGGAAATGAGGCAGTTTCTATGACATTTTTAATGATTATTTTAACTTCAATTGAAGAAATCACGAAATTGATGGACTGATGTTTCATTTATTCTTTTTGTCCCAACCCAGTATATATAAAGTGAGACGTTTGGAGAGGAGGGGGTGGGGTTATACTAACCGAGGCGTGGTTACCGCTACACCTATCTGCATTAATTAAAAAAATCGGGACTTTACTGGTTTCGCACTGCCTCCGGCATTGCCTCCAGTATTGTTCCCACCATATTTGTATTTACAAATGTCCCATATGTGTCTGATTCAGACCAAGAGGACGTAAAACACCATTTTCGACGTCGAGAGGAGGGGGTGGAACTGAAGAGGAACCGTGACTGGTTCTGTCTCCATTTCACAAATACAACAGAACAATTATTCAAAATGGACACAAGAACATGTTGCATGAGTGAAACACACAAATAAACTCTTCTATTCGTTAAAATATGTCATTGACTTGGATTGAGGCCAGATGGCCAGTTGCTATTGATATTTTGGATTACGGAAATAAACGAAAGTGACCAAAATAAAAAGAACAGCTAGAAAGCACTGAAGAAACTCCATATGCAGTTGAACTTTACCTGTGACAGTCCCGAGATGGCCATAGCTGTTGACAGGACTTTGAATGTCTAATTAACTAGCCATGCAGCTAAGGGCAGTTTCGTGGTTTTTGCGTTTTTTCTTCTGCGTTCCCTAGCCACAATGGGTAAGGTACGTATGTGTCAGTTTTCAGTTTTCACTGGTCTCCCCGCTGCGTACATCCGACACATTCTAATTAGGAGGAGTTCAAAGGAGAAAAGTTATTTGGAAGATTTTTTTGAGAAAAAAGCTGCCGGAGAATGGGCCAATAAGTCTGAAAGATAGTAGATGACAATAAGCAAAGGAAAAAGGCAGTCAAAGAGTGGCAGATTAGAGGAAGCTACAAGCACAGAACTTCCAGAAGATGGAACTATTTTACGAAAGACCCCCCAGTATCCCCACGGGGAGTTGTGTGTCTTTTTCGAGTTAGTGAATCAATCATCCAATAAAGAAAGGAAACTGAGCAAAACCCATGAGTTATCTTTCACCTTTGTTTCCTGTAGTTTTGTTCTCTATGAAGGCTGGCGACTATATGTCGTGGTAACATTCTTGCGACATTAAATCGGCCACCCAGGCTCTGTGTGTTAACTAACAACATGATAATGGCATTATGGGAAACATGCATTTTGTGTCGTTTTCGTTCTTCACCACATGTCTGCCAAGTTTTGTCGTAGGCCTTGTTTGTATATTAGGCTTAGAAGCAAACTGAAATAGCACCGAGGCCACCTCCTTCCGAATGGATTTATGCTGTGACCACGTGATATGACCTCGGTAGTCATCAGGGAGCATAATCATGAGTTCATCGTAGACAGTCAACACGGGTAGCAGTATGTGAGTTAGGTTAAACAGCCAATCGTTTCGGAGTTTGGTTTAATTGACGTACTACCACCCGTGTTGACTGTCTAAGATGAACTCAGGATTACATGACCGGTTTGACGGAGGTTTACAGTATCAGTGTTATCAGGTGGGTTTTTGTTTTTAAATCTGTTTCAGGGTGGCCCCTCTCACCAGACGCCGCCTCCCAGCCCAGGAGAAGGACGATCCCATGCTGACTGAACACCCCCACCCCCCCTAACCCTGTACTCTCACTACCCCCCCCCCCCCCCCCCCATCCCACCATGTTTACCTTCTATGCATTACCTGTGACTTCGGACCCGTGACTTCAAGGGGAAGGACCACCCACCACCACCACCACCCATAGCCATGACCTACTATTCTTCAGACCCCCCCCTCCTGCCTCCCCTCAACCTCATTCTGCCTTTCTTCTATGCATCGCCAGTGACTTCGGACCCGTGACTTCAAGGGGAAGGACCACCACCACCTATAACTATCATCATCCTAATCTTCATTGACCCCCCCCTCAACTATGCATTAGCAGAGACTTCATAGTTTCCTCTGCTGCTGTCTTCTGCAGTCGGGACACCCCCTTCCCCCCATCTCCCATACCCCTTCCTTCTTTCATCCCCCTACCCCCCTCTCCCCCAACAACACCGCTGGTTTTGGAGACTCTCCTGAAAATAGGAATGTACAGATGTAAAGGGCATCGTTTTATATGATTATAATCAAAAGAAGACATCACATAGGCCTAATGTCTGTAAGTATAATACTGTGAAACAAAAATAAATAAAATTAATATTATATAATAATTAATAACGAAATTCATTCGAAACAAAATCATGGAATATAGTACTATTGTTTTTGGCTGTCCGTTCTAATGAAGTTTTTATTCAGGTAATCTGACCATTTGCGTCCCCCTCCCCCCCCTCCCCCTCCTCTCTCCTCTCTCTCTCTCTCTCTCTCTCTCTCTCTCTCTCTCTCTCTCTCTCCCCATCTTATCTATCTTTTGCGCCACACACTACAGAGAAAGTGAACAGCTCAAACAAATAATACATAAAATTATTCGTGCGTCTATCTTCTGATATTTATTTATGTTGAATGGAAAATTCCTATGTGCTACTTTACTCCAATGAGTGTGGCACTAACACTGTTCAGAGAATAGAGAGTGCAGCTTTCCGCTGTTGTGTGTTTTAATGAGTGTGGCACTAACACTGTTCAGAGAATAGAGAGTGCAGCTTTCCGCTGTTGTGTGTTTTAATGTGTGGCTGGATTAAGGCGAAGCATAAAACATCTTATTTTTGGGGTAAAATAATCGTTCATGAAAATGGTGAGAGCCAATTCATTCCAATGTCATTGCAACTGCGTTTGATATGAAAGAGTGACTGGCCAACAGAGACTTTAAGGGAAGTCAGTAATAAATACCATACGGTTTTTGTTTTTGTTTTTTGATAATAATGTAGAAAGCAGTCCAGCAAGATTCGTTGTAGTTAGTCTAATGCTTCTGTAATTCTCCAAAATAATACTAATTGTGCCTTGTGTGTGTGTGGAGAGAGGTATGCAGCCCAACTTGCAGACGACAGTGCCTTTGTTTCTTTGTGAGGTCGCAGAAGGCGTCAGTTATATACTTGTCTTGTGAGTGTGAAAGTGAAAATGTATCCAAGAGTACATTAATGCTTGATTTTTGTTTTGCGTCTGTGCGTCTCCTTTGTACTGATTCTGCGAGATGATAGCAGCAAAAAACTGCATGGTTGTAACACTGAAATACGAGTACATATGTTTTAAAATTTTAAGGGGGAATAAAGATGAGAATATTAGTAATTAAATCTGAACAAAAATTAACATTGTTCCACGTGAAATACACTAGCGAACAAAAGTTAAGGCCCAGAAAGACAATCATCTCCGAAAACTCACGAACTCAATAAAACGCACCCAGCTCATAACAAAACTGAATTTATTCTTTTAACATTAAGTTCATTTAAAAAAAAATCATTAATCAGAACGAGTTCAGTCAACCAAATGCCCCTTTCAAAAACTTCCCCCTCCTCTTGAAAAGTCACACATTCAGAATCAATGCACTTTGGAACAGTCAGTAATGTGAGTTTTTTGTGTGGGTTTTCCGTCTGTCCCAAGGATATCTCCCGAACCGCTTAACCGAATCGCTTCAAATTTTGTGTGGTGATGTGTCACCATGAGATGAAGGCATCCGCGCAAAACAAAATTCAGTAATGTGTACTGACTGTTCCAAAGTGCATTGATTCTGAGTGTGTCTTTTCAAGAGGAGGGGGAAGTTGTTGAAAGGGGCATTTTGTTGACTGAACTCGTTCTGATTAATGATTTTTTTTTAATGGACTTAATGTTAAAAGAATATATTCAGTTTTGTTATGAGCTGGGTGCGTTTTATTGAGTTCGTGAGTTTTCGGAGATGTTTGTCTTTCTGGGCCTTAACTTTTGGTCGCTATTGTATTAACTAACCCCACAATGTCAAGGGAGTAACAAGATAATTATTGATGTAGAATACTTTTTGTTCTATAAAAGTTGAGAAATTTACTCTGACCATGCTGATAAACGTATAGTGGTAGGCCAATACTTTGGCCCCCATTTTAGAGTTCTGTTCAGTATGTTTATGCAAATGAGCTGCGTGAGAAGATGAATAGTTTTTAAACAATTGGCAGAAGTTACTAAGGCGAACAACCCTTTGTTGATTGGAAACATTATCACAGGTCACGGTGAGTCCAATGATTTGTTTAAGTCAATGTTTGCCAAAAAAATTATAGCTGTGTTTATTGCTGAATTCTAATAATTTGCGAGTGGTAAAGAGGTGGGGAAATATAAAATGGGAGGAAAGAGGAGATGATCTTTTATTAAAGTTTTATGATTAATACTGTCGTGACAACCGAAGTATGCACGGGAAAGGGTAGAAATGCACTTCATGTTGGAATTGTTAGTCTCCAGTGCTTCTGGGGCTTGGCCATTGCTGGCTTGAATTGAAGCCTAATTTATATTCTGTGGGTGCTTTTATGTTGGTTCGTTTAACTATGCTATATGTTGTGTGTGTGAGCTTACAAAGGCTGTGCGTTTTGTGTGTGATATTGGGGCGGTCCTCGTGGCTTTCCGTCTGGGGGGCTGAGCGCATGACACGCAGAAAACTCACGTAATTATCCGCAAATAAGTAAAACAAATAAAGGGAAAATAAGCACATGCGTTTCCGCATAATGCTTATCTCATCTGCTTATATATGACTTTGTTTTACCGATATGCAGATAAGTGCATGAAGTTTCCACGTGTAATATGCACAGCTCCTATTCATGTTTCCCTTTTCTCCAAAAGTTGGTTTACTTTTGTACACTATCATTTTAAAGAAAAGTGATTTTCTTAATGTTGATAAATTTCTTGATTTAGAAAATGGTATTTTTCTACATAACGCACTATAAAACAAATAGAAAATGAAAAATAAATAAAATTATAAATTAACAATAGTCTTTGAAATTTCACCCTTCGTTGTACAACCATAGACATTTCTTGCAAACAAAGTAGCTTTATATGACACTTGTGAAATCGTGTCACCAGTATGGCACACTTTTGTAATCAACCACATGTATGTACATATGTATCATTGTATGTGTTGTTTGAACGTTTGTGATCATGACGTAAAGAGTGAGCTTAATCATTTCTGTCCATATACTACATTTAATGCATTAATCACGTTGGGTAAACGCATTCCAACTCCCTACCCATTCATTACGTGGTTGGGTCAAATTGAAGGGGAGGGGAGATGGAGGAAAGTGGCAACAAACAAGCAACACAAATTGAGACCCTTTTACTTGCGAAAGATGTCATGGTCTACGTCTCCTATGACCCCAGTAGGTTACCTTTTAAAGTATACCGGCACTGGAGGGAAAGCTTACATTGTTACATCTATGGTTTTCTCTTTTTCTTTCTGCAGCAATAATTTGTGTTTTGTTGCCGATAAATAGTTATAGTCCTATTGTATTAACATAATTATACTCAAATCTAGTCCAAAAAGTGCAATACTATTTTTGTATTCATTTACCGTAATTACGCCATGTGCCCAATTGTGAATACAATGGCGGTTGTGATTTTGTGGATGGACCCTGAAATTGAACGAAAATGTTACATAATATAAGAATTAAATGTACATTGGTGTTGGCCAAAAGTTTTATGAAGTTTATATCTGTTGATGTCCTGTATGCGAAAGGGAAAGAAAGTAAGAGTGACAACGACCTGTGTGCTATTTTTATTCATCACAATTACTATTGTTTTATGTTTGAGTGGAAAGAGTTTTCCCTGGTCTTTATTAATAATTCTTTGATATGCATATTCTATTTGCAAATTAACATTATGCTATTGTGAAAATGATGATTCCTTAAATGAATTAATAAAATTATTTTTCGATTACTGTCATGTTTTTCTTGTATGCTTAAACACCACTTCAGGGGTTGACCCACTGCATACGATTTATTCCAAATGCAATCCGATTGTGACGATGTCTGGGAGTCACGATTCACGTGAAATACTGCCATCTACAAGTAATTCTATTTTTGTTAACTATGCAGATATTTCATCCGATTCGTGTACATGGAACAACTCTATGGAACAAAACTAGTAGGATTTCATCATTCATTGACAGAATGTCACGAGAATTTCATGCCTCACAAATGTCACAATGGGATTGCATTTGGATTGAACCCATGCAGTGGGTTGGCCCCTTTAGCAGTTTGGATTGAACCTATGCAGTGGGTTGGCCCCTTTAGCAGTTTGGATTGAACCTATGCAGTGGGTTGGCCCCTTTAGCAGTTTGGATTGAACCTATGCAGTGGGTTGGCCCCTTTAGCAGTTTGGATTGAACCCATGCAGTGGGTTGGCCCCTTTAGCAGCTTGGATTGAACCTATGCAGTGGGTTGGCCCCTTTAGCAGTTTGGATTGAACCTATGCAGTGGGTTGGCCCCTTTAGCAGTTTGGATTGAACCTATGCAGTGGGTTGGCCCCTTTAGCAGTTTGGATTGAACCCATGCAGTGGGTTGGCCCCTTTAGCAGTTTGGATTGAACCCATGCAGTGGGTTGGCCCCTTTAGCAGTTTGGATTGAACCCATGCAGTGGGTTGGCCCCTTTAGCAGTTTGGATTGAACCTATGCAGTGGGTTGGCCCCTTTAGCAGTTTGGATTGAACCTATGCAGTGGGTTGGCCCCTTTAGCAGTTTGGATTGAACCTATGCAGTGGGTTGGCCCCTTTAGCAGTTTGGATTGAACCTATGCAGTGGGTTGGCCCCTTTAGCAGCTTGGATTGAACCTATGCAGTGGGTTGGCCCCTTTAGCAGTTTGGATTGAACCTATGCAGTGGGTTGGCCCCTTTAGCAGTTTGGATTGAACCCATGCAGTGGGTTGGCCCCTTTAGCAGCTTGGATTGAACCTATGCAGTGGGTTGGCCCCTTTAGCAGTTTGGATTGAACCTATGCAGTGGGTTGGCCCCTTTAGCAGTTTGGATTGAACCTATGCAGTGGGTTGGCCCCTTTAGCAGTTTGGATTGAACCTATGCAGTGGGTTGGCCCCTTTAGCAGATTGGATTGAACCTATGCAGTGGGTTGGCCCCTTTAGCAGTTTGGATTGAACCTATGCAGTGGGTTGGCCCCTTTAGCAGTTTGGATTGAACCCATGCAGTGGGTTGGCCCCTTTAGCAGTTTGGATTGAACCTATGCAGTGGGTTGGCCCCTTTAGCAGTTTGGATTGAACCTATGCAGTGGGTTGGCCCCTTTAGCAGTTTGGATTGAACCCATGCAGTGGGTTGGCCCCTTTAGCAGTTTGGATTGAACCTATGCAGTGGGTTGGCCCCTTTAGCAGTTTGGATTGAACCTATGCAGTGGGTTGGCCCCTTTAGCAGTTTGGATTGAACCTATGCAGTGGGTTGTCCCCTTTAGCAGCTTGGATTGAACCCATGCAGTGGGTTGGCCCCTTTAGCAGTTTGGATTGAACCTATGCAGTGGGTTGGCCCCTTTAGCAGTTTGGATTGAACCTATGCAGTGGGTTGGCCCCTTTAGCAGTTTGGATTGAACCTATGCAGTGGGTTGGCCCCTTTAGCAGTTTGGATTGAACCCATGCAGTGGGTTGGCCCCTTTAGCAGTTTGGATTGAACCTATGCAGTGGGTTGGCCCCTTTAGCAGTTTGGATTGAACCTATGCAGTGGGTTGGCCCCTTTAGCAGTTTGGATTGAACCTATGCAGTGGGTTGTCCCCTTTAGCAGCTTGGATTGAACCCATGCAGTGGGTTGGCCCCTTTAGCAGTTTGGATTGAACCTATGCAGTGGGTTGGCCCCTTTAGCAGTTTGGATTGAACCTATGCAGTGGGTTGGCCCCTTTAGCAGTTTGGATTGAACCCATGCAGTGGGTTGGCCCCTTTAGCAGTTTGGATTGAACCTATGCAGTGGGTTGGCCCCTTTAGCAGTTTGGATTGAACCTATGCAGTGGGTTGGCCCCTTTAGCAGTTTGGATTGAACCTATGCAGTGGGTTGGCCCCTTTAGCAGTTTGGATTGAACCTATGCAGTGGGTTGGCCCCTTTAGCAGTTTGGATTGAACCTATGCAGTGGGTTGGCCCCTTTAGCAGTTTGGATTGAACCTATGCAGTGGGTTGGCCCCTTTAGCAGTTTGGATTGAACCTATGCAGTGGGTTGGCCCCTTTAGCAGTTTGGATTGAACCCATGCAGTGGGTTGGCCCCTTTAGCAGTTTGGATTGAACCTATGCAGTGGGTTGGCCCCTTTAGCAGCTTGGATTGAACCTATGCAGTGGGTTGGCCCCTTTAGCAGTTTGGATTGAACCTATGCAGTGGGTTGGCCCCTTTAGCAGTTTGGATTGAACCTATGCAGTGGGTTGGCCCCTTTAGCAGTTTGGATTGAACCCATGCAGTGGGTTGGCCCCTTTAGCAGTTTGGATTGAACCTATGCAGTGGGTTGGCCCCTTTAGCAGTTTGGATTGAACCCATGCAGTGGGTTGGCCCCTTTAGCAGTTTGGATTGAACCTATGCAGTGGGTTGGCCCCTTTAGCAGTTTGGATTGAACCTATGCAGTGGGTTGGCCCCTTTAGCAGTTTGGATTGAACCTATGCAGTGGGTTGGCCCCTTTAGCAGTTTGGATTGAACCTATGCAGTGGGTTGGCCCCTTTAGCAGCTTGGATTGAACCTATGCAGTGGGTTGGCCCCTTTAGCAGCTTGGATTGAACCTATGCAGTGGGTTGGCCCCTTTAGCAGCTTGGATTGAACCTATGCAGTGGGTTGGCCCCTTTAGCAGTTTGGATTGAACCTATGCAGTGGGTTGTCCCCTTTAGCAGCTTGGATTGAACCCATGCAGTGGGTTGGCCCCTTTAGCAGTTTGGATTGAACCTATGCAGTGGGTTGGCCCCTTTAGCAGTTTGGATTGAACCTATGCAGTGGGTTGGCCCCTTTAGCAGTTTGGATTGAACCTATGCAGTGGGTTGGCCCCTTTAGCAGTTTGGATTGAACCTATGCAGTGGGTTGGCCCCTTTAGCAGTTTGGATTGAACCTATGCAGTGGGTTGGCCCCTTTAGCATTGGATTGAACCTATGCAGTGGGTTGGCCCCTTTAGCAGTTTGGATTGAACCTATGCAGTGGGTTGGCCCCTTTAGCAGCTTGGATTGAACCTATGCAGTGGGTTGGCCCCTTTAGCAGATTGGATTGAACCTATGCAGTGGGTTGGCCCCTTTAGCAGTTTGGATTGAACCTATGCAGTGGGTTGGCCCCTTTAGCAGTTTGGATTGAACCCATGCAGTGGGTTGGCCCCTTTAGCAGTTTGGATTGAACCCATGCAGTGGGTTGGCCCCTTTAGCAGTTTGGATTGAACCTATGCAGTGGGTTGGCCCCTTTAGCAGTTTGGATTGAACCCATGCAGTGGGTTGGCCCCTTTAGCAGTTTGGATTGAACCTATGCAGTGGGTTGGCCCCTTTAGCAGTTTGGATTGAACCTATGCAGTGGGTTGGCCCCTTTAGCAGTTTGGATTGAACCTATGCAGTGGGTTGGCCCCTTTAGCAGTTTGGATTGAACCTATGCAGTGGGTTGGCCCCTTTAGCAGTTTGGATTGAACCCATGCAGTGGGTTGGCCCCTTTAGCAGTTTGGATTGAACCTATGCAGTGGGTTGGCCCCTTTAGCAGCTTGGATTGAACCTATGCAGTGGGTTGGCCCCTTTAGCAGTTTGGATTGAACCTATGCAGTGGGTTGGCCCCTTTAGCAGTTTGGATTGAACCTATGCAGTGGGTTGGCCCCTTTAGCAGTTTGGATTGAACCTATGCAGTGGGTTGGCCCCTTTAGCAGTTTGGATTGAACCTATGCAGTGGGTTGGCCCCTTTAGCAGTTTGGATTGAACCCATGCAGTGGGTTGGCCCCTTTAGCAGTTTGGATTGAACCTATGCAGTGGGTTGGCCCCTTTAGCAGTTTGGATTGAACCTATGCAGTGGGTTGGCCCCTTTAGCAGTTTGGATTGAACCTATGCAGTGGGTTGGCCCCTTTAGCAGTTTGGATTGAACCTATGCAGTGGGTTGGCCCCTTTAGCAGCTTGGATTGAACCTATGCAGTGGGTTGGCCCCTTTAGCAGCTTGGATTGAACCTATGCAGTGGGTTGGCCCCTTTAGCAGCTTGGATTGAACCTATGCAGTGGGTTGGCCCCTTTAGCAGTTTGGATTGAACCTATGCAGTGGGTTGGCCCCTTTAGCAGTTTGGATTGAACCTATGCAGTGGGTTGGCCCCTTTAGCAGTTTGGATTGAACCCATGCAGTGGGTTGGCCCCTTTAGCAGTTTGGATTGAACCTATGCAGTGGGTTGGCCCCTTTAGCAGTTTAAGAACATCTTTATGATAGTTCATCAGCCGTATGTGGAACTATGCATGCTCAGCTATGCACATGTACTGCGTGATGCAAGAAGGGATTTATTGCTGATGGTATGTTCAGGTAAGCACATGTACTGCGTGATGCAAGAAGGGATTTATTGCTGATGGTATGTTCAGCTATGCACATGTACTGCGTGATGCAAGAAGGGATTTATTACTGATGGTATGTTCAGGTAAGCACATGTACTGCGTGATGCAAGAAGGGATTTATTGCTGATGGTATGTTCAGCTATGCACATGTACTGCGTGATGCAAGAAGGGATTTATTGCTGATGGTATGTTCAGCTATGCACATGTACTGCGTGATGCAAGAAGGGCTTTATTGCTGATGGTATGTTCAGCTATGCACATGTACTGCGTGATGCAAGAAGGGATTTATTACTGATGGTATGTTCAGGTAAGCACATGTACTGCGTGATGCAAGAAGGGATTTATTACTGATGGTATGTTCAGGTAAGCACATGTACTGCGTGATGCATGAAGGGCTGATGGTATGTTCAGGTAAGCACATGTATTGCCTGATGCAAGAAGGGATTTATTACTGATGGTATGTTCAGGTAAGCACATGTATTGCGTGATGCAAGAAGGGCTTTATTGCTGATGGTATGTTCAGGTATGCACATGTATTGCGTGATGCAAGAAGGGATTTATTACTGATGGTATGTTCAGGTAAGCACATGTATTGCCTGATGCAAGAAGGGCTTTATTGCTGATGGTATGTTCAGGTAAGCACATGTATTGCCTGATGCAAGAAGGGATTTATTGCTGATGGTATGTTCAGGTAAGCACATGTACTGCGTGATGCATGAAGGGATTTATTGCTGATGGTATGTTCAGGTAAGCACATGTACTGCGTGATGCAAGAAGGGATTTATTGCTGATGCATGTTCAGGTAAGCACATGTACTGCGTGATGCAAGAAGGGATTTATTACTGATGGTATGTTCAGGTAAGCACATGTATTGCGTGATGCAAGAAGGGATTTATTACTGATGGTATGTTCAGGTAAGCACATGTACTGCCTGATGCAAGAAGGGATTTATTACTGATGGTATGTTCAGGTAAGCACATGTATTGCCTGATGCAAGAAGGGATTTATTACTGATGGTATGTTCAGGTAAGCACATGTACTGCGTGATGCAAGAAGGGCTTTATTGCTGATGGTATGTTCAGGTATGCACATGTATTGCCTGATGCAAGAAGGGATTTATTACTGATGGTATGTTCAGGTAAGCACATGTACTGCGTGATGCAAGAAGGGCTTTATTGCTGATGGTATGTTCAGGTATGCACATGTATTGCCTGATGCAAGAAGGGATTTATTGCTGATGGTAATTAATGCAACAACTAAAACCACTCATAACTGCATTCTGCAGACACACGAAAACCCCATAAGAGAACAAAGTCAAGTTTATTGTTACTGCTCAGCAATGCATTCCTGTTCACAAATAATAGTTTGCACACACACACAGCAGATGAGACATTACCCAATGGAAATGCTTCCTTCATTCCACGTTCATTAATCTTTTCCTCGTCCTTCCATCAATCTCTCTCTTCCACCCTCTTAGCTTCCTCACATTCCAGAGATCAAGATGGAAAAAAGGAAGAAAAATAAATTGATGGGGGGGGGGAGGAAAGATAAGTACCCTGCCTTGGTCCAAGTATTTAAGCAGTTTACTTTTTGAACATGTGCTTCTTCCTACAAAGAACATGCTTCTTCCTTCCTGCAGATTACTTTTCTTTACTCATACTATGCTTGTATCAAATTTGATCAACATAAATATGAGAAATGGTGAACTTAATGTTATCAAAGGGGGCAGGGGTGTATGTAATCAAAAGAAATGGCTTACTTTTGACTTTTTTTTTTAATAGAACTTTTTAAAGGTAGAGATACTTATCTTTTCCCCTCTTGATCTATGTGACGAAGAAAAAAAACCTGTTATGACAACTGCAGCCAATCGTTTTCAATTCATCATTTGCATTACCATTGTGCACAACAATCCAACCAACAGAATCAATGACTTCAATCACAATAAATTACTGGGCTACACGCATTCATTCACAGAAATGGGGTAAATGGTGACGAAAATAGTTTGTCACAAAGTTGCTAATTTCCTTGCAACACATATTCCACATTTATCAACCTGACAATCAGTACTACTTTAAGGGCAAGACCTGGATGAAAGTTTAGACCCAAAAAAGACGTTATAAATAAAGAGAAAACCTCTGTCCACAAGACCTGATCATGAAAAGTGTGCATTTGGCAGTGGTCCCTTAGTCTTCAGTGAGATGTGGGCATTCAGTGAACACTTTTATTGGGACAAAAGACGTTATAAATAAAGAGAAACCCTCTGTCCACAAGACCTGATCATGAAAAGTGCCTTTGGCAGTGGTCCCTTAGTCTTCAGTGAGAGGTGGGCATTCAGTGAACACTTTTATTGTGAAGGCTTGGTGGGACAAAAATGGACACATTCAATTATTTAAGACAACTACTTTCACTATTCTACAAACATTCTGGAATAATGACAAACTTGCTTTCTTCTATTTTATATGACTTGCTACTGTGTCTTCATAAGTCACAAAAATATTGTCAGGAATTCAAATGTCAAGTGGACTGAAAGTTGTGTTCACGGGCAAAAGAACCTATGCCTCCACTTAACTTCACTTTGCCAAAGTTATCACTGACCACAGAAGCAAATTAGTCACATTACTAAGTCACTGACTAGAAAATATTATTTATTAATAGTTAATAATACTGAGTTTGTTGGTACTGGTAACTCAGGTGAATATAATATTCCATTAGACTGCATTCTATGCAGCCCTGTGCTGAATGTTGATTATCATACACTGTAAATGATGAAATCCACATCTGTCTAGCCTCCTGGTGGATATTATGATTGAGAAAAACATCTGCCAGAAATTAAAAGCTGCGATGCTTAGTTTAATCAACTTTACAATTTTGGTCAACATTTCACAACTGTATTTTCCCCAATTACTCTCTTGCTGTCAAAATCACTCCCTTGTCAAAAGCCATAGAAACTTGTATGCTAGGAAATCTGAGCAGCTCTCAAAATGAATATGAATACAATGGAAAACCACTATAGTAATGCATGGTAAACTTATAACAGAAAACTTCAAACGCCTGATGACTCGAGGATATTAATTTTGACCATTCTAACAATATAAACATTTTCATATCAAGAAACACTCTTCCGTCTTAATTAATTGAATAAGGCTATTACATTAATATTTAAAAGAGGAATGATATTTCATTTCTGTAGAAAAGTTACAGATGGTAAATAGTTCAGGAAAGACTTGGTCACATGAACAAAAATGAACAAATTTCGTTAAAGACACAGTCAAATGGACAATGTACACATTTCGTTAAAGACACAGTCCTATGGACAATATATGCATACACTTCCCACATATAATGAACAATCACTAATCAGTTTAAAAGCATTTTGCTAAGAATGATCGATGTGAAAAGCAATGACACATTTCTTGATCATGTTGTTGTTGCCTCCAGAAGGCCAAAGAGCGTGGGTGTCCAAAGTGAAAGGCACACATCTGTGGTGGACGGTGACTGATGATATAGCTGGCTGGTCTTTCCCTCATGTATTGCTTCTCATTTCAAGGCCTTGCTTCTGATACAGTTCACAGCAAAGAGAACAATAGTGATACAAACAGAAGGAACAATTGACGAGGCAAATGGACAGGCAGAAACTATGGTTTTGTTGAATGAAACGGTTAAAACAGTAGATCCATGCTACAACTGATAACTCCATGATCTTAACATTGATAGAGTTTTTATGTTTATAGTATATAAATTAAATATTGGTATTCATAGTATATTATTATTATACGCATTTTAAGATAATGTTCTACAGCTCACTGGCATAATTCATACATTTAACAATGCATTGATTTCCATACTGTGTGTGCTCGTAACTTGATAATCAAAAAGGATTTGCATAATAATGAGACAGTCATCTCAACATAGTATGAACATTTAATGTGATCAGTATTTTCCACCTATCATGCATATTATCATGTAGACCATCATGTATATATAATCATAGACCATCATGTATATATCATGTATATATCATAGACCATCATGTATATCATCATGTATATATCATCATAGACCATCATGTATATATCATGTAGACCATCATGTATATATCATATATATCATCATAGACCATCATGTATATATCATAGACCATCATGTATATCATCATGTAGACCATCATGTATATCATCATGTAGACCATGGACAAGCAGTGATGCACCCTGCAACTGGTTTAGAGGAAATTATCCAAACTGGCCGCCATATTTTCCACAAGAAAAACAAATCTTGCCCATTTGATCCAATTTTGTACTAGATCTTAAGAAGACATTTACCACAGTAACACAATAAAATAAAATGCTGAATTTAAAAAGAAGAAAACAACAACAAAAAACGCAGAAAGGGATAAACAATATCTTCATTTTTATTGAAACATGTTGGACAATAAATTATGGTTGCTTAACCAATTATTTTTAGGGCATTATTAACGACAGTACCAGCAGATATATGCTATAATTCTACTCGATTTGTCATCCCCAAAATGATTATTTCAATGAAGAAACGACCACTGCACAACTGAGGGAGAGCAACGTTTGACTGAAGTACATACTTGGTACATGCACTGATACAGTACATAAAGTACATCACTGATACAGTACATAAAGTACATACCTGGCTAGTAACAAGTTATAATACAGTCGAGACTCTATTGACTTCCAAAAAGTCAGGAAACTTCTTAAATTGGAGGGGTAACAGAGGTCGGTTTGATACAAATTAAAGTAAGATTTTACATCTGTGCCAACAAAATCGGTCTTAAACGAGAGGAGGCCCCTTAACGGAGGGTCTTATAATAGAGATATGACTGTACTTCAAAAGAAAACAAAACTTCAAGATTAGAACTTGTAACAAGAGAAATAAAGAGTAAAAACTAAACACCAAAAAATGAGCCACGGATAAAATGACTTAAAAAAAGAGTTCTCCCGGGAATTCAGCTGTAATCAGCGTACAATAAACAATAAACAAAACGAGGTGAAGATTTTCTTGCAGAAAATGAATCATTTATATTTTTTCAACACCGACTGTAGTAAAAAAAAAAAAGAACTGTTAGTGTTAGCTGACAAGCAACCCCACCCAATTTTTTGGTACAAAACGTTTTAAAAAGGGTGGTGCTGTGCTTTCAGCAACGTGCTCCCCGTGGGAGCAGCCCAATTTTTCAGAGATAAGTCTCTATGACTAGAATATAGCCAATAGCTACATCCTTACTTGCACGGTTCAAGGACTTACACTGTCAAATATCTGTTGACAATTCCAAAGCCAAACCTTTTGCATTGAACTTGACTATAATCTGTTTAGGATCTTGACCGCTACCGTAAAATAACCCTCTAAATAGAAAACATTACAACAGAAAACTGCAATAAACGCATCACTGATACGATCTATAAAACTTAACCACAACTTTATAACTTTAATTTTAGAAAGTAAAAGAAAAGATGTTTATAAGAATACTATTTTTGTACTATTGAAACACTGGTTTTTATGAACAAAATATTATTCCAATAATTGTGATTGCTTAAAACTGCTAACCAAAATCTTAAAACAAATAATTCCAACAGTTGATGTCAAGTGAATTGATGTCGACAAAATTTATTATGTCTGAGATCAAAAGAAAGACGTACAAAAGATGTACTGAATCACACCTTTGAATTATCCAATAACCTGACACAAATTATATAATCAGTCAGTACATTTTTACTTGAAAAGATTCCCCCATTACTGCTACTGTTAGTAGCATTACTACAATTTAGTCAAGAGAAAAGCCTCCATAACAACACCTTGCATAGAACATTAGAAGGGCAATCAAGTCAAGAATTGGTGAAAGAATATTTTGGTCATTTCTTTTCTTATTAAAAAAAAAAAGGAAACAGGAGAGCCATAATGATTCAGTGAAACACTTTGGACTTTGGACCCTCACACCGCAAAGAAAACATTAAGAAAATGCTGGTGTACAAGAATGGTGATGGGGGCACAGTTCTATAGAGATGTTGCATGATATTTCATCAATGTTGTTAGCACAAAGGGTGTTACTTGGTCAAAAACATGGAACACACACATGCATAAGTCATGTTTCTTTATTGTCCATTGGCATTAATTGTACAACGCACATGGAAACTTGTCAGCACACATCATAACAATCATGTCAACACTTTACATATCAATTATACCAATAGCGATGGAAATGAACAGTTAAACAAAGGAGCACAAGTAGGAGGATAACAGCATCAACAAGCCAGAGTTCAAACCCTTACTAGGACAAAAAAGGGGGGCAGGGCAGGATCTTGAAGATGAATGGCAACTTTTTTTACGGGAAGGGGGAAGAACAGAAACTTGGCCTTTAACACCAACTCCATATGTTCTTTGAGAACGGCAACACATAGTGAAGGGGGAAACTGAACTGAAAGGGGCAAAAGGCAGGTGGGGTAGGGAAAAGACGGGCAGAAGATCTAGAGGGCAAGAGACAAAAGGAAGGGTCTTGTTTACATCAGAATCTTAACTTCAGATGCTAGTCATTTTTCTCTTCACTAAAGAAAACCTGGCATATATCTGCTACAGAGGCTAAACAAAGGAAACAACTCGCATTTAAAACAACTCATTTACTCTGCACATGCACATAGTCATACGCTCAAACATGCAAACTAACACAAGCAGCTTTCTTTTCTACTGTGTGCACACCATGCATGCATACTAACGCTCAGTGTTAAACATAACTGAACACATTATTTCAGGGGAATCCTTTGGGTGCATAGCCATTATCGTCTTTTCCATTGCAGCTGTCGGTGATCAGATGAATGAAGAAACGGAGAGGACAACAAAAACAACCAAAAGCCTTTCATTAAAGCACAATGAAAGAAAAAATGGCTGAAAAAACAATTGATATTTTAATTTAAAACAACCCACACATTTCGTTTTACAGACTAATCGATACACAACTTTTAAAATTTTTTTAGGAATTAAATAAACTAGCATTTGAAAATGTGTGTATGGAGCAATCTAGAATTGAGATTTCAAACACACCTATTATCGCGCCCTACAGCAGAGTAAATTCATTATCTAAATTAAAAAGCAATGACAGACAAATGCATTGCCTATATTGACAGCGATTCACACATCCACTGCAAATGATATAATTTGAAAATACACAGAAGGTTCAAGCAGTAGTATTGATCAGTTCTCAACTATTTAAGAAACATGTTTGAAACTTCGCCGTAATCACTGCTTTTGGGAAGAAATTAGTATAATTAACTTTCCAAATAAACCCAAAAATATGTTTGATGAATAAAAGCACAAAAAGGTTTTCAATGGCCAAAATATCAATGATGTGAAGAACAATTTCAAATTATTGTGCAAATTACAAGCAAAAATGATTGAAAAACCTCTTGGAATGATAGAACAATATACATAATGCCTGGAAACTGCACTGCCAAATAAACGCACACAATTCTTCTGCCTTTTATAAGTCTGCCAACAGATCCATGGCTAAGGTAGCACGTCAGTGGGTTTGAATCACAATGCAATCAACACCTCCATCAACACCTAGCTTACAATGGTGACCTGAACAGATCCATGGCTAAGGTAGCACGTCAGTGGGTTTGAATCACAATGCAATCAACACCTCCATCAACACCTAGCTTACAATGGTGACCTGAACAGATCCATGGCTAAGGTAGCACGTCAGTGGGTTTGAATCACAATGCAATCAACACCTCCATCAACACCTAGCTTACAATGGTGACCTGAACAGATCCATGGCTAAGGTAGCACGTCAGTGGGTTTGAATCACAATGCCATCAACACCTAGCCTACAATGGTGACCTGAACAGATCCATGGCTAAGGTAGCATGTCAGTGGGTTTGAATCACAATGCCATCAACACCTAGCTTACAATGGTGACCTCCTGAACAGATCCATGGCTAAGGTAGCATGTCAGTGGGTTTGAATCACAATGCCATCAACACCTAGCCTACAATGGTGACCTGAACAGATCCATGGCTAAGGTAGCATGTCAGTGGGGTTTGAATCGCAATGCCACCAACACCTACCTTACAATGGTGACCTGAACAGATCCATGGCTAAGGTAGCATGTCAGTGGGTTTGAATCACAATGCCATCAACACCTAGCCTACAATGGTGACCTCCTGAACAGATCCATGGCTAAGGTAGCATGTCAGTGGGTTTGAATCACAATGCCATCAACACCTAGCCTACAATGGTTACCTCATGAACTTCGAAGATAAGAAAAGCACAAACTTTTCACATTATTCATTTATTGATTTTATTCAATATGATACTTCATTCATTTCAAAATTAAAAATACGGCACGTAAGATCCGAAACAAAAGCATACATTGATGTGTTTTCCCTCTCTCACTCACACACACATGCCAGAACAAACATTGCGCCTTGAACTTCCAAATCAGACCTTACAACCACCTCACTGAAAAACAAAAAGTAGAACATTTAGAACAGACATGCCTACAGTTCCAACAAAACATTCACACTTCATACTCTCGAGGTACTATTAAAAATCGAAACTTCAAAATAAATATCTAATATTGCAGACAGAAAGCATGCGTGCAAGGGGAGCTAACCACACAGGGCTTCATTGAGCAGAGGGGTACTGTCAGTTTGGGCAGTGGAACACTCTTTACTAAAGGCTACATGTGACCAAGGGAAAGCCAATTTCAGACAAAAACCAAATGATTACCATACGATTCAGCAGAACCAAAGTATCAGCCCAGACGACAATTCCACAGCTACGCTAATTCCATGCAGCAGAAAACTGTTCAATGAAGACTTTAAATTCAGCCTTGAAACTGAATACATACACAACTAAAATGTGCACGCATGAAGCTTACATATGCACAAACAGAACACACTCTGTACATTCTGTAAAGTGGTGTATGGCTGACTGAATGATCCAGTCCTCTGAACTTTACCAGAACCGTTTTGAGGACTGTCTCCACACCAACCAACAATGAATGATCCAGTCCTCTGAACTTTACCAGAACCATTTTGAGGACTGTCTCCACGTCAACCAACAATGAATGATCCAGTCCTCTGAACTTTACCAGAACCGTTTTGAGGACTGTCTCCACACCATCCATTGTCTCCACGTCAACCAACAATGAATGATCCAGTCCTCTGAACTTTACCAGAACCGTTTTGAGGACTGTCTCCACACTGTCCATTGTCTCCACGTCAACCAACAATGTCTCCACTTCTCTCAAGACTTCAAACTTCCATTATTCAACAGCCAATAAAAACATCCAATGGCCACACTCCACAAATGTACAACGCTCTATGAAATTAGAAATTAAAGAGACAAAAAGTAAAACACATAAACATTTTTTTTTAAACCCAAACAAACATAAATCCAGAACACAGTGACATTGCAATAAATGCATTGAATATTTTAGTATGAAGTTTTCTCTCTCTCCTTGTTCATAAGACTAAAAAAACACATGTCAATAGAAAAGAAAAAATAATGAACGGAAGTGAGCATACACACACACAGACATGAAAATAGCTGAATCTTTTAAAAAAAGTTTTTTTAATAAAAGCCAAACATAAACTTTATTAATAAGCCCAGCAAACTTGCTCTTACACACACACACACACACGCATGCATGCAAGCACGCACACATACACAGTTTCTCTCAACAAAATCTCCCAAGCAAAAAAACAAAACAAAAAACAAATGTGAAAAACCAAACCCAAGAAATGAATTTGCTCATTCTGTCAATGTATAGGTAGGTATTGTTCCCCCTCTCTCTCTCTCTCCAAAGTCCTCACAGCACCGTTTTCCAGTCCAGTAGGAAAAAGGACAGACACACATCAACACACCAAAGCTAAGAGGCCCCCATTTCTCTCTCATCTTTCACACATAAATCTTCTCCCCATTGGGGCAAGTTCATCATGACACACACACAGCATAGAAATGAAGGGTTCGATTAATTCAATAAAAGTCTGTATCAAGAGCGATACCTAGGCTCCTCACAACACGCTTCAATACAAGTCTCTGCCATTGCCAATGCTACATAGGCCCCTAGTGACTCGGCATCGGTTCAAAGTGCCATGATATGTCAATGCACATAGTTCATCTCTTCGATTCGAGCATACACACACAAAAATACTTGTTCAAATTGAGTCCAAGCTCACATACATGTATACTAATGTACTGACTGGAAACTCTTGAAATTGCTGGAGCTTGGGTTGCACAATCACAAGCATGGGCTACACGATCAGCAATGTCATGCAGCAACATGTGAAACCCTACCCTCACCACTATCAGCATTGTATTCATGCAGCAACATGTGAAGCCCTACCCTCACCACTATCAGCATTGTATTCACACAGCAACATGTGAAACCCTACCCTCACCACTATCAGCATTGTATTCACACAGCAACATGTGAAGCCCTACCCTCACCACTATCAGCAATGTATTCACACAGCAACATGTGAAGCCCTACCCTCACCCACCCCTATCAGCTTTTGGTGTGTGAAGTATTCTGATGACAGCAATGTCACACAGCAACATGTGAAGCCCTACCCTCACCCCTATCAGCATTTGGTGTGTGAGGTATTCTGATGATAGCAATGTCACACAGCAACATGTGAAGCCCTACCCTCACCACTATCAGCAATGTATTCACACAGCAACATGTGAAGCCCTACCCTCACCCACCCCTATCAGCTTTTGGTGTGTGAAGTATTCTGATGACAGCAATGTCACACAGCAACATGTGAAGCCCTACCCTCACCCCTATCAGCATTTGGTGTGTGAGGTATTCTGATGATAGCAATGTCACACAGCAACATGTGAAGCCCTACCCTCACCCCTATCAGCATTTGGTGTGTGATGTATTCTGATGATAGCAATGTCACACACCAACATGTGAAGCCCTACCCTCACCCCTATCAGCATTTGGTGTGTGATGTATTCTGATGGCAGCAATGTCACACAGCAACATGTGAAGCCCTACCCTCACCCCTATCAGCATTTGGTGTGTGATGTATTCTGATGATAGCAATGTATCCACACAGCAACATGTGAAGCCCTATCCTCACCCCTATCAGCATTTGGTGTGTGAGGTATTCTGATGATAGCAATGTCACACACCAACATGTGAAGCCCTACCCTCACCCCTATCAGCATTTGGTGTGTGAGGTATTCTGATGGCAGCAACGTCACACAGCAACATGTGAAGCCCTACCCTCACCCCTATCAGCATTTGGTGTGTGATGTATTCTGATGATAGCAATGTATCCACACAGCAACATGTGAAGCCCTATCCTCACCCCTATCAACATTTGGTGTGTGATGTATTCCGATGGCAGCAATATATCCACACAGCACTGACCACATACAATCCTCTGATGGGATTCATGAGATGAACAATGATCCTGTTTTATGTCATAGAGATGAACAATAATCCTCTGTGTTATGAACCAAAGATGAACAATAGTTTTCCTGTTGATTCCATGGCGGGTGATCTGGGATGAAGGCAAGCCAGCAAGGCGCACAGTCATCAACATTTGGTCACACTGAAAAGACTTTTCAGTCTGGGGTATCGGGCCATCACACTCAGCCTCACAACACCTCACAGCATCTTGAACTTTATCCAACATTTGTAGTCCATTCAGTAAAGCCCTGAACGGTCATCATACATGACTAATGGCGAAGCCCACAATGTTCAGTTATGTAGTATCACACACGCCTTTTCACCTATCTCCATTGACACGATTTTCAGACAATGTTTGTTGTTATATTTGTTTCTTCTAACTTCACGCATCACCCTGCCACAGCTATTTTCCGTAACGTCAACCACATGTTCACAGCCATTAGCTGATTAGGTAACCTTCCATATTATAAAAAAAAAATGTCCCCAACACAACCCACTGAGAAAGAGCATTCTGGATGGAGCCCACACACGCATGAATCTCAAGACAGTGTTACTAAGTTGTCTTTTCCAGCAGTAACACTCAGTAGGACGCGGCGCTGATCTCGTCTCTACGTTCACATTCAGCCTACTACTCTCTCATCGCCACTTCCAACAACGTTTCTCATCACCACTTCCATCAAACCTTCAATGCTGAATGAAGAGGCAGCTTAGCAGCAGGGGTTTGAGATTCATTCGCGCCCGATCTCCGGCCATACTCTCTCAATTGTAACTGTAACATCGGTGACTCC
The DNA here is from genome assembly GCA_017654935.2 of Phymorhynchus buccinoides. Classification (NCBI taxonomy): domain Eukaryota; kingdom Metazoa; phylum Mollusca; class Gastropoda; order Neogastropoda; family Raphitomidae; genus Phymorhynchus; species Phymorhynchus buccinoides. Next base: position 3,217,145 of record CM065699.1, on the reverse strand, counting down.
GTGTGAACTTTGTGGCCGCTTAGAACACGCCTCAAAATCCTTCACTGAGCGGTGATTGTTGTGGTGAAGCCGAAGTGAGACCTATCTCAGACACAATCATTCAGTATGAGATCTATCTCAGACACAATGCAGCTCTACACACAGGCTGTGGGTGTCAGGTGGTTAGTCTAGGGTTGAGATGAGCAGCAGAATCTCCTTGTAGAGCGGTGCCTGAGGACCGGAGGCCCCGCTGGTCTGCTTCTCCATCATGGAGCGAATGTCCATCAGCACCGTGTAACACCGCGCACACTTCTTCTGCCTGCAGAGCAAACAACAGGGTGAGGAGGGGGTGGAGGCACACTTGGAAAATATATCTATCAATTTAGTCATACAAGGCAGCGGGATTTCTCCCTGCTCTTACCGACTTTTAACTGCTGAGATTTGTACCTGTGTAAAGCGCACGGGCCAGACAAGCTTTAAGTCACAATCCGAAGGACTCAACGTTCAGTTCAATTTTCATGTCGAACTAGAAAGGAAGGGCGAGACCGGGATTCGAACCCAAGTCACTCACGCTGCAGTCTCGCATTGAAATCAGCAGGCAAACGTCTTAACCACTCTGCCACCCTCCTTCCAGGAGATTTGCTCACAACCAATTACATTAAAATGAAAACGTGCCAGAGCATATTGCTGGAGACAACAAAACCCTTGTGGTTTTTAGTCTATTTCCTTTTTGTTCACAGGGTCGTGCAGATCAAATGAAGACAATGCAAGTTTCCAGAAAAAAACACCCAGCGTGAATATGATGTAGCAGTCAACACTTTATTTTTTCAAGTTTCTAGGCACTTCAAGAAGTGGAATTTTGTGAATTTTTGTGAAATTTAGGATAAATTAAATTAAAAAAATATAACTTTATTCTGCATCGCCTGTGTGGTGGTTACCACTCAGGCCTGCTTTAGTTTAGTTTATTGAGGTTTACACGTGCCAGTTAGGGTTTTACTGTGTGCGTGCACGAATAAGCGTGCTGTGTGTTTTTGGGGTGAGTGAGTTCACTTCACAATTGCGTTAGTCATGAACACTTTTCTTTTTGAATGTACAGTAGCAGGAAAATCAGTCGAGCTTCGACAGCGCAGCGAGGAGCAAGTCTCAATGCTTACCCACCCCCTTCCCCAACTCCTCCTTGTGAATAATGCATCTACTAATTATGGAGAACATATGGACTTTAGAAACCGTATTTAGTGAAATTTGCTAAACTGAATTTTTATAAAAAATATAATCCATAGAACAGATGAAAAATTTAAAGAATGCATGTGTGCATGTATGTGGATGTGTGTGTGTTGGTTTATTTGTTCAAAGAACATACAAAAGCAACATGATTTTTTTTAAAATCAATTGTTTTAATGGCATCACCATCATCATCACCATTACCTTTCTTCCCGGGAGATATCCACACCAATGCTGGGAGCAGAAGACATGTTGGACTTGATGGTCTGTCCTCAACTATCATCATCATCATCACCATCATTACCATCATCATCATCATTACCTTTCTTCCCGGGAGATATCCACACCAATGCTGGGTGCAGAAGACATGTTGGACTTGATGGTCTGTCCTCAACTATCATCATCATCATCACCATCATCATTACCATCATCATTACCTTTCTTCCCGGGAGATATCCACACCAATGCTGGGTGCAGAAGACATGTTGGACTTGATGGTCTGTCCCAAGTTTCTCATCACCAGCTTCACTGCCTGACCCGCAGTCACCACATAGCTGTCACCACACAAAACAAAACAGAGACTTAGGCCCAGTACACATATGTTTTCACACGTAACACAAGACAATCTGTTCAGTGAAAAACTAAGCCACCATTTAGCGCTTTCTGTCATGGAACACCTCCAATGGAGCCCCTGTTACCATCACATCCAGCATACTAACACAATCCACTATACTCATATTCATTTCGTCTCAACAACACAGATGAGATTCCCACAGAATTTTTAAAAAGAAGAAATTAAAGTCAGTGGTTCGGGGCCACTGAAAGTCCCCGTTGGGGTCCAGGAACGGAAGAATGTTTGCTTTTAACCTGTAAAAACCAGTCTCTGGGACAGCTATGAAACTCTTTAATCTCCTTGATCCAAGTTCCTACAAAACCTAACCATTCCCCACCTACCAATAGTTTCTCAACGGATTTGTGCTAATTTCAAAATGACATTGGGGCCACCAAAAGGCTGAAATCCTCCTAAAGGTTGAAAAATGTCATGTCTGTCTTATTCATTTCTTCTCTACACCAAACCCTCCAACTCTCTTCCCCCCCCCCTCATGTCCTGTTCCTGACCTGTCATACTTGCTGCCCAACAGGTCCTTCAGCTGAGGCAGCAGCACTGCGCACAGATCCAGGTTCCATAGCGACCTGAAACGCAACACGACGCCAACATCACAATGACGGCATAACAGACAACCACAACACCGGAACATGTGGACATCGTGATTGTTTCTTGTTGATCCACACACAAAAGGCTTCTTTTTTAAAATACACCGCTCCCCCATTGGGATACCGGGGGATCTTTCACAACAAATAGGTCCCACACTGTTTCTAAATACACCGTTCCCCCATTGGGATACCGGGGGATCTTTCACAACAAATAGGTCCCACACTGTTTCTAAATACACCGTTCCCCCATTGGGATACCGGGGGATCTTTCACAACAAATAGGTCCCACACTGTTTCTAAATACACCGTTCCCCCATTGGGATACCGGGGGATCTTTCACAACAAATAGGTCCCACACTGTTTCTAAATACACCGTTCCCCCATTGGGATACCGGGGGATCTTTCACAACAAATAGGTCCCACACTGTTTCTAAATACACCGTTCCCCCATTGGGATACCGGGGGATCTTTCACAACAAATAGGTCCCACACTGTTTCTAAATACACCGTTCCCCCATTGGGATACCGGGGGATCTTTCACAACAAATAGGTCCCACACTGTTTCTAAATACACCGTTCCCCCATTGGGATACCGGGGGATCTTTCACAACAAATAGGTCCCACACTGTTTCTAAATACACCGCTCCCCCATTGGGATACCGGGGGATCTTTCACAACAAATAGGTCCCACACTGTTTTTAAATACACCGCTCCCCCATTGGGATACCGGGTGATCTTTCACAACAAATAGGTCCCACACTTTTTCTAAATACACCGTTCCCCCATTGGGATACCGGGGGATCTTTCACAACAAATAGGTCCCACACTGTTTCTAAATACACCGTTCCCCCATTGGGATACCGGGGGATCTTTCACAACAAATAGGTCCCACACTGTTTCTAAATACACCGTTCCCCCATTGGGATACCGGGGGATCTTTCACAACAAATAGGTCCCACACTGTTTCTAAATACACCGTTCCCCCATTGGGATACCGGGGGATCTTTCACAACAAATAGGTCCCACACTGTTTCTAAATACACCGTTCCCCCATTGGGATACCGGGGGATCTTTCACAACAAATAGGTCCCACACTGTTTTTAAATACACCGCTCCCCCATTGGGATACCGGGTGATCTTTCACAACAAATAGGTCCCACACTTTTTCTAAATACACCGTTCCCCCATTGGGATACCGGGGGATCTTTCACAACAAATAGGTCCCACACTGTTTCTAAATACACCGCTCCCCCATTGGGATACCGGGAGATCTTTCACAACAAATAGGTCCCACACTTTTTCTAAATACACCGTTCCCCCATTGGGATACCGGGAGATCTTTCACAACAAATAGGTCCCACACTGTTTTCTAAATACACCGCTCCCCCATTGGGATACCGGGGGATCTTTCACAACAAATAGGTCCCACACTGTTTCTAAAACCTGAACTTCAGGCAGAGGTCAAAGCAACAACAACAAAATAAACCCAAGTGAATTCACTCACACAGCCTGAAGACAGGTCTGGGGGGGGGAGAAGCAAAACAAAAAGCTCAGCATATGTCAACATTTCGATTCATTAATCTTTATCAAGACTTCCAGAATCAGTCACACTCCCATTACTAATGTCACACAAACCAGATTACACCTACGGTGAACAAACAGCAGGAAAACAAACAACCGAATTAACATTTTTTTTCTCATCAAATTATTCTTAAAAGTAATATTGTTAATTTGTTCATGAAGCACATGGTAAAGAGAAGAAGAGATGGAGAGGAAAGGGAAGAGAGAAGGAGAGAGAGAGGGGGATCTTAAAGAACTAAAAAAAAAGGAGACAGAAGGGGTGGGGGGAGAGAGAGAGAGGGAGAGAGAGGGAGAGAGAGAGGAAAAGAAGAGAGAGATAAAGGGAGGGAAGTAGATTGATAAATATATGAATGGATAGACAGACAGACAGAAAAGAGGGATAGATAGGTGGGTAGACAGGTGGATGGATTGGAAGAAAGAGGGGAGGGGGGGGGGGAGAAAGATGAGAAGGGACAGCCTGAAGTCAGTTACACCCATGTACATCTACAACATTATCATTGTTCAACTGTTATTCATTTCAAGGCAGACGCTTATACACCAGTATAACATTAACTTCCTGCTGACACAGCAGTGTTCAACTGTTACCCACATTTCAGATTTTGTTCTTCTCTGTTCTTACTGTCTAATTAGTCACATTACACGGTGCAGGGGGCTGGGGCTGGGGGAAAGGTAGCACCCTATAACGAAACTGAACAAAGGGGGAATACTCTCTTGGCCTTACTGTCTAATTAGTCACATTACACGGTGCAGGGGGCTGGGGCTGGGGGAAAGGTAGCACCCTATAACGAAACTGAACAAAGGGGGAATACTCTCTTGGCCTTACTATCTAATTAGTCACATTACACGGTGCAGGGGCTGGGGCTGGGGGAAAGGTAGCACCCTATAACGAAACTGAACAAAGGGGGAATACTCTCTGTTCTTACTGTCTAATTAGTCACATTACACGGTGCAGGGGCTGGGGCTGGGGGAAAGGTAGCACCCTATAACGAAACTGAACAAAGGGGGAATACTCTCTAATACTCTCTTGGCCTTACTATTTGATTAACAAAAATTCCTTTCGAGGCTTACCAGTTTGTTCTGTGTTGTGTGTTGTTGATGTGCAACATATTCAGGGTTAGAAGGCTATGCCACTCTTGGATAGATGCTGATTTGTTTGTGTGTTGTCCTCTCCACCATTGTTGATGTGTACTGTGTGGGTGAAGGGTCATAAAGGCGAACTTGGCACATTCTTTATTTGAGAATGATGCTTTGTTTGTCTCACTTTGGTTCTGACCCACGCACTGCTAGATGATTGGTATCGTAATCAACTTTGGTGGAGGGGAGTTAATTAGAAAGAGAGTATTCCCCCTTTGTTCAATTTCATTATCTCCTCTCTTGGCCTCACTATTTAATTCTATCGCCTTACAGTCTGAAAAGTACAGTACATTGGAGCAGTGGTGTACTCACGGCTTCATGTTGAGCACGTTGAGAATGTCCACCAGCACGGCTGGGTCGTTCATAGAGATGGCCGACTCTACAGCAGTCTGTCACAATTCATCAACACTGACATGACATATGACACTGACAGAATGTCCAATGTCGTTCATAGAGATGGCTGACTCTACGGCAGTCTGTCACAATTCATCAACACTGACATATGACATATGACACTGACAGAATGTCCAATGTCGTTCATAGAGATGGCCGACTCTACGGCACTCTGTCACAATACACAAGCACAATTCATCAAACAACCGTGACATTATTTCATTTTAATTTTTACATTGCTCATAGTCCCATCAACAGCAATGGTCTTCTCAGGACTGTCACCACAGTAAACATCAAACAACTTCCAGAAGGTGGAAGAACTATTTATACAAGACTCCCCGGTTTTCCCACGGGGAGGGACTCATGGATTGCAGGGTCAACCAGCTCCCCGAATGGAGGCACAAGGCATCCACCCACTGCCAGGCTCCTCTCCGTAAGCTCCCCCACCATGAGAGGTGGAAGCCCGCTGGGGAAACATTGACATAACACTTGGAGGAGGGGGAGTCAACATTAATTTTGTTTTAAAGTTCAGTCACTAAGTTAGCGCTTGATGCTTCCCCCCCCCCTCTTGACACTATGGAATAATTCAAACTGAACTTCACGTATGGTATTCCATGGGTGCTCCAGGGAAATGTCAAAACCAGAGTGCAGGGACAGTGCCCCTCCTGGGGGTTCCGGGGGGCAATGCCCCCTGGAAGCTGAAGGGAAACAACAGTTTCCAATGTAATTGACAGGCTCTCATTGCAGTTTCACTTCTGGTGAAACTTCATGACCTCTATAACCAGCAAAATGCATCTCAAATTATCATAATCCGTCCAATGCCAACTCCAGGCAAAAAAAATGATCCTGAACTTCAGAAAATCCTGAAAGCAGGAGCATCCATGGTATTATAAATTTAAACCAAAAGATCACATTTGTGTAGCCAATAAGTCTTCATTTAGAATCGCTTGGTATGGTCATTTTGAACCATGAATCGCTGGTACCAGTTAGGCTATACCTGGCTAACATTCATTGAAAAATATCAAAGCCACGAATAGCATGTTGCTGATCTGTTCAATAACACTGTTCACCAGGTGTTTTATTTAGTTAGCTATGGTGGGGTCACCTTGGTGCTGCCTGATGTCCACATGGCACGGATGATCTGAAGGTTTCGGCTGCGGCCCGACAGCACCGTGGAGATGAGGTTATGGCCCTTGTTCACCAGGTCAGACAACTCCTCCTCTGTCACCGACCCTGGGGACCGCTCCGCCTGCTGCTTCTGTCATGTCACAACAGACACATTTTGTCAGATGTACTACCGCCTTGTCTATACCAGACCTGTTTACCCCTATTTTGCAAAGTTGTAATTTCTGAAACAAAAAAACATAATTTTGAAACAAAAATTGTAATCCAACGCGTGACCAATGAACGTCGATATCGTACTGACCTGAGTGTGCAATACTAATGTCCATCGAGCAGTAGACACAGAACACATGCTCGTCACCTAGTGCTGAACGACGTATTCCTGGAATTTTGAGGTAACTTTCCCGGAAATTATGTGCCACTTTTGATGTCTTTTCTTTTGATTTTCGACCAGAAGATACAGAAGCTTCGGAATGCACTCGCTTGGACACCATTTTGAATCAGAAAAGGAAATGGCGTGAAATGACTTTTCACCGCATCATTTCAAAAGCTTCGCTTACCGACGCAACTGTAGTTGGGTTTTTTTATATTTAAGAAAAACAAATTCCGTTGTTTTTTTCTGTAGCCGTAATTTGACTTTCCTGGTAAAAATTACGGCAAAATCGGGATGGTAAACAGGTCTACTATACCTTCTGGCTGTCAGCAGACAAAACATTGCCTTTGTAGTTCCTTTACCATGTAACTCCATTCCCCCCTTATATTTTGGATGTTAGCGAAAAGGCAACCGATCAACATAAATGTGTGAAATTGGGCTTTATAAATCAAAATGATCCACCTCTATTACTAGTATTAGTCTGCACAACCAAGTCACGACACTTTTTCAAGTTTTGAATTTGTGTTTGTCATCATACACTCTTTCGTTCGTTTTTCTCAAAATCAGGATTTTAAAGTTGTATACAGTGGAGTCCAACTATAACGAACTCGCTTTTAACGAAATTTCGAGATTAACGAACTGACTTCAATTTCCCGGCAAATGCCCTTCTATTTGTCACTTGCAAAGCCATGGGTATAACGAACAAAAAATCCTTTTGAAATAACGAGCACCCGCTTTTTACGAACACATGTTCTACGCCCCAGGCTAATTTTATTTACTTGGAAAAATAGCCTATAACGAACTCAGCCTGTGCCATGCGCTGCAAAAACCTAGGCCTTCAAACTCTAAGCTAGAACGTGTTGTCAAGAAGAAGGAAGTTGGAAAATATGAACTGTGCATGCGTGAACTCATTTAGATTCACACTGGGTCGTCTGCTAGGCCTAGGCTTCCTACAGATCATTCGGTTTCTCAAGGTCGCTTTACAATTCGCGCTCAAAATAAAGATCGAAAAGTTTGTGAAAGCCTATAACAAACTAAATTTGTGTGATGTGTTGTCACTTAATTAAAATTAGGTTCGGAATTCCGAAAGACAACTGTCACTATCATTGTCAGTCATTGTTTGCAATGGAGAGTGGCTGATTCGGACAGTGAAGATGACTCGGAAGCGACACCTCTCCCCACTTCGACGGAAGCACGCGCAGCTGCAAGTGTGTTGCGAAGATATTTGGAGACAAAATTGGAGGACTTGAGCAGTTTGGACCTTCTTTCAAAGATGGACAAACTTGTTGAAAAGTGTGCCAAAACAGATCAGCGTCAGACAACACTGCTGAACTTCTTCAAGCCTTGTACATCCCGTGATTAAGACAGACGATCCAAACTGGTCAAGTTTATGTTTTCGGTTATCATTGGTGAGTGTTTGAACTGTTTTTGTTTTCAACATACATTGTACATGTACATGTATAACGAAATCCTGATACAACGAACTGAGTCTGTGTTCCGTTAAAATTCGTTTTACCCGGACTCCACTGTAGTTTGGAAACCGCAACAGGATTATAATCTTGCAACTGTTACCTTGATAAAGATTTCTAACTGCTCCTGTGCTTTCACATCAATTACTTTATTCCTTTCATCACAAACTTAAACCACATACACACATATGCGACAGCCTTTGACGCAAAGGCATCTTACATTACAGGATAACAATTACAGATATAAGAAAATCCCTCACTTGCTCCCCAACATCTTAGCCCTAAAACGTATAACATAAACCAAGCACAGTTCTCCCTAATCAGCTCACACACACTCCGATACAAAAACAGAAAAAAACTTAGATTGGAACAAGATTAACAAGCACTCCTCTCCCAAAGAACGCTTTACAAAAACAGCACACCATTTTGTAAGCACTTACTGGCAAGAAGTCTTCAGCGTTGATGCCCCCGACATCGTTGGTGGGCCGTGGGGACCGTTTTTGGGCCGGAGGAGGGGAGCGCTCAACGTGTCGGTGTGACCGGCTGTTCTGCTGTGCATGGGCCGGGGGAGGGGAGCGTTCTACGGGCCGATGGGGCCGGCTGTTCTGATTGGCTGCCTCGGGCCGATGGGGCCGGCTGTTCTGATTGGCTGCCTCTGCTTTACGCTCCGCTGGTGTCCGACTGCGCACCGGGTGAGCCTCCGGAGGTGCTGAGATTATTATCACAAAAAAAGTCATGACACTGATGATGATGGCGAGTGTGACGATCATCATGAAAAAAACATCTATGTGCTTTTCTTGTTGAATAACCTACTATACACACAAATTCCTACATAAACTTTATAGAATTTAATGTCTTATTCCAAGCAATGCACACATTCTGCCGTCATGATACGTTTTTAAGAACCTCTACACATTCATCTCTCAGAAGGAAACGTGGGGGAAATGAGGGGGCAGGGTGGAAGGCTAAACGGAACAATCTTGCCTTGATACAGCACACACTACAGCAAAGAACAGGTTCACAAAATGCATTGTGCACAAGGGAGACAAATCATCATGACACATGAAGAAAGGGAGACAATTGTTTGTGGTGCCTGAGCCAGCAGGAGTGCTCTCGAACACTGGGACTACTGCAGAGTGGAACTAGATGAGTGAGGCCACTATCAACGCAGGAGTGCTAACACTGGGACTGCTGCAGAGTGGAACTAGATGAGTGAGGCCACTATCAACGCAGGAGTGCTAACACTGGGACTGCTGCAGAGTGGAACTAGATGAGTGAGGCCACTATCAACGCAGGAGTGCTAACACTGGGACTGCTGCAGAGTGGAACTAGATGAGTGAGGCCACTATCAACGCAGGAGTGCTAACACTGGGACTGCTGCAGAGTGGAACTAGATGAGTGAGGCCACTATCAACGCAGGAGTGCTAACACTGGGACTGCTGCAGAGTGGAACTAGATGAGTGAGGCCACTATCAACGCAGGAGTGCTAACACTGGGACTACTGCAGAGTGGAACTAGATGAGTGAGGCCACTATCAACGCAGGAGTGCTAACACTGGGACTGCTGCAGAGTGGAACTAGATGAGTGAGGCCACTATCAACGCAGGAGTGCTAACACTGGGACTGCTGCAGAGTGGAACTAGATGAGTGAGGCCACTATCAACGCAGGAGTGCTAACACTGGGACTGCTGCAGAGTGGAACTAGATGAGTGAGGCCACTATCAACGCAGGAGTGCTAACACTGGGACTGCTGCAGAGTGGAACTAGATGAGTGAGGCCACTATCAACGCAGGAGTGCTAACACTGGGACTGCTGCAGAGTGGAACTAGATGAGTGAGGCCACTATCAACGCAGGAGTGCTAACACTGGGACTGCTGCAGAGTGGAACTAGATGAGTGAGGCCACTATCAACGCAGGAGTGCTAACACTGGGACTGCTGCAGAGTGGAACTAGATGAGTGAGGCCACTATCAACGCAGGAGTGCCAACACTGGGACTGCTGCAGAGTGGAACTAGATGAGTGAGGCCACTATCAACGCAGGAGTGCTAACACTGGGACTACTGCAGAGTGGAACTAGATGAGTGAGGCCACTATCAACGCAGGAGTGCTAACACTGGGACTGCTGCAGAGTGGAACTAGATGAGTGAGGCCACTATCAACGCAGGAGTGCTAACACTGGGACTACTGCAGAGTGGAACTAGATGAGTGAGGCCACTATCAACGCAGGAGTGCTAACACTGGGACTGCTGCAGAGTGGAACTAGATGAGTGAGGCCACTATCAACGCAGGAGTGCTAACACTGGGACTGCTGCAGAGTGGAACTAGATGAGTGAGGCCACTATCAACGCAGGAGTGCCAACACTGGGACTGCTGCAGAGTGGAACTAGATGAGTGAGGCCACTATCAACGCAGGAGTGCTCTAGAACACTGGGACTGCTGCAGAGTGGAACTAGATGAGTGAGGCCACTATCAACGCAGGAGTGCTCTAGAACACTGGGACTGCTGCAGAGTGGAACTAGATGAGTGAGGCCACTATCAACGCAGGAGTGCTAACACTGGGACTGCTGCAGAGTGGAACTAGATGAGTGAGGCCACTATCAACGCAGGAGTGCCAACACTGGGACTGCTGCAGAGTGGAACTAGATGAGTGAGGCCACTATCAACGCAGGAGTGCTCTAGAACACTGGGACTGCTGCAGAGTGGAACTAGATGAGTGAGGCCACTATCAACGCAGGAGTGCTCTAGAACACTGGGACTGCTGCAGAGTGGAACTAGATGAGTGAGGCCACTATCAACGCAGGAGTGCTCTAGAACACTGGGACTGCTGCAGAGTGGAACTAGATGAGTGAGGCCACTATCAACGCAGGAGTGCTCTAGAACACTGGGACTGCTGCAGAGTGGAACTAGATGAGTGAGGCCACTATCAACGCAGGAGTGCTCTAGAACACTGGGACTGCTGCAGAGTGGAACTAGATGAGTGAGGCCACTATCAACGCAGGAGTGCTCTAGAACACTGGGACTGCTGCAGAGTGGAACTAGATGAGTGAGGCCATTATCAACGCAGGAGTGCTCTAGAACACTGGGACTGCTGCAGAGTGGAACTAGATGAGTGAGGCCACTATCAACGCAGGAGTGCTCTAGAACACTGGGACTGCTGCAGAGTGGAACTAGATGAGTGAGGCCACTATCAACGCAGGAGTGCTCTAGAACACTGGGACTGCTGCAGAGTGGAACTAGATGAGTGAGGCCACTATCAACGCAGGAGTGCTCTAGAACACTGGGACTGCTGCAGAGTGGAACTAGATGAGTGAGGCCACTATCAACACAGGAGTGCTCTAGAACACTGGGACTGCTGCAGAGTGGAACTAGATGAGTGAGGCCACTATCAACGCAGGAGTGCTCTAGAACACTGGGACTGCTGCAGAGTGGAACTAGATGAGTGAGGCCACTATCAACGCAGGAGTGCCAACACTGGGACTGCTGCAGAGTGGAACTAGATGAGTGAGGCCACTATCAACGCAGGAGTGCCAACACTGGGACTGCTGCAGAGTGGAACTAGATGAGTGAGGCCACTATCAACGCAGGAGTGCTCTAGAACACTGGGACTGCTGCAGAGTGGAACTAGATGAGTGAGGCCACTATCAACGCAGGAGTGCCAACACTGGGACTGCTGCAGAGTGGAACTAGATGAGCGAGGCCACTATCAACGCAGACTCTTGTCAGCGCTGATCGGATCTACATCTGAGCCTGCCCCCACTGACCACTAAAATAAAATAAAAACTTTCCTGCTTGTTGCTGGAAGTGGGGCCTGTTCCTTCCCAGTTGAACTGGGGGGCTTAATGGTCTTAACCCAGTGCAGGCTGTATGTCTTTCTCCTATATTCACTGTAGGTACATGCGCCCTCCTAGTTCCGTCGCGACTATTGCCAGTAATGACACCTGCAATGTATCGATCCTGATCTTAGTACTGAAAGTTCTGACTTACACTTGAATGTACAACTAAGGTCAAAGCTTGCAAGTCAACTTTGACTTAATACTCTCATGCAAATCAACAAATTAGTCAATCAAAGCTGGACAAAAAAACACCTTTTTTTAAAAAAACTGAATAAAAATAAAAATAGAAAAAAGAGAAACTGCAGACTCACTGTCATCGGGCGGGGGTTGGAACTTTTCCACCTTTTTGGGAGCCACATGCGCTGAAACCAGTTCATGCTGTTAGCAGCACACAGTACACAGCACACACATTGAAACATGCTTCAGTGGATCTCAGCCACAACTTACAGTTACAGTGCCCTTACACAAAGCATGCCGTAAGCTTGTTGCACTTGCTCCTACTATTAGCATTCTTTTACCTCTGTCCTCACTTCAAAATACAGTTCCTATGATAAACACCATTTGGGTCACCGACACAGTAGAAGCCATTTGCTTTAGGAATGTCAAAAGCAACCTGGGGTAAAATCGAATATTACATGTGCAATTTGGCATGACGCGTGGAATAAATTTCACTTGGCAAAATCAATCAGTCTGGGACGCTATGAAAGCAAGAGGGTTAAACTTAAATCACTCCATTATATAACTTCACATGTAAATGATGTCTCCAATGTCATTTCATCCCAACTTAGTGCTTCGCCAGCTCACTTTCCTTTGCTACTATGAGCGCTTCGCATCGCATAGTGCATGTTTGTGCCATATTCACATTTCAACTGCACACGCTAACACTTTGTCCGTAGTCATACCATCTACGAGCGCTTCACATCGCATAGTGCATGTTTGTGCCATATTCACATTTCAACTGCACACGCTAACACTTTGTCGTAGTCATACCATCAACGAGCGCTTCACATCGCATAGTGCATGTTTGTGCCATATTCACATTTCAACTGCACACGCTAACACTTTGTCCGTAGTCATACCATCTACGAGCGCTTCACATCGCATAGTGCATGTTTGTGCCATATTCACATTTCAACTGCACCCGCTAACATTTTGTCCGCAGTCACACCATCTTTCCCCAGTCTTGCTTCTCCCCTCGCCTACCACCCCCATTATGCCTTTTCTCTCCACACGTAAGGCTGCCTGCTCATTTACAGCAATGGTTTGTAAACTATCACCCTTTCCTGGCTCGCTGCCAGCGCTTCACTCTGGGCTTGTCTGCAGTGGAAACAGATACATCATATCATGCAGAGTTACACACAACATGCATGTGTGTCCGGCTTTGTGTGTCTGTATGTCTGTGTGTGTGTGAGTAGGTACATGTGAGTGACTATGTGCACTTGTGTGTACGTGCATGTGTGTGTTTGTGTGAGAGCATGCTGGTGTGTGTGTCGGTCAGTGCATATCTTGTCTGGAGTTGACCTGGAACACATGTGAGTGTGAGACTGAGAGCATGCTGGTGTGTAAGTGTGTCGGTCAGTGCATATCTTGTCTGGAGTTGACCTGGAACATGTGTGTGTGTGTGTATAACTGCACACATACAGGTGAGTGTGCACCTTGTCTGGAGTTGACCTGGAACATATGTGTGTGTGTGTGTGTGTGTGTGTGTGTGTGTGTGTGTGTGCACCTTGTCTGGAGTTGACCTGGAACATGTGTGTGTGTGTGTGCGCATGTGTGTGCGTGCGTGTGTGTGTGTGTGTGTGTGTGTGTTTGTGTGTGCACCTTGTCTGGAGTTGACCTGGAACATATGTGTGTGTGTGTGTGTGTGAGTGTGTGCATAACTGCACACATACAGGTGAGTGTGCACCTTGTCTGGAGTTGACCTGGAACATGTGTGTGTGTGTGTGTGTGTGTGTGAGTGTGCACCTTGTCTGGAGTTGACCTGGAACAGCTCCCTGTACTCTGCAGGGTTCTGGATGTCGGCCCCCGAGGTGTCCTCAGCGTCATCGGTCTTCTCCCCCGCCTCCTCCGATTTCTTGGGCTCACTGGAACACCAGCACAAAACAGGCATGTTGCATTGGGGAATCATCAAATAAGCTCAGGCATAATACTGTACACAATTACTATTATAACCCTTTCACCGCCAACGTCGCATTTATGCACCACAATGGTTTAACACCCATGTCACTAAAAGGCGTCAAATCAGGGCCTGTTATCCAAAGACCCTTTTTCTTAATTTTGGGAGTTAAAGATAGGCCTAATGTTGTGCATGTCACAAAACAATTCCCAATATTGCACATAATTTTTTTCTCTTCCCAGTTAAGCTTAATCGTATTTTTGGGCCAACATTTTCAGACTTGATGAAATAGCACATAGCACCGTAAAGTACAAACGTATGAACCCTTCAAATAAATTCTGCAAAGTCTGTCATGAAATGTTTGGCGGTTCCAGCTTTATTTTGTGTTATGAACTTATTAGAATTCATTTTAGTAATAAGTTATACCAGGACCAGATTTTTCTTGCTTCATTCCATGTCATGACTCATGTTCTGGATAATTCTTGTTTGCAAAACATACTTTCTTATACAGTACAAATAATGAAGGAATCTGCCAGGATCACATCTTTGCGCGTTTGCAGATATTTTGCGTCGGCTGTGCTCATGTTAAGTGTACTGGGATGCATCTCCCCAAAGTGTGTCTTAACAACACGTTTGGAAGATAAAATAGCAAGGCACATCTTAAACCATCTTTGATGTCATAGCCCTGAAATGATGGGGGAGGACACAAATGGTAGAATGGGGAAACTCACCAGGGTTTGGGTTTGGTGATCAAGGTAGAAAAAGGGGAGAAGCAAGCTTTCCGCTCGTAGAGCTTTTATCAGACTGGGCTGAAGTGATGGCTTGGGGTTTAGACAAGCCAGGAAACATATTAGGTATTAGCTATTAGGTACTTTATAGTCACAGGTATCTCTGTGAAATTCGGGTTGCTCCCACCTGGAGAGCACGTTGTATGCAGCCTGAGGCGCGCAACCCTTTTTTTTTGGGAGGGGGGCTTTCACATGCAATGTTTGTGTGACTGATGAGGAAGGGGGTAGGGTACATTTTGACCAAATGACAACCTGTTTGCTGCCACTGGGTTTAAACGTGTAATATATCTCTAGATCATTTTCTCAGATCTCCAACGGGTCTCATTTAAATTTTATAAGACGAAAATCAACAATTTCTGTTTTCTTCGGGCAGTGAAGGTGTTTGATAAGATATTACGGTAAAGAAAAGAAGTATCAAGAGTGAGCCCAGCGTTCAAAGTATCGACCAGATGACATTTTCAAAGAAGGCAAAGAGACAAACAACACTAAAGCTGCCTGGTCTGACCTGGCCTGCTTGGTGGACTGCGTTGGTGGCCGCTCAGTGATGAAGCTCTTCCGACTACTGCACACACATGAATTCACAGTCACCCACGTCAACTCATCTGTACTGTAATAATGCAAATATCAACAATCCATAACCACACAGACTTATTAGTAGTGACATCTTATGCACAGACATTTTCTATCATCTGTTCATTTCATTGCACAAGTCATTTTCTTACATTTACAGCCAGTCATAAAATCTGGACACATCAGATATTCAACTTTTTAAAAAATGTTATTCGATGTTTCTGTTTCAATAACAATAATTTAACCATAATTCCACCCCATTCCCAGCCCCTACAGTTTGACAATTCCATGCCATTCCCAGCCATTACAGTTTGACAATTCCACCCCATACAGTTTGACAATTCCACCCCATTCCCAGCCATTACAGTTTTGACAATTCCACCCCATTCCCAGCCCCTACAGTTTGACAATTCCACCCCATTCCCAGCCCCTACAGTTTGACAATTCCACCCCATACAGTTTGACAATTCCACCCCATTCCCAGCCCCTACAGTTTGACAATTCCACCACATTCCCAGCCCCTACAGTTTGACAATTCCACCCCATTCCCAGCCCATACAGTTTGACAATTCCACCCCATTCCCAGCCATTACAGTTTGACAATTCCACCCCATTCCCAGCCCATACAGTTTGACAATTCCACCCCATTCCCAGCCATTACAGTTTGACAATTCCACCCCATACAGTTTGACAATTCCACCCCATTCCCAGCCCCTACAGTTTGACAATTCCACCCCATACAGTTTGACAATTCCACCCCATTCCCAGCCATTACAGTTTGACAATTCCACCCCATTCCCAGCCCATACAGTTTGACAATTCCACCCCATACAGTTTGACAATTCCACCCCATTCCCAGCCCCTACAGTTTGACAATTCCACCCCATTCCCAGCCCATACAGTTTGACAATTTCAGCTTATTTCTGGTTAATAAACCAACAACATCAGTGCAACTTGGTAAACCTGACCACTAATATTCTCAACACTACGCTGTTTCTCTGTTAGTTTTTTTATTGAATAAATTTGAAACCTTTACCATTTTCATATCAAACAAGTCAATTTGGACACTATCCTAAAGGGAAACAAGAAGAGTGACACTAAGTGACAGCGCCTTCCGACATTCACCTGACCAATTTTGCTTACTTGGACAAACTGGTGGACTCCCGACGATTACCACTCGGGGCTCCTCCTAGTGGAGCCACTTTCTGCACACACCACACACATTGCCATTACCACTCCTAGTGGAGCCACTTTCTGCACACACCACACACATTGCCATTACCACTCCTCCTAGTGGAGCCACTTTCTGCACACACCACACACATTGCCATTACCACTCCTCCTAGTGGAGCCACTTTCTGCACACATCACACACATTGCCATTACCACTCCTCCTAGTGGAGCCACTTTCTGCACACATCACACACATTGCCATTACCACTCCTCCTAGTGGAGCCACTTTCTGCACACATCACACACATTGCCATTACCACTCCTCCTAGTGGAGCCACTTTCTGCACACACCACACACATTGCCATTACCACTCCTCCTAGTGGAGCCACTTTCTGCACACATCACACACATTGCCATTACCACTCCTAGTGGAGCCACTTTCTGCACACACCACACACATTGCCATTACCACTCCT
Source organism: Phymorhynchus buccinoides (assembly GCA_017654935.2). NCBI lineage: Eukaryota > Metazoa > Mollusca > Gastropoda > Neogastropoda > Raphitomidae > Phymorhynchus > Phymorhynchus buccinoides. The sequence goes on along the minus strand of CM065699.1, from coordinate 3,199,702 downwards.
CCTAGTGGAGCCACTTTCTGCACACATCACACACATTGCCATTACCACTCCTCCTAGTGGAGCCACTTTCTGCACACATCACACACATTGCCATTACCACTCCTAGTGGAGCCACTTTCTGCACACACCACACACATTGCCATTACCACTCCTCCTAGTGGAGCCACTTTCTGCACACACCACACACATTGCCATTACCACTCCTAGTGGAGCCACTTTCTGCACACACCACACACATTGCCATTACCACTCCTCCTAGTGGAGCCACTTTCTGCACACATCACACACATTGCCATTACCACTTTCTGCACACATCACACACATTGCCATTACCACTTTCTGCACACACCACACACATTGCCATTACCACTCCTCCTAGTGGAGCCACTTTCTGCACACATCACACGCATTGCCATTACCACTTTCTGCACACATCACACACCGCATTGCCATTACCACTCCTCCTAGTGGAGCCACTTTCTGCACACATCACACACTGCCATTACCACTTTCTGCACACATCACACACTGCCATTACCACTTTCTGCACACATCACACGCATTGCCATTACCACTTTCTGCACACATCACACACTGCCATTACCACTTTCTGCACACATCACACACTGCCATTACCACTTTCTGCACACATCACACACTGCCATTACCACTTTCTGCACACACCACACACTGCCATTACCACTTTCTGCACACATCACACACTGCCATTACCACTTTCTGCACACATCACACACTGCCATTACCACTTTCTGCACACATCACACACATTGCACATTCTCAATCATGTCCATTCTCTTCACACACATCTTTCTTATTCCTGCATTCTTCTGAATAAAACCACTCCCACATTTTCAACAAAACTTTTCAATTGTAAATCCATTTCCGCAAGAACAAAAAATAGAAACTCGTTTTTATGCAGAATGTAATGTAATGTCCTTTTATAAACAAATGTGAAGCATTATCTAGTTGTTCTGTCTTCTACATTGTTGTTGTTCCCTGGCTTAACGACTCCAGGGATCACCCCAACAGCCAGAGCACTTGAACAATTCAGTACAAATGCACCAGCTAGGGATGAGAACATTACGTGTGTGACCGTTTTTGATTACCCCGCCATGTGGGCAGCCACACTCCATCTTCGGGGGAGTCTTCTACATTAAATCTCAGTAGGGTGGAATAATAATAATGGGAATTTATATAGCGCTTTCTCACATGAGCTCAGTGCGCTTTGCATTGATAACAAGAACATTAAACGCAAACAAATAATGAATCACTAGAAAGTAAATAAGAGAAGAAAGAATATAAAGAGGAGAGAAGAGAGACAGACAGTTGGAGAGAAGAGAGACAGAGACAGACAGTTGGAGAGACAAAGAGAGATGTTACCTCCAGGTCTATCACAAAGGACGCCACGTTGGTTTTGTGGAAAGACACTCCAATCTGAAAGCCAAACACAAGTTTCACAAAATACTGAAAAACAGTCATGAGAATAGAAAACGCAAGGAGACAGAAATCATGAGTAACAGAGGGGAGTATTCTCTCTCTCTCTCACACGCACACAGAGCACAAACATACACACACTATTTTTTAACAAAACTTGTTAAGCCAAGCCTGGCACGCCACATGTCGAAAATGTATATGTTACACCTATAAATGCAGACACATTGTGTAAATAAGACAGACACCACAACTTTAAGTCAGAAAGTCCTATCTTCCTTCTTTATTACTATAGTGATAGGACCTTCTGCCTTCCCGCCGACCAGTACTACAGTTCACATCCCTACCCTCTGTGACCAACGTCTGAACACTAAGGCCGCACAACGTGCACACACTTTGACAGCAACATATCTACCCTCTGTGACCAACGTCTGAATACTTAAAGGCTGCACAATGTGCACACACTTTGACAGCAACATATCTACCCTCTGTAACCAATGTCTGAACACTTAAAGGCTGCACAATGTGCACACACTTTGACAGCAACATATCTACCCTCTGTGACCAACGTCTGAACACTTGAAGGCCGCACAACGTGCACACACTTTGACAGCAACATATCTACCCTCTGTGACCAACGTCTGAACACTTGAAGGCCGCACAATGTGCACACACTTTGACAGCAACATATCTACCCTCTGTGACCAACGTCTGAACACTAAGGCCGCACAACGTGCACACACTTTGACAGCAACATATCTACCCTCTGTGACCAACGTCTGAATACTAAGGCCGCACAACGTGCACACACTTTGACAGCAACATATCTACCCTCTGTGACCAACGTCTGAACACTAAGGCCGCACAAGATGCACACACTTTGACAGCAACATATCTACCCTCTGTGACCAACGTCTGAATACTAAGGCCGCACAACGTGCACACACTTTGACAGCAACATATCTACCCTCTGTGACCAACGTCTGAACACTTAAAGGCCGCACAACGTGCACACACTTTGACAGCAACATATCTACCCTCTGTGACCAACGTCTGAACACTAAGGCCGCACAACGTGCACACACTTTGACAGCAACATATCTACCCTCTGTGACCAACGTCTGAACACTAAGGCCGAGCAATGTGCACACACTTTGACAGCAACATATCTACCCTCTGTGACCAACGTCTGAACACTTGAAGGCCGCACAACGTGCACACACTTTGACAGCAACATATCTACCCTCTGTGACCAACATCTGAACACTAAGGCCGCACAACGTGCACACACTTTGACAGCAACATATCTACCCTCTGTGACCAACGTCTGAACACTAAGGCCGAGCAATGTGCACACACTTTGACAGCAACATATCTACCCTCTGTGACCAACGTCTGAATACTTAAAGGCTGCACAACGTGCACACACTTTGACAGCAACATATCTACCCTCTGTGACCAACGTCTGAATACTTAAAGGCAGCACAACGTGCACACACTTTGACAGCAACATATCTACCCTCTGTGACCAACGTCTGAATACTAAGGCTGCACAACGTGCACACACTTTGACAGCAACATATCTACCCTCTGTGACCAACGTCTGAACCCTTGAAGGCCGCACAACGTGCACACACTTTGACAGCAACATATCTACCCTCTGTGACCAACGTCTGAACACTAAGGCCGCACAACGTGCACACACTTTGACAGCAACATATCTACCCTCTGTGACCAACGTCTGAACACTTGAAGGCCGCACAACGTGCACACACTTTGACAGCAACATATCTACCCACTGTGACCAACGTCTGAACACTTGAAGGCCGCACAACGTGCACACACTTTGACAGCAACATATCTACCCTCTGTGACCAACGTCTGAACACTAAGGCCGCACAACGTGCACACACTTTGACAGCAACATATCTACCCTCTGTGACCAACGTCTGAACACTTGAAGGCTGCACAATGTGCACACACTTTGACAGCAACATATCTACCCTCTGTGACCAATGTCTGAACACTTGAAGGCCACACAACGTGCACACACTTTGACAGCAACATATCTACCCTCTGTGACCAACGTCTGAACACTTGAAGGCCGCACAATGTGCACACACTTTGACAGCAACATATCTACCCTCTGTGACCAATGTCTGAATACTAAGGCTGCACAACTTGCACACACTTTGACAGCAACATATATACCCTCTGTGACCAACGTCTGAACACTTAAAGGCTGCACAACGTGCACACACTCTGACAGCAACATATCTACCCTCTGTGACCAACGTCTGAACACTTAAAGGCCGCACAATGTGCACACACTTTGACAGCAACATATCTACTCTCTGTAACCAACGTCTGAACACTTAAAGGCTGCACAATGTGCACACACTTTGACAGCAACATATCTACCCTCTGTGACCAACGTCTGAACACTAAGGCCGCACAACGTGCACACACTTTGACAGCAACATATCTACCCTCTGTGACCAACGTCTGAATATTTAAAGGCCGCACAACGTGCAAACACTTTGACAGCAAAAGATCTACCACACAAGCTTCGCACTTGGCCTGCATTTTTAACAACATTTAAACTTCTAATTAAAAAAAAGTAACCCCAAAAGTTGATGTTTTATATTAGTATTTCAACAAATTTGAGAGAAAATGATTTGTTTTCTTTATGTGAAGCAATACACGATGTTGTCTGAAGGCCTCCAATAGTTTCTTGCATGAGTCTGTGCCTGTCCTGAACAGCTCTTCAACAACAACTACATTTCAAATACTTTGTTTGAGGCTCTTTGTAGGAGATGCTGCTATCACCAATTTCTCCCTAATATCACCAATTTCTCCCTAACTTCTTGTTACAGGAAGGCTCTAGGGGTTCCAAGTGGCACACCTTCTCAGACTGTTTACAGGATAGTACAGTACAATACAATACAACACAATTCACAGCATGAAATGACCAGCTGTGTTTTGGAGATGTTCCCAGTGGCACACCTTCTCAGACTGTTTACAGGATAGTACAGTACAATACAATACAACACAATTCACAGCGTGAAATGACCAGCTGTGTGTTGGAGATGCTCCCAGTGGGACACTGTCCTTACTGTACAGTACTGTACCAACTGACCAGCTGTGTGTTGGAGATGCTCCCAGTGGGACACTGTCCTTACTGTACAATACTGTACCAACTGACCAGCTGTGTGTTGGAGATGCTCCCAGTGGGACACTGTCCTTACTGTGCAGTACTGTAACAACTGACCAGCTGTGTGCTGGAGATGCTCATGTCACAGACGTCCCCCCAGCCCACAGTGACAGCATCGTACAGCTCCAGGGGCTCCCAGTGGGACACTGTCCTTACTGTACAATACTGTAACAACTGACCAGCTGTGTGTTGGAGATGCTCATGTCACAGACGTCCCCCCAGCCCACAGTGACAGCATCGTACAGCTCCAGGGGCTCCCAGTGGGACACTGTCCTTACTGTACAATACTGTAACAACTGACCAGCTGTGTGTTGGAGATGCTCATGTCACAGACGTCCCCCCAGCCCACAGTGACGGTATCGTACAGCTCCAAGGGCTCCCAGTGGGACACCTTCACCGTGTCCTTACTACCACTGTACAGACACAGGCCGTCGGGGTGGAACAATACCGTTCTGAAAGAAACCAAGAAAATATTGCATTGTACAGACTCTCAGGCACATCATTTTATAAGGCACAGACGTCCCAAATTTCACACAAAATTCTGATTTTGTCGTTACAGTTTCTTACTATATCACTAGTCATAACATAAGACACAGGGTCTCAGTTAGGGAAAAACATATCGCCTTATAGTCTGTATAATACGCTACTTGAAATAAGTGATTGTGAAAGAAACTGTCAACTCAAAACCATCAAAGACACTCAAATAGCTTTCTATAGATAAATAAAGGAATCTGTGAATACTTTATTAATCAAAATCTCAAATTATACTAAAATTCATCACACAAAAACTAACTATGCAGAACATAACATTTTGATGTAGCCTTGGTGTTCTAGCCTATGTCAATTGGCTTGACACAGCCTCAAGCCAAGGCAGAATTTTTTTTAAATGATGCACTGTCCTGAGAAGCAAATGGGGCTTTGTGTTATTTCATGGCGGTGAGCAAAGGCGATAACTTTATTACTGAAACAAGAGCGCCACCTATTGATGATCAGGGACAGAGAATTTTCAGTGGCCATACACTGCTTCTCTGCAACGTGCAAGGGCGCTATTTACTTAGGCGACGCACAAAATTCAGTTGACAAGTCAGGAGCAGAGAATGTTCAGTATAAAGCCTCATTACCTATAGCGGCTGTGACTGTGTGGGCAGACAGCGTGGAAGTGACACTTGACACCGAGTTACTGGCATATGAGTGCATTCATACACACTGCAACCATCGTTAATGAGCCAACCACTGCCAGTACAATCCTCCTGTATTACTTGGCACCGAGTTACTGGCATACGAGTGCATTCATACACACTACAACCATCGTTAATGAGCCAACCACTGCCATTACAATCCTGCCCAAGTCTGCCTGTGACGACGCACTCTCCAGGGGAGAGCAGCCCGAATTTCACATTTAACTCACTCGGGGCGAATGAGCCGGATCCGGCTCATGGCTCGCACAACCGTTTAGGACGAATGGCCCGGATCCGGCTCATAAGAGTTTTCAAGAGGTTTTGATTTCTGGCGTGTAACAAGTTTTCCAGTGGGAAGTCATAACCTATTTTCAGTTTGCTTTGACCTTGCCTCTCTTGAAATCAACCAATCATTGCAGACTTTATTTTCAGCTTTGGTTGTAGAGGGGGGTCAAAGATCGGAATATGAAATTTTCCTTCTTTCTGTGTTAGCTGTTTTCGTCAATAGGAGACAAACGACGAAGGTAAGGAATCTGATATTTTATGATCGCTTAGTGCATGGTGTTGCTAATCTTTTCTGAAAATATTGATGCCTAACTCTTCATAACTTGGTTTTGGTGATTATTTTACGAACCTAGTCGAATGCCCAGTCCCCACAGAACAAGGGGAAATAATTTGGCCAGTCCCGAGTGAGCTAAGCCTTTGAGACTACAATACTGTATACTAAATACCCCCCCCCCCCCCCCCCCCCACAAAAGAAAAACACAAAAAACATACATACACCAAATAAACCTGTACGTTTGTAGCCACGTACCTGATGGGGTGGGTCTCTGCTTCTGATGTGGAGATCATCTGGAAGTTCTCCAGGTCCCAGAACTTCACTGTCCTGAGGGAGGGGACAACACAAACAATTAGTCACAAGGCTTCAAGTGGCATGCAGTAATATTACCATGCTGTACAGGCAAGCCAAGCACAGCCGGCGTATACACGCATGCGCAAGTTCCCAGTGTTGACAGGACACAATCACACACAAGCATGCACATAGCTGCCAATTTTTCCCAAACAAAATCCTGGAAGGGGGTGGGTCAGGGGGCACAGCCCCCTGAAGCTGAGAAACTTTTTTCTTTTAAATGTGAAAACTAGCCCTCAGGAGGCTCACTGAAGTCATTCTAAGCTAAAAGTTTACCACCAGCAAAAAATGCAAAAAGCACAGTATTTATCCTGTGGACAGCTGTTGATGAAGTCAAATTTTTTGTATTCGTCTGAAAAGATGGTCTTCCATTTCTTCGTCTTCTCCTTTGCCTTCGGCATCGTGGTGAGGTTACTTCAATGGCGGCATGAAACAGGCCTAAAGACCGCCAAACAAAGGATTGCAGGAGGAAGTAGCCCCCGCTTCCGACATGCGCAGTACAAACTCTGCTCCGCGAAGCTTCCTGAAACCCAGTTTCGGCTTTCGGGTTTCATAACACTCGTTTCTAAGATCATCTAAGCTGGAAATTTCGAAATCTGGGAGTTTCACGTGAATTCCGGGAAGACCAGGAGAGGTGACAAAATCCAGGAAGCTCCCGGATTTATCGGGAGGGTTGGCAGGTATGCATGCATGCATGCATGCGCTTGCACGCACGCACACACACACAACTGTCAGAGGCCAGCAAGAATTCATAAGGATGGAAGCAGGATGTCCAGTGTGGACTGGACACACGCACACACACACAACTGTCAGAGGCCAGCAAGAATTCATAAGGATGGAAGCAGGACGTCCAGTGTGGACTGGACACACACAGACACACAACTGTCAGCAGAACTGCCACAGGCCAGCAAGAATTCATAAGGATGGAAGCAGGACGTCCAGTGTGGACTGGACATACACACACACATGGACACACATACATACACACCTAACTGTCAGAACTATCAAAGGCTAACAACATTTCATGAAAATGGAAGTATGCGGAGCTGACCACACACTTTGAGAGAGACACACGCATGCATGCACATGCATGTCCACATGACACACACACACAAGCAATGATACACAGACACACACACACAATGATACACACACCTGTCAGAGCTTCCAGAGGCCAGCAGCAATTCGTGGGGATGAAAGTCCACAATGTTCACTGGCCCCCGATGAAGTTTGAGGTCAGTCAGCAGTTTGCCTGCTGTCAGGTCCCACAACTGGAACACAAGTCAAGTCATATTGTTAAAGTCCACAGTGTTCACCGGCCCCCGATGAAGTTTGAGGTCAGTCAGCAGTTTGCCTGCTGTCAGGTCCCACAACTGGAACACAAGTCAAGTCAAGTCATATTGTTAACCCTTTCGCCGCCAGCCATTTTTCAGCCAAAATATACCATTAAACTTAACTGGGTAGAGAAAAAAAATCTATCTGCAATATTGCGAATTCCTCTGTGACATAACATTAGGCCTATCCTTACCTCCCAAATTTAAGAAAATATGGTCTTTGGATAACAGGCCCTGGTTTCATGCCCTTTAGTGACATGGGTGTAAAACCATTGTGGTGCATAAATGCGACATTGGCGGTGAAAGGGTTCAAGTCCCGCAAACTAAGACCATATAGAAGACAGATCCAAAGTTAATTTCTGAACATGACAAACTTACTTACTTCCATGTTGTAAAGAGCTTTTTAATCGAAATAAAGGTGAATATTTTTCTAAAATGCCACACACACACAAAAACGACATTTATGATAATTTTCAAAACTAAATCAATTCACACGTAAAATGGTTGATAAAAATATGAGAATAAGTACAGAAAATATGCACACAAATAATGAAAATAATTCTCCAGGAATTCATTTTCTCTTGAATACACAATCCATGAGCAACTTGAAGAAGAAAAAGAAACAGGACATTCTTTGTATTGCATACATATAATGTACTTAAGGTTAAAAAAAATTATTTATATAAATGTATGTTTAATTGATAATGACACAATTAGTAACAATAGTCATCAGCATCCACAAGTGAACTGAATATTATCCACTTAGATTTATTACCATTTTACATGCATTGGCATTGGCATTTACCGAGAGAAGGCGCGTTTTGACCCTGAGAAGAAAGAAATAAGAGCCAATGAACCCCTTCGCTGCCTACCTTCACCAGGCCATCCTCTGAAGCGGAGGCAATCCACTTGCCATCAGGGCTGAACCGAAGACAGTTGACACAGCCTGTGTGCCCCTGTCAATCAAACAAAACAAACACTCCTTTCATCCCTGCCCCCACACTGATATCCACCACTCTAGAAACCATTCCAGTCACATCAAAATCTTAAACACACGCACACACAAATCCAAAGTCAATAAAAAAAACCCAGAAATAACACAATCTTACACAAAATAGTTTGACAGGAAAATCGAACTGAACGTCGAGTCCTTCGGATGGGGACTTAAAGTTAGTCTGACCCATGCGCTTAACGCACGCAAAAATCCCACGGCAGTTGAAAGTCGGTAAGAGCAGGGAGAAATCCCGCTGCCTGGTATGGCCATATTGATAGCTAGGTTTTCAAAGTGTGCCCACACCCCCTCCTCACCCTGTGCTAAAAAGGGTAGGCGCTGCACTTGCGGCGACGCGCTCTCCAAGGGAGAGCAGCCCGAATTTCACAGAGATAAGTCTCTGTGACTCTCCAAGGGAGAGCAGCCCGAATTTCACAGAGATAAGTCTCTGTGACTAGAATATACCAAATACCAAAATTGTTAGTGGCAGTAAGTGATGGAAAATGGCTTTGAAAAACATCACTTGTCAGAATACAAAATGGCCTGATCTAGCAACAACAAAGTTTTCAGTTTATGAAAACTGACGACAGTGTTCACTTTTTTAAATGAGGGAAAGGGGGAGGGATAAAAGGATTCACAAATATTTTCTGAACACCCGTTTTTTTAACCAACTCAATGTGGATTTTTAAATAATAAAAATGCAATGATCCTGTTTGTCTCCCTTACCCTGCAGCGGTTCACCTACTGTCATAAAGTGCTCAACATCAATAATACAAACAACACATATCCATAACTGAGCTTCTTTCTCTTTTTCCAAGAAACCTTTTTTTAGAGGTAGTTGTTGTTGTTGCCATACCCTGGCTAAAAGACTCCAGGGATCATCCCAACAGCCGAAGCTCTTGAACTCTATGGTACAAATGCACCAACTAGGGATGAGAACATTACATATGCAACCGTTTTTATTACACCACCACGTAGGCAGCCATACTCCGACTTCGGAGGATTTTGGAGACTGATGATGTTATGCTAGGAGCTTGTCATGGCTAAAGACAATCCCTGCAGAACAGAACAATATTTTGATGAAACCTTGGTGTTCTAGCCTATGTCAATGAGAGACTTAGTGCGATTTTTCTCACGCCAGAGGGCATGACGCTCGTGTGGGGCTAATCCTCTCTATATTATTAGTTGGGGATAAAGAAAGAGAGAGAGACAGTGAGTGGTCCTACCATCACTCTCTCTCTCACTACGTCCAAGTAAGAAAATCGCGTGATAAGCCCCTAGTGCATTGACTGCCCTCTGGCGTGAAAAATATCGCCATAGGTTGACCATTGGTCTGACACAGCCTTCAGCCAAGGTGAGTTAGAGGTAATTGCATAACCATAACAAGAGCAAACTTCAATCGGAATTAAGCAATCAAATTTAACGTGCACACAACAAAAAGCCTACAGGGATGATATATAATCATTCAAATACTGACCTTGTATGTGTAGATGCATCCTTTCCTTCGTATATCCCACAGCTGAAAATGAAAAACACCACAGCTTAATGCGACAGAGAAAAGTACAACACGGTTAAACAATTAAGATGTCTCAATATATTCTGTTACTTCATATTCTAATACATGTGTTCCCTTCTTCTAAGTTCTAACAGTCTCTTCAATAGTTAATAATGAAATGTCTCATTTTTATATATTTTCTATTGCCTGAACAAGAATCCCTTCCTCCAACCCCCACACCTAAGATTCAATTCACATTTCTTAACCTTTTTTTCCTGTTATGAACTACCACTGAATGTTAAGAATTTTGAGTGTACTTACTTTTGGCCTGCTGTAGTTTTCCACTTTTTTTATTATGCCAAGTGACAGTTTTGTACACAACTTCAAAACAACTCAATACAAAAAGCATAATATTTTTGTTTACTATAAAGCGTACTTTATAATAAGCACCCCCCCCTCCCCCAAATTTACACATACAGTGGAACCTCCCTTATAAGACTTCCCATTATAAGACTCCCTCCCACATAAGACCTACTTCTCTGAGACATTGCCCTTTTTTGTAAGTATTAAAATTAACTCCCTTACAAGACCCCTCCCTTATAAAACCACATTTTGGATGATTTTTGAAGGTCTTATAAGGGAGGTTCCACTGTAGTTCAGATTTTGTTATTATACAATCTTAGCATATTATTAGACGCAGAGGTCTCAGTCTGGAGAAAAACTATTGCCTTATACTTTATAGTACTACATCATTAGTACGTAAAATACTAAAATACTGTAATGCAGTGATTAGAATCAATGCCCAAATGGTAAACTTCAGAAGGCGCCTGACCTTGACATTACAGTCCATGGAGCCGGACGCAGTGTAGGCCCCGTAGGGATGGAAGTCCAGACTCTTGATGCCCGCCTTGTGCCCTGTCAGCGTGCGCAAAACTGAAACAGCACCAACGTCCATGTTCATAAGTTCATGCACCAAAATTATAAAGAAACAGTCATGTTCATACTTGCATGCATCAGAATATAAAACAGCATTCACTTTCATGCATCAAAATCATAAAGTAACGTTCAAGCATCAAAATCATAAAATAACATTCAAACATCAAAAGGACTTCCAAACTCATCAAAATCAATTAATATTGAAAAATAATTCTTTTTTAACTATCTCAAAGCGAATCAATAATTAAAATAAAATTAAAATTAAAATATAAGTCATAATAGTTTCCTAATTCAAACATGCACCCTCTCGAAATTTCATGCTGCATATATTGTAAGTTGTTTGAAAAGGTTTCAAATCCAGAAATAAGCGTTAGTTTGAATTATTTAATTCCAGTGCTGCAGGTTTTACAAGGCAACTTTTGTGTGTGCGAGTGTTTCTTTTTTTTCTCCCGTTATTTACTACCACTGAATGCTAAGAATTTTTTGTGTACTTACTTTTGGCCTGCTCGAGGTCCCAGACCTTCAAGGCCCCAGACTGTGACCCAGCCACCACCATCTCCTCTGCATGGCCGAACCTCACCGCCTCTATGGTGGTCGTGTGGCCTGACAGGCTCTGTAATGACAGGGAGACCCACATCATAGCTATGTACTGAACTGTGACCCAGCCACCACCATCTCCTCTGCATGGCCGAACCTCACTGCCTCTATGGTGGTCGTGTGGCCTGACACAGTGACAGGCTCTGTAATGACAGGGAGACCCACATCATAGCTATGTACTGAACTGTGACCCAGCCACCACCATCTCCTCTGCATGGCCGAACCTCACCGCCTCTATGGTGGTCGTGTGGCCTGACAGGCTCTGTAATGACAGGGAGACCCACATCATAGCTATGTACTGAACTGTGACCCAGCCACCACCATCTCCTCTGCATGGCCGAACCTCACCGCCTCTATGGTGGTCGTGTGGCCTGACAGGCTCTGTAATGACAGGGAGACCCACATCATAGCTATGTACTGAACTGTGACCCAGCCACCACCATCTCCTCTGCATGGCCGAACCTCACCGCCTCTATGGTGGTCGTGTGGCCTGACAGGCTCTGTAATGACAGGGAGACCCACATCATAGCTATGTACTGAACTGTGACCCAGCCACCACCATCTCCTCTGCATGGACAAACTTCTATGGTGGTCGTGTGGCCTGACACAGTGACAGGCTCTGTAATGACAGGGAGACCCACATCATAGCTATGTATTGAACTGTTCTCATCAGACTGTGACCCAGCCACCACCATCTCCTCTGCATGGACAAACTTCTATGGTGGTCGTGTGGCCTGACAGGCTCTGTAATGACAGGGAGACCCACATCATAGCTATGTATTGAACTGTTCTCATCAGACTGTGACCCTGCCACCACCATCTCCTCTGCACGGCCGAACCTCTATGGTGGTCGTGTGGCCTGACACTGTGACAGGCTCTGTAATGACAGGGAGACCCACATCATAGCTATGTATTGAACTGTTCTCATCCGACTGTGACCCAGTCAACACTATCTCCTCTGCATGGCCTTGAGCTCCGTTTTTATTGTGGTTGTGCGGTCCAACAGACTCTGTACACAGGGACATGAACTCTTCCAGCACCATGAGCGAATACATTCGCCCAAGACATCACTCTACACTCCCACCAAATGCAAAGACATTCACTGCCAAACACCCAGCCAATTGCGTTTGTCTGCTTTTAGAGATTTTATATTATAACTGTTTCTTCTATTGAAGCAATGCATGCACACTCAAAAAAATAGTTGCTCCCTCTTGTCAGTTGAGATGCAACGGACAACCAAGAATTTGTTTTAAATACATGGCGCTAGAGCTAAAAATAAAAGCTATGAAATATTGTACTTTTTAATGTCAGTTTCCATCATTGTGGCCTGACAAGCTCAATGGAGAGTGAATCTAAGAAGAAAGAAAGAATGATCATGAACGACTTTGTAGGTACAACAGTTGTACCATAACCTTAACAGCCATGTTAAGTTACAGTTAAATGAACAAGCTGCAACAGTGCAAGTAATATCAGAATGACCAACAAACACTAACAATTTGACAAACATCTATGAAACAATTGGGAATACTAATCAAAAATGTACATGTCATGTGTGTACTGACCATAATGCAGTGGGCCTTGCCCACTGACCACAAGTTGACCTTCCTGTCCTCTCCTCCAGTGACCAGCACCCGCCCAGACTTGTGGCCCAGACCCACACAGTTCACGTCAGCACCGTGGGCAGCAAACTCATCTGGAATACATGTAGTTATCATCATCATCATCATCATCATCATGGCCCAGACCCACACAGTTCACATCAGCACTCTGGGCAGTAAACTCCTCTGACAGAATCATCACCATCATCATCATCGTTCGCGTGCCAATTTTGATCCCCTTCCTAGTAGTAGTAGAAGTGACCACAGTCAAACTTGACTATTCTGTCACTGTAGAAATTGGGGATCTGCGGAAGAGCGCCTTAATACAGGGGGAGGGGGTAGAGGTGGAGGGAATTGGGGAGGAGCGGGGGGGGGGAGGGGGGAGGGCTGCTGGATATTTATTTGGAGACCATCGACACAAAGGTGCCGATGGTCTTGGCCTGCACAGCTTCCTGGGGCAGCTCGTTCCAGTCCCGGATTGTGCGTGGGAGGAAGTTGGCTTGTCAGTACTGAGTTCGACAGAAGATCTGAGAGAGCTGCCGTGGGTGAGTGCATCGCTGACGTGCTGACGGTGGGGCGAGTTTTTGTTGCAGAGTGTCCATGCACACCTCCTCTTCTTGCAGCTTGAAGAGCATCGCAAGCCCTGCAGAAAGTCGACGCTGCTGCAGTGAGGGCCATCCAAGCTGTTCAAACATTGAAGTGACGCTGGACATGTTTCGAAAACGTCTGAGGACGAAGCGTGCTATGCGCCGCTGGACTGCCTCCAGTCTGTCAATGTCCTGTTGTTGGTGAGGGTCCCAGACTGATTGCGCATACTCTAGGACCGGACGGACGAATGATTTGTTGGCCAACTCCTTGATGGTCTGGGAGCTTACTTTCAAATTTCTTCTCAGGAAGCCTAGTCTTGTTGGCTTGCGCGCAGATGTTCTCGACATGTTTCTTCCAGCTCAGCTCCTTTGTCAGTCACTCCAAAATACTTGATGGAATCGAATGCTTGCAAGTTGTGGCCATGCAGCTGGTAATGATGCTGCCGGAGCTTTCTGCTTCTTGATACGCTCAAGGTGTTACACTTGCCAGGGTGGAAAACCATGTCCCAGCTCTTCTCCCACTCAGCGAGTCAATGGAGGTCATCCTGTAGCTGGTCATGATCCTGGGGCGCCGCAACAAGTTGTACTTGTACTTGTAGGCAGCAGTATCATCAGCGAAGAGCTGATGTCAGCTTCTCAAGCAGATCATTAATGTACACTAAGAAAAGGCAGGGTCCTAAGAGTAAGACTGATTTTGAAGATAGAATTAACACTTTATGATTATCATTGTCATGTTCATCATCTTCTTCTTCTTCGCCTTAGGCAGCCAACTTCATCACGCTGAAGATTCTGCTGCACTTTAGGGGGTAGTACGAAAAAGAAAGAAAATAAGTTCAGCAAAGATAGAGTAGATAAGATAGTGACTCAAAGTGAGATAGGATGAAATATCATTGGGAAAAAGATAGAGCCAAGATAGTCAGGAATTTAGTATTATGATACTCTGTTTGCTATATCATGTAAAAGAATAATAATTTTGTGAAATAAATTTATAACTTTAAGGAAATCAATTTTATAATGGGTAGGGGGGGAGACGTGTGAGGGAAAGACGAGATAAAAGTCATACACAACTGTTAAATGCCCCGGTCTAGCCGGAGACACCCGGGCCCCGCATGATGGGGTGTGTCATGCACGACCGTTAAGTCCCCCCGGATCAGCCGGGGAAACTCTGGCCCCACATGATGCATGTAGACGAATAGGGGGGGCATGTGTGACAGTAAGGCCACACATGTTGCATGCAGAGAAGGACCACAAACCTTTCGCAGTATCTAGGCAGGACCAATCCGGCTACCGTAGCGGCCTCCGGGGTCGAACCCCGACCGGCACAGCTCCAGCCCTTCATTTACCACTACTTTGATCTATGGCTCCTAGTTCGCTAATTTAGTTTGATGTGAGGATGGGGCAAGGGGGGGGAGGGGGTGACTGAGACAGGGTGGGCTGGTGGAGGTGTTTATGGAGGGCTGTTTTGAATGCATCCAGTGACTGATTGGAGGCAACTTGCTCGGGCAGACTGTTCCACTGAGGGATAGTGCGGGGAAAGAAGGTGGATTTTCTGTACTGAGTTCTATGGCTGGGGATGTCATATGATGCTGAGTTGGATTGACGGACTTTTCTTCTGCAGAGAGTTTGTAGGAAGGTGCTTAGAGTTGATAGTGAGAAGGCCTGTGTGAAATTTGTATAAAGTAGTGAGGCGGGCTTCAGTTCGTCGAGTCTGCAGGAGAGGCCATTTTAAGTTCTTGATGAGGTCTGCTGATCTTGTAGACTGATGGTAGTCTCAGGCCACCCATCTTGCAGCTCGGCTTTGAACTTTTTCAATGGCGTCAATGCTGCCCTTGCTGTGGGGGTCCCAGACTGGACTGGCGTACTCTAGGAGGGGGCGTATCATTGCTTTGTAAGCCTGTGCCTTGACTTTCTTGTTGTTAATTTTCAAGGCCCTCCTCAGAAACCCAAGGGTTTTGTTCGCTTTGCTGACCATGCCATTGATGTGAGTTTTCCACTTCAGATCAGCGGTGATTATGACACCCAGGTATTTTGCATGGGGCACGCACTGGAGCTGGTGTCCATGAAGGATGTAGGCCTTCTCCAGGGTGTTTCTGCGTCTGGTCATATGCAGGACTGAGCACTTCAGTGGGTGAAAGGCCATTTTCCATCGGTCATCATCAAATACATCAATATAAGACTCTTATTAAGAGTTTCACTTTCACTGTTTCAGCTAACTGAATAACTTGACCTAGTCAGGCTAGTGGCTAGTCACCTACCCACATTGAAACGGTGTTTGGTAACCAAATACTAGTATATATACTCAGATAACAAATATTTGACTGAACATTTACGTTTTCATCAAGTTGAACACCATTAGATGGAAATAATGTATAAGCTTAGATGAGCAGTTCCGAGCTAAGCACTAAAAGTAAAAACAAAATAATAAAATCAGGTCCAACAACTTCAACAAAAACTTCAAAATTGAGCTCAAAAGATAGAACTACTCACGGAGTTTCCACGATCTTTTCGCGTTAGCCATGATTTTATATCTGATATCGTACTATCACAGTTGTTGAGTCACATTAGACATCAAACTAAACGTTGTCAATTTATACTCTTCACGTTAAACTTTGAAAATAATAAAATTCAGCAGACATCTTTCCATTTCATGACTCAAGGCACTGGAAAGTATGGAGTAACCAGGCTGAGTAACAAAGACTTTCATTGGATCAAACCAAATCATTAGGTCCAATGAAAATATACCTATTTGAACCACCCGGAAGTGATCATTGAGTTTGCGCCATTATGTAAACTTACTTCCTCTAATCATGGCTTGTCGGCTGCTACGCAGTAGCAGACTTGCTGTTGTGGGTTTTGGAAAGAAATGTTTGTCTCAAAATACGCTTACTCGCCATGTTTCGTATGTACAGGGACAATCACCTGAACCTAAAATACGTGAATATTTTTACTACATCGATCACCAAGGACAGGTTATGCTTGTTTTTAACCATTACTTGTACGGTACTACTTTCACTGAGTTTCAGTTTGAATGTCAATCACACTGTCACAATGTGACTAAGTCAGTAGTAGTACTATTAGTCAGGTCAGATCTTCAGGGCAGCCAGGCCTCGCGGCCTCTTGATGTGCCCTATCTTTTGATTGTTTGTTATTGTGGTTTTGTTCATCAATCAGATTGGCATAGCTGTGCCTGTGGCGCTTTTTGAACTATCATTGTCGTTTTAATCATAACTGTATTTAAAAACATTTATTTTGGGGTCACTATCTAGTATCTAGGACTAACCATTTCAGTGTTGGAAGCAAGCTTAGTTTGTGCAGGGAGATTGTTCCAGTGCTGGGTGACTATTAGAAAAGAAGTTTTTCCTCATATTAGTTCTACTGTATTGGGTTAGTATTTTTAGATCACTGTTACAGGTGCTCAAATCGACAATTTGTATAATGGGAGATTTTAATTTTCCTAACATTGACTGGAAAGGAACTTGGGGGGGAGAAAGAGAAACTAAATTTACAGATTGTCTAAATGATGCTTATTTGATACAAATGGTGAAGTTCCCAACTAGGAGAAGAGAAGGCCAAAGGTCAAATATATTGGATTTGGTTATTGTCAATGATGTGCAACTTATTTCAGACATTGAGCACCACTGTCCTATAGGGAAAAGTGACCATGAGGTACTAATTTTTGATCTATATGTTAACACATCTACAAAAAATGAGTGTAAAGAAGATTTGTATAGATTTGATTGTAAAACTAAAAGAGGTCGCTTTGACAAAATGAGGGAGGATTTGAGCCAGGTAGATTGGTCAGTCTTAGATTTTGCTGATGTTTTGTTTTTTTTGAAACTTTTTTTTTAATGAACGAGTGAATCAAACACAAGCAAACATATACATGCAGTTTACATTTTAACATCCATCCATTCATTCTTTTTTTTTTTAACTTGATAAAGACAGACAGATGAGCAATAAATAGATTATCCAATGAATAACTCATTCAATACAGATACAGAAATAGAATAATAAGAGGGGAAAAACCAACCAAAAAACAACAATACACACGCACAAAAAACCCACACAATAACAACAACAACAACTCAAAAACAAACAAAGCAAAAACACACACACAACAACAACAACAAAAAAAGAAAAAAGGAAGAGGCATTGGATAAGCGTTATGAAAGACGTGAATATGTTATGTATGTGCGAGAGGAGCACATATAAATGACAATTTTTGTACTTTATTTAATACATAAAAAATTTTAAAAATAATGAGTGCTCATATATTTACCAAAGCATTAGCTCAAGACAGTTTGTCAACCACAACGGACACAAATGCCATACAAAAAAACCAACCCCCATCTTAATTACACTGGTCTAAGAAAAAAGAAAAGAAAACGTATAATACGTAATTATATTATTGTTGAAAAAGTTCGATACGCTTTCCCTTCCCCTTCCTCAAGACCATAATCTTTCAATATCAGAAAAACAAGGGTTTGTATGGGTCCCAGAGTTGTTCAATCTGATCGACTTTCATTTGGATTCTGGCATTGTATTTTTCAACTGAAAACCTATATTTTAAAGTATGTGTAAATGGCATGAACAGCGGTGATTCTTTTTGACTTTGCTGATGTTGATGAAGCATGGGACTCTATTAAAACAAAAATAACTCAGTCTATGGAACAGAATATCCCTACGGTTAAAGTAAATCAAAGGGAGAGACCCAAACCCATTTGGTTTGATAAATCAGTGTGGAGGATAATAAAAAAAGAAATATTATGTATTTAAAAGATTCTTAGAAACTAAAAGTGGAAACGATTACCTTCATTATATAGCAATAAGAAACAAAACAAATAAAGAAATAAAAAAGGCAAAGAAAGAACACGAAAAAAACATAGCAAAGGAATGTAAATCGAATCCAAAAAGATTTTGGAAATATGTACGTACAAAGACTAAAGCTAAAACAGGCATAAGTCCATTAAAATTTTTAAAAAAATGGTGATATTGCGTCAACAGACAGTGAAAAGGCAAATACATTTAATGAATACTTTACAAGTGTGTTTACAAAGGAGAATTTAGATAACTTACCCCCAGTAAACGAAGCTATTTGGTCAGAAGGTAAAACTTTAACTGAAATTTTGGTTACACCAAAAGCTGTTGAAATCAAATTAAAAGAACTGGATGTAAATAAGGCCCAGGGACCAGACAACATACCGCCTAGAATATTAAAAGAATTAAGTAAAGAGTTATCTGTACCCCTAAGTATTCTTTTTAATAAATCAATGGATAATGAAACTCCCTAGTGATTGGAAAGTGGCAAATGTTATTGCTTTACTTAAAAAGGGAACAAAAAGTGATCCAGGAAATTATCGGCCTGTAAGCTTGACATCTGTTACTAGTAAGGTTTTTGAGTCTATAATTCGAGAAGTAATTGTTGATCATATGTTAATTAATAATCTTTTTACAGGGTGCCAGCATGGTTTTAGAAAGCATAGATTTTGTGTTACACAACTACTGCAAGTGATGGAAGACTTTACAAAACTATTAGATAAAGGTGAAAATATTGATGTAATTTATTTGGATTTCAAAAAAGCATTTGATACTGTACCGCATAAAAGATTAATTATTAAATTACAATATTACGGAATAACAGGTAAAGTTTTAGCATGGATTGAAGATTTTTTAAAAGAAAGACAACAAACTGTAAGGGTGGGAAATGCATACTCTCAAAAAACAAATGTGTTAAGTGGAATACCTCAAGGGAGCATTCTTGGCCCAGTTCTTTTTACAATTTTTATAAATGACTTACCTGAAGAAATAAAAAGCTATTGTAAAATTTTTGCAGATGATACGAAAATGTATAATATAACGAAAAATCAAGATGTATTACAAAAAGACTTAGATTCATTGGTTAGGTGGTCAGAAACATGGTGTCTGTTTTTTAATGCTTCAAAATGTAAAATCATGCATTTGGGAAAAAGTAATCCACGCACAGACTACAAAATGCATAACAATGGTGTAGAAAACGTTATTATGAAATGCTCTGAGGAAAAGGACTTGGGAGTAATATTTGATGATAAACTGAAATTTGATGAACACATTCACAGTGCTGTAAGTAAAGCTAATCAGAAAATTGGTATAATTAAACGAACGTTTTCTTTCTTGGACAAGGACACTTTTTTATGCTTGTACAAAGGTTTAGTAAGACCTCATTTAGAATATGGAAATTGTATTTGGTATCCAGGTTTAAAGAGACAGTCAGCTTTGATAGAAAAAGTACAGAGACGAGCAACTAAGTTAGTACAAGGTCTTCAAAATGTTTCTTATTCAGACAGGTTGAAAGAATTAAATTTACCTACATTAAAGGCAAGGAGAATTAGGGGTGACCTAATTCAAACTTATAAAATATTTAATAGTGTAGATGACCTAAATGTACATGACTTATTCACAATATCAGATTTTGACAAAACAAGGAACAGTACCGACAAAATATTTATTCAACATTGCAGGACTAATAATAGAAAATTTTATTTTACTAACAGAGTTGCACCTGTATGGAATAAATTACCACCTAACATGAAAAGAGCACAGAATACTAACATTTTTAAAAACCTTCTCGACGAATGGAATGACTATAAGGCAGTTATGTATGATTACGATGAATAATATTAATAAAAACTGAGTGTGCGACAGACCGAGACAAACAACTAAATAAAATAAAAGATGGGACAGGAAAGCCTTACGGCTATGTTTTGAGTCCCTAAATCCTAATCCTAATCCTAATCCTAATTGTACTAGGTGGTAGGTGATGTAGGGCTATGCATAAGCCTCTCGGCCCTTATTACGCCCCTTCTCGATGAATTTGACTTTCAGAATTTATTTAGTGGTTTGCGTCTCTTAAATCAATAAACTAATAAAAAGATGAATCTTTAACTGTAAGAGAATGGCTTTTTTATATATATATATATTGTATATATATATTTTTTTTTTATTCATCAAAACATTTAAATTTTGTTATCAAATTTGGGTTTTCGTCCAAAAGATTTTTGAATTCATTAATGCTAGGTGCATTCTTTATGTTAATTGGTAGATCATTCCACATATGAACAACACGGTTAGTAAAAAAGTTTTTGCGGGTGTTAGTATTAGATCTGTTAAGAAACAATTTACCATCACTATTTCTTGTTTTGTCTACTGTGCATTTTATGAAAAAGTCATTGAAATTTATATCATCAAGATTATGTACAATTTTATAGGTTTGAATAAGGTCCCCTCTAAGTCTTCTTCCCTTCAAGGATGGTAATTTCAGAAAATTTAAACGTTCCTCGTAAGACATATTTTTACATGCTTTAACTAATTTTGTGGCTCTTCTCTGAACTTTTTCAATTATTATTGATTGTCTTTTTAGGTTAGGATGCCATATACAGTTACCATATTCTATGCGAGGTCGAACCATAGCCTTGTATAATTTAACAAATATATCCTTATGAAGATACTCAAATGATCTTTTGATTAATCCCATTACTTGGTTAGCTTTACTGGTTACCTTCTGTATATCACTATATGTGTATCAAATTTCAAAGCTGGATCAAAAGTTATTCCCAAGTCTTTCTCGTTTTCACATATATATTAATTTTACTTGTGCAGTTCGGCTTCATATAATAATCATGTTTAGGGTTTTTCCTTCCTATGTACATTACCTTGCATTTTTGGACATTAAAATATAAATTCCATTTATCTGACCATGCTTGTAGAGAGTGTAAATCTGACTAGTATTTCTTTATTACCAGATGTATTATATAGCTTTGTGTCATCAGCAAAGATCTTACATTCACTATTTACTTCATAGTAGTAGTAGTAGTACTAGTAGATAGGGACAAAATAAGACCGTCAAGCTTTTTAGAGAGTCCCGTCTTTTTACAATCAGTATTACATACAAGTACTGGTCAAGGTTTATTGTGGTCAAATTTTCATAAAATTAGCTACTCATCAAAGCTTCTAAATAAATTTAAATAACTTGGAGGGTATAGTAATAGTGTATTGGGACCAACTTTGTTTATTTATTTCATAAACGACATGCCCGATATAGTCAACTGTATTATAAAAATCTTTGCAGATGATACAAAAGCTTATTGCGGAATCCTCAGCGACGAATCCAAAACTAAACTTCAAGAGTCTATAAACAAATTGGTTAATTGGACGAAAGAATGGCAAATTAAATTTAATGGACAGAAGTGTAAAGTGTTACATATTGGTAAAAGTAACCCTAACTTTAGTTATAATACAATTGATGGTTGCGAATTAGAAGCTTCTGAAGTGGAAAAAGACCTGGGAGTTATGGTGGATAATAAGTTAAATTTTGATCAGCACATCACTGAAACGCAAACGCAAAAAAGGCAAATAAAATCTCTGGTATTTCTCATTTCATTCAGCACAAAACTAAAGATATTATGGTGCCCTTGTTCAAATCATTGGTAAAACCAATACTGGCAATAGTAGAATATGGTAATGTGATTTGGTCTCCATCACATATTAATGCTATCGAAAATGTCCAAAGGCGATTCACTAAACAAATTATCAATATGAGCTATGAGGAAAGACTAAAACTTCTTAATCTACCTAGCCTAGAGTATAGAAGAGCGTGGGGAGATATGATTGAAACTTTTAAGATCTTAAATGGATATTATGATACTAGAACTACAAACACACTTTTTTCTCTTAGTAACTCTACCACTAGAGGACACTCCTTAAAACTAACAAAATCATTAGTTCATACTAATATTTATGCAAATTTTTTCGCAAACAGGGTTATTAACAATTGGAATTCTCTACCAAATGATACTGCAACCGCAGGAACACTCAATAGTTTTAAAAACAAATTAGATCATTTTGGGGAAGATTATTGCTTCCATACTAACATAAGTATTCAGTAATAATTAGTATGCAGATCAGTTTGCTTGTTTTCACTGTATATTGTACTCTTTAAACAAATATATTTTTAAAAAATAACAAAAATAAAAAGTTTTGAATTGTGTTTCCTTATAAACTAAAAGGAAATAGCAGGCTAAAGGCTATTTAAAAGCCTATATGCCATATATGATATGATATGGAGATTTGTCGAGACGATTTTTGAACAAGTTAGTATTAGGTGCACATTTTAGTTCGTTAGTTAATTCATTCCAGTTGTTAGCAACTCTATTGCTGAAGCAATTTTTCCTTATGACTTATGTTAGTGTCTTTAATGCCTTACTGTCTGCAATGCTGTTACTGATCGACTTGTTAACCTGTATAAAATTTGTCACTGTGTTATTGTTTTATCACAATTGTTAATTGTTTATATTTTGTTTGTGCTGTTTCGCGCACATGCGCACATACGTGTATGTGTGATAATAATAAATCTTGAAATAGTAAGAAATCTTTTGGTAAAGGTAAAGATATGCCACCCACCCACCCTCCTCCATTTCTCGGCTGTTTCCATTTTTTTCAGTCTTGCCTTTCTTACTGCAGATTGAGTACTTCATCCTCTATCATTTGCTATATTTAACAGTAATTTTCATCCATTTACATCATTAAACACATGCATTCAATAATAGTAGAAGATAAAGGCAAGACGGAAAAAACGCAATGAACCAGGACTGTGACAAATGCTCTGCGGCTGTCGTGTGTACTGCACTACATATAGGGGGGGTTCCTATTATGACTGCGATTCATTATTCAACAAAGATAATTAGCTCAAAAAGTTGATAAGATACAGCTTAATGTTTGGTAAGAAAGGCAGGTGTGAAAATGTGGGGAGAGCTGAGAAATGTAAGGGGGGGGGGGCACATCTTTACCTTTACTAATCTCTTTTTTATCAATTTGTGCAGCTGTTTCTGGATGATGCGAAGATGAAAAACTTCACATCTTGTTTCAAGGGTATGTGTACTTGTTAGTCTGTCTCTCTTTTTCTCTGTGTGTGTCACTGTGTATGTGAACTGTATGTGGGGGGGGGGGGGGGGGGTGTTAGGGGGGAGTTCTTCATGAAAATTACAAAGTAACTTTAGCACGAGCTGGATAACAGAGGGCCTTCACAGGACCTGTCCTCTTCTCAATCAAGTGTTTTCAGAGCCCTGAACTCCCCTCCACAGTGGCTGAGCTGCATTCAGATGATGACTCCTAGTCCTAGATGCCCCTTGCGCACTACAATCAATCAATCCTTATCTTTATATCCCCATTAAGTATAATCACAAGGAAGTTTTGTTTGCTACCACGTTTAACAAACGCAACTATACACAATGATTTCTTTTCTTTTTTGTTGTGTGACGCACAGAGTATGAGGTGGCTCTGAGTTAGTGTTCGTACTTAGTTAGCGAAAGTACTTGGGTTTGTTGTATGTAACTCTGACAGTTTTTCTGTTCACCCACCTCTAGACCTTTTGGTTTGAAAGCAGAGCTGGGTTATTGAACATTCTATTCATGACTATTATTGTTTGTCATGATGCAGACTGTCATTGTCACTGATCAGATGACAAAAACCAAGGTCCTGTAGTGTTTATATCCACTCTACAAGCGTCAAAGAACCCAGAAGTATCAAAGGAGTTGTCAGTGAGGCTTTATACAAACATTCTCTGCCCCTGTCTCATGCACTGAAACACATGCACCACCTTCATAAAACTATCGTTCTTGCGTGCCACAAAGAAGTAGTATACAGCCACTGAAAACGATCTGCCCCTGACTCATCACAAGAGGGCGCTATTGATTCAGTACTAAAATTATCTCCCCTGTGCGTCACCAACAAGTATAAAGCCCCATTGGTAGCGATTCCCCCTTATAGTTATACACACACATTCCTTATTTAGTCTATACACTGTTGGTGGTTGGTGTCACTCTTGAATGTTTTTTTTGTTGTTGTTTTTTTATCTGTTGATGAATAATTGATTGTAAAGCGCTTTGGGCTCATCTGAGGTAAAGCGCTATATAAATGTACTGTTATTATTATTATTATGTATGTATTTTTAAAATACGTGCATTGCAAACAACAATCTACTTCTTCGTCGTTGATTGCTCTGTTTCCTGTAATATGAGAGCAGATGCATGATGCTGCCGTTATGGGCTTAACTAATTTGTTTGGCACAGTATATAATCTGTCTTTGGCTGGAGAAAATCTTTGAAGACTTTCAAAGAGACAGGAGAATGGACCAGTAAGGCAGAAAGATAGCAAAGGGAAAAGGCAGAGTCAAAGAGAGTGACAGGTTAGAGGAAGCTACAAGCACAAAACTTCCAGAAGGTGGGGGAAGTATTTGTATGATAGACCCTCTGGTATCCCCATGGGGAGAGCAATCTACTGATAATACTTTTATCATTTGTCATCTGTGATTTTCAAAATCAGGTGTTCAAAATCATTGCACAAAATAATTGTCTTTAAATTATGGGTATTTGGTACTTTATAGTCACAGAAGCGTCTCTGTGAAATTCAGGTTGCTCCCACCTGGAGAGCGCGTCGCAGCCAGAGGGGCGCCACCCTTTTTATTGTTAATTTTAGGGGGTCAGCTGTACTTAAAGGGGTCTTTCTTTATGTTAATTTTAGGGGGTCAGCTGTACTTAAAGGGGTCTTTCTTTATAATGTTAAATTTTTTTAGGAAAAACTTCGTCAGGTGAAAATTTGAGTACGAATTAGACAGTCAACACGGAGAATAGTACCCGGTATGTAAATTATACTAAACTCTAGCTGGTGCATTTGTACGATAGTGTCCAAGTGCTTCGGCTGTTGGGATGATCCACTGAGTCTTTTAGCCAGGGTATGACAACAACAACAACATACTAAACTCCCCAAACGATTGGCTGTTTAGCCTATTTTGCATACTAATACCCGTTATGAATGTTTAAGACATACTCGTGACTACAGGGCCAGATGGGAGTGGTGAGCGTCAGAGACATCTGTGCATCAAAAATCAACACTGGTCATGATTGCAGACTGTCACTTTTTTTTTTGAACCATCCTTTGGACCGTATAGTGGCTGCTCCTATGTTGCTCGTTGCTCATTCCCAGTCACAACTTGCACGCAGCCACACCCGACTTGTTCATGTCACAGAATCCAAAATCAGCAGTCCAAGAAGAGCGAATCTGTAAGGCCATCAGGAGGCAACCGTCCAAGGAGACACTACACTGCTTCGGTGTTTTGAGCTAACATATGCGGGACACCACCTACTGTGTGTCTGTGCTTAGTGTGTGCGCACGCATGTGTATAATATATTTTTGTCGTTTATTTATTTATATTGCTTGCTGGTTTATTCATTTATTATTGTAAGCGCTTAGGGCTGTTTTAAGATTAGGCACTATAAATGCTAATTATTATTATTACTGTCACTTCAGTTATAAGGACTGGGCAACAGGCTTTGATCATCAAGACTTACAGAAATTCATTTACAGAGGACACATTGTTTGTTTCTATGTTTGTTTGTGTGATAGATTTTGGAACTTAAGATTTTCATGTTCATAGGATGCTTTTTTGTTTGTTTCTTTTCTATGTTGTTTGTGTTTTGCTATTTATCCTTCAAACAGTTTTCATTGATTGCTGTCCATTTGCAGAGAAAGACTTCCTGGTGTTCTTCTTCAAGCGACTCAAACGCAACACCACCGACCGCTACGCACCCGACTTCCCCTACCTCTCTCCTTGCGGGCCGGAGCGAAACTTTGTACGCTGTGACGACCGTCCAATTGTCTTCACACACATCATACCAGGGGAGACAACAGATGATGATGGGGACCTCTTGTCGTACAACTATGCTGGTGACAAACTAACAGTGCCTTTTGAACCAGAAAAACTGTGCATGTACCCAGATTCGGGGCGGGTGTATCACCCCGCGTTAATGAAAACGGGTGGGGTGGGGTTGGTACGATCGGCTTTGGCGATTGAGTTGAGTAAGAGTTTTGAGTTTGGAAACGGGGACCTTGCTCCGCCTACTCATTTCACATGGAAAGGTGTGCGGTTTGAATTGTCGAATGAGCTGTTTGAAATTATGGATGAAAATCCAGTGAAAAGGGTTTGAATAATGAATGTGCGCGTCACAGTGTGTGAGAGAGAGAGGGGAGGTTTCTGTATGAGTGTGAAGAGAGAGAGAGAGAGGCTATTTTGAATGTATGCTTGTTTTAGATCTCCGAGATACCTGAGGGATTTGAAAATTGTATTAAAGCTTATAATTCAACATGAGTGCTGCACTACTCTGTGATATTGAAGGCTTCAAATGAATGTAAAACAACATTATTTCATTTTGCCCAACTTCATATGTGACCCAGCACCACGAAAGGGACATTAAGTGTCAAAATTATACATTTGAAAATGTTTGACAACTCTCTCTCTAATGATACATGAACCATTCTTATATATTTTGCCATTCCAGAGTTATGAGCATTTAAAGTTAGTAGGGTGAGCGTCTGCCATTTTGAGAAAACACAAGCCTAGCTGAAGAAACTGCATTGACCTGCTCGTTTTGAAGAACTTATAAGACCATTTAAAGATTATCCTTAATTTATTCATATTAAACTATTTAAAGACAGAGAGCATGGAAATATCCATAATTCAAAATTGACCCAAAAAATGTAATTTTTGACTTTCCAAGCCTATTGTGAGAAACTAGCCCATATACTTAATGTCCCTTTCGTGGTGGTGCTAAGTCACATATTATGACAATAAATACGTGTGTGTGTGTGCGTGTGCGTGCGTGTGTGTGTGTGTGGACCCGTTTGTGTGCTATGCGAAGATGCATGTTTTTATGTCTATGAATATGTCACAGCGTGAGGGTGAGGGTGGGTATGCGAGCGCGTCTGAGTATGTTTGATATGTCTGTAATTTTGTATGTGGGGCGATTCTTAGTTTTTGTAAAGCGCCATGAGTAGTACACCTAGAATGCGCGCTATATAAATATTCTTTATTATTATTATCATTCACTTGCACACAAGTAAAAACATGCATATACAAAAAAAATGACAAGAATACACACCCACACACAAGCATGATTCATCTATCCACATGTTTAATTTGGTCAACAGACTTCAACTGAAAGGTTAAAGCTGAATCACATTTTGAAACAGAATTATATATTATGGCAATACATTAAACAAACATTTTCCCCTTCTTTTATCCAGTCCCTCATGCATGCAAACAGAATCAAACATTTCCATACCTCAAAGCATTGGCAAATTACTATTTATTTGTTCATCAATTTCATGCTTTTTCAATAGAACAAAAAGTATCAATCATTAGCAATAACATTTTTCATACTCTTAGCAGTCATCCAACAATGCCATAAAATGTCCATTTTCTTTGTGAAAAATTCAATCATTCACGCACTGGCATTGTGTTCTTTGGTTTCCAAATTTCCATGGTACAGAGGGTAACACATGTGTGTGTGTGTGAAACGTCTTTTTGCTTGTTAAGTTTCTACTGATTTTGTACAGCACATTGAAATTTAAGGTAAATTGCCATAAAAGTTTTCTAAATAAATAAATACCGTATTTTTCTGACTATAAGGCGCACCTTTGTCACCCCCTAAATGCGACCCACATTTCACATTTTGTTAGTCATTTTATGCAGGGGTCTGAATCTGGGGAAAAGGTATCGCCTTATAGTCCGAAAAATACAGTAAATACAAAATAATGAGCTAAGAACAGTGAGATCTGTGTTTGTGCGTGCATGCGTATGTGTGTGCCAGTCAGTCCTGTCCACCCTGACCTCCAGGTTCAGATAGCAGAAGAACAAACTGCTATTCTGGAGGGCTTAGGTGGAATTTGTTTAAGCTGAAAGTCTTTCCCAGGGAGCACCCCCACTCTCTCTGCAGTCAGGGAAAAGAGCAAGACCCCCAAAGGCCAAATAGCCCTCCAAACTGCAGCTCTAAGAATCTGAGTAAATGCCTCATACTATGAGTCATAGTTCATGAATCAGTCTTACAATGAATATCCACTGATGTTATCAATTGTTGAAAATCACAACTGACCTTGTAATGACGCCCAAGCAGGACTAACAGTAACACAAACTTATAAACATGATAATTGTTGTTGGCTTACCATGGCTAAAAGATTGCAAACAGTGGAAGCACTTGAACACTATGCTATGTGACCGTTTTTGATTACCCTACCATGTGGGCAGAGAGTTAAACATTAGATTTAAAAATGAATGATTCATGAGACCCCAAACAATAAAACAACTATGTGTCTGTTCAATTATACCAGCCAGCCTCTCAACATACAATGGTTTGTGCATTAACTTCATAATGTTTTATCCATCTCTTCTTGTTTTCACTAGCACTGGTCTTACTTGGAAGAAAACACGCATCAGGCATGGGAATTGAAAAAAACATTTTAAAAGCTGAAAAGCGGGGGTCTAGGTGCTGCAGAAGGCCCCTATTAGGGGTCTGGGGGCCGCAGAAGGCCCCTATTAGGGGTCTGGGGGCCGCAGAAGGCCCCTATTAGGGGTCTAGGTGCTGCAGAAGGCCCCTATTAGGGGTCTGGGGGCCGCAGAAGGCCCCTATTAGGGGTCTAGGTGCTGCAGAAGGCCCCTATTAGGGGTCTGGGGGCTGCAGAAGGCCCCTATTAGGGGTCTGGGGGCCGCAGAAGGCCCCTATTAGGGGTCTAGGGGCTGCAGAAGGCCCCTATTAGGGGTCTGGGGGTAACGCAGAAGGCCCCTATTAGGGGTCCAGGTGCTGCAGAAGGCCCCTATTAGGGGTCTGGGGGCCGCAGAAGGCCCCTATTAGGGGTCTGGGTGCTGCAGAAGGCCCCTATTAGGGGTCTGGGTGCTGCAGAAGGCCCCTATTAGGGGTCTGGGGGCCGCAGAAGGCCCCTATTAGGGGTCTAGGTGCTGCAGAAGGCCCCTATTAGGGGTCTGGGGGCCGCAGAAGGCCCCTATTAGGGGTCTAGGTGCTGCAGAAGGCCCCTATTAGGGGTCTAGGTGCTGCAGAAGGCCCCTATTAGGGGTCTGGGGGCCGCAGAAGGCCCCTATTAGGGGTCTGGGTGCTGCAGAAGGCCCCTATTAGGGGTCTGGGTGCTGCAGAAGGCCCCTATTAGGGGTCTGGGGGCCGCAGAAGGCCCCTATTAGGGGTCTGGGGGCCGCAGAAGGCCCCTATTAGGGGTCTAGGTGCTGCAGAAGGCCCCTATTAGGGGTCTAGGTGCTGCAGAAGGCCCCTATTAGGGGTCTGGGGGCACGCAGAAGGCCCCTATTAGGGGTCTGGGGGCCGCAGAAGGCCCCTATTAGGGGTCTAGGTGCTGCAGAAGGCCCCTATTAGGGGTCTAGGTGCTGCAGAAGGCCCCTATTAGGGGTCTGGGGGCCGCAGAAGGCCCCTATTAGGGGTCTAGGTGCTGCAGAAGGCCCCTATTAGGGGTCTAGGTGCTGCAGAAGGCCCCTATTAGGGGTCTAGGTGCTTGCAGAAGGCCCCTATTAGGGGTCTGGGGGCCGCAGAAGGCCCCTATTAGGGGTCTAGGGGCTGCAGAAGGCCCCTATTAGGGGTCCAGGGGGTAACGCTTTTTGTGGTAATTGAAGCATACAACACAACATTAGAATGGCTACATTTCGTTGTTTTTTCTTTGGACAGACTTTTTCACCGGCGGAAAAGCAATGTTATTTCGGTGGAAATTTGCTGTTTGTCAGACAATTCCCATCCCTGACACATACACCAACATCAAGTCAAGATTCAAACCATACAAAGTCGATTACTGTATATCATCCCATATTTGCTGAAATAATCTATACACACATAATCCTCAGCATTCACTCAAAAGGCAAAACATCGGTTCCAGTGGATTTGATAAATTATGCCTCCTCTCAGCTAGAATGGGAGGGAGACACTGTCATTGTGTGGTGAGAGAAAAATGAGTTCTGAAATCTTGCACCCTGTTTAAAAATTACTGTGCTTTTGCTTTTAATCATTTGAAGCCCGCGGGCTGCACTCCCAACCTGCAGGTTCTGGGTTTTTTAAACCCATACAAAACCAACTCTAAAATGCTTGCAAATTCTTTAAACTTGCATCACCATATCAGCTAGCCATTCCTACGCAAATAGC
Source organism: Phymorhynchus buccinoides (assembly GCA_017654935.2). Lineage (NCBI taxonomy): Eukaryota > Metazoa > Mollusca > Gastropoda > Neogastropoda > Raphitomidae > Phymorhynchus > Phymorhynchus buccinoides. The sequence continues at coordinate 3,168,392 of CM065699.1, read as the reverse complement.
TTCAGAATAAGATTCCTGTAATAATTGACAGATTTTAGATTGATAGGGAAAGTAAATAGAGGTCTGCGCCCAACAATGTGTCAGGTGCAGGCACTGTAGTTGCATTAGTGTGTTGAACAATGTGTCAGGTGCAGGCACTGTAGTTGCATTAGTGTGTTGAACAATGTGTCAGGTGCAGGCACTGTAGTTGCATTAGTGTGTTGAACAATGTGTCAGGTGCAGGCACTGTAGTTGCATTAGTGTGTTGAACAGTGTGTCAGGTGCAGGCACTGTAGTTGCATTAGTGTGTTGAACAATGTGTCAGGTGCAGGCACTGTAGTTGCATTAGTGTGTTGAACAGTGTGTCAGGTGCAGGCACTGTAGTTGCATTAGTGTGTTGAACAATGTGTCAGATGCAGGCACTGTAGTTGCATTAGTGTGTTGAACAATGTGTCAGATGCAGGCACTGTAGTTGCATTAGTGTGTTGAACAATGTGTCAGGTGCAGGCACTGTAGTTGCATTAGTGTGTTGAACAATGTGTCAGGTGCAGGCACTGTAGTTGCATTAGTGTGTTGAACAATGTGTCAGGTGCAGGCACTGTAGTTGCATTAGTGTGTTGAACAATGTGTCAGGTGCAGGCACTGTAGTTGCATTAGTGTGATGAACAATGTGTCAGGTGCAGGCACTGTAGTTGCATTAGTCATTAATTTAGTGTGTTGAACAATGTGTCAGGTGCAGGCACTGGTAGTTGCATTAGTCATTAATTTAGTGTGTTGAACAGTGTGTCAGCCGTAGGGCGGAAGGAGTTAAGGTAGCACCCACAGTGATGTCCCGAGGCCCCGGTCATATGACATTGACCTATTAAAATTGAAAATGTCCTATTGTGTTCTCCCCTGTCAGGACAAAATGTCTGATTAATTTTTTAACACTGGCACACTTTGTCTTATTGATTTCTGCAAGAGCCAGGACATTGTCCTATTGATTTCTCTCGAATCAGGACAGTTTGTCCTATCACTTTTTCGATCCTCGGTGCATCACTGCACCCACATATTTCACTTTCAAAGCAGCACAGACTCAGTCGTCTTTGGACAGCACAGCAGAAGTTGTCCTGTAGCGGTAGTGAGTGACGATGATGAACACGATGTAGGCATTGACCAACAGGAACCACAGTCCGGCCAACACAGAATCAGTCGGCTTTGGACAGCGCAGCAGAAGTTGTCCTGTAGCGGTAGTGAGTGACGATGATGAACACGATGTAGGCATTGACCAACAGGAACCACAGTCCGGCCAACACAGAATCAGTCGGCTTTGGACAGCGCAGCAGAAGTTGTCCTGTAGCGGTAGTTGGTGATGATGACGAGCACGATGTAGGCATTGACCAACAGGAACCACGGTCCACCCAGCCAGATGCACAGACTCAGTCGGCTTTGGACAGCGCAGCAGAAGTCCTGTAGCGGTAGTCAGTGACGATGATGAACACGATGTAGGCATTGACCAGCAGGAACCACAGTCCGGCCAGCCAGATGCACAGACTCAGTCGGCTTTGGACAGCGCAGCAGATGTCCTGTAGCGGTAGTGAGTGACGATGATGAACACGATGTTATTTCGGTGGAAATTTGCTGTTTGTCAGACAATTCCCATCCCTGACACATACACCAACATCAAGTCAAGATTCAAACCATACAAAGTCGATTACTGTATATCATCCCATATTTGCTGAAATAATCTATACACACATAATCCTCAGCATTCACTCAAAAGGCAAAACATCGGTTCCAGTGGATTTGATAAATTATGCCTCCTCTCAGCTAGAATGGGAGGGAGACACTGTCATTGTGTGGTGAGAGAAAAATGAGTTCTGAAATCTTGCACCCTGTTTAAAAATTACTGTGCTTTTGCTTTTAATCATTTGAAGCCCGCGGGCTGCACTCCCAACCTGCAGGTTCTGGGTTTTTTAAACCCATACAAAACCAACTCTAAAATGCTTGCAAATTCTTTAAACTTGCATCACCATATCAGCTAGCCATTCCTACGCAAATAGCTTCAGAATAAGATTCCTGTAATAATTGACAGATTTTAGATTGATAGGGAAAGTAAATAGAGGTCTGCGCCCAACAATGTGTCAGGTGCAGGCACTGTAGTTGCATTAGTGTGTTGAACAATGTGTCAGGTGCAGGCACTGTAGTTGCATTAGTGTGTTGAACAATGTGTCAGGTGCAGGCACTGTAGTTGCATTAGTGTGTTGAACAATGTGTCAGGTGCAGGCACTGTAGTTGCATTAGTGTGTTGAACAATGTGTCAGGTGCAGGCACTGTAGTTGCATTAGTGTGTTGAACAATGTGTCAGGTGCAGGCACTGTAGTTGCATTAGTGTGTTGAACAATGTGTCAGGTGCAGGCACTGTAGTTGCATTAGTGTGTTGAACAATGTGTCAGGTGCAGGCACTGTAGTTGCATTAGTGTGTTGAACAATGTGTCAGGTGCAGGCACTGTAGTTGCATTAGTGTGTTGAACAATGTGTCAGGTGCAGGCACTGTAGTTGCATTAGTGTGTTGAACAGTGTGTCAGGTGCAGGCACTGTAGTTGCATTAGTGTGTTGAACAATGTGTCAGGTGCAGGCACTGTAGTTGCATTAGTGTGTTGAACAGTGTGTCAGGTGCAGGCACTGTAGTTGCATTAGTGTGTTGAACAATGTGTCAGATGCAGGCACTGTAGTTGCATTAGTGTGTTGAACAATGTGTCAGGTGCAGGCACTGTAGTTGCATTAGTGTGTTGAACAATGTGTCAGATGCAGGCACTGTAGTTGCATTAGTGTGTTGAACAATGTGTCAGATGCAGGCACTGTAGTTGCATTAGTGTGTTGAACAATGTGTCAGGTGCAGGCACTGTAGTTGCATTAGTGTGTTGAACAATGTGTCAGGTGCAGGCACTGTAGTTGCATTAGTGTGATGAACAATGTGTCAGGTGCAGGCACTGTAGTTGCATTAGTCATTAATTTAGTGTGTTGAACAATGTGTCAGGTGCAGGCACTGGTAGTTGCATTAGTCATTAATTTAGTGTGTTGAACAGTGTGTCAGCCGTAGGGCGGAAGGAGTTAAGGTAGCACCCACAGTGATGTCCCGAGGCCCCGGTCATATGACATTCACCTATTAAAATTGAAAATGTCCTATTGTGTTCTCCCCGGTCAGGACAAATCATGTCTGATTAATTTTTTAACACCAGCACACTTTGTCTTATTGATTTCTGTAAGAGCCAGGACATTGTCCTATTGATTTCTCTCGAATCAGGACAGTTTGTCCTATCACTTTTTCGATCCTCGGTGCATCACTGCACCCACATATTTCACTTTCAAAGCAGCACAGACTCAGTCGTCTTTGGACAGCGCAGCAGAAGTTGTCCTGTAGCGGTAGTGAGTGACGATGATGAACACGATGTAGGCATTGACCAACAGGAACCACAGTCCGGCCAACACAGAATCAGTCGGCTTTGGACAGCGCAGCAGAAGTTGTCCTGTAGCGGTAGTGAGTGACGATGATGAACACGATGTAGGCATTGACCAACAGGAACCACAGTCCGGCCAACACAGAATCAGTCGGCTTTGGACAGCGCAGCAGAAGTTGTCCTGTAGCGGTAGTTGGTGATGATGACGAGCACGATGTAGGCATTGACCAACAGGAACCACGGTCCACCCAGCCAGATGCACAGACTCAGTCGGCTTTGGACAGCGCAGCAGAAGTCCTGTAGCGGTAGTCAGTGACGATGATGAACACGATGTAGGCATTGACCAGCAGGAACCACAGTCCGGCCAGCCAGATGCACAGACTCAGTCGGCTTTGGACAGCGCAGCAGATGTCCTGTAGCGGTAGTGAGTGACGATGATGAACACGATGTAGGCATTGACCAGCAGGAACCACAGTCCGGCCAGCCAGATGTACAGAAAGGTGTTGTGGCCTTCAAACTCCAGGTAGTAGGCGGGAAGGAGCCACAGACCCTGGGACACGCACACAAAGTTTTCACCCATATTGGACACAACTCTTCATTCCCATTCAAAGGAACTTTGAGGGATTTGGATTTGTAATGAAATTCTGCTTAACGTCCTCTGGTCTGGAACAGACACATATGGGACATTAGTAGATATAAAGATGGTGGGAACGATCCTGGAGGCAGTTCAACACCAGGAAAGTCCCGACTTTTTAACAGTACCAAAACAAAATATTCCAATGATTTGGATTCAAACTAACTGTAACTCAAAAGAAAACAAATGCCTGGTAAGTATTGGAATGCTCCCAACACATGACAAAAATTTAACAAAGAATACATTCTGACCTCAGCTTTTAACCTAACAGGTTCTCGCTATATCAGTTTTATGGTACAATGATTGTGTTCAGTTTTTCTTTTTTTATCAAAGTAAATTTGTTTCAAAATCAGTCAAATATTTATGGCAGATTTTTTCTGCCAAGCATTTATTTTCAGGCATGGGAATTGTCCGCGTATAAAAAACATTGAAATTGTTACTAAATACTTCGGGTTTTTTACTAAATACTTCAATTGGGGGGCTTTTCAGAGGTTTTTGTCTCTGACAATTCCCATGCCTGATTTTGCTCCAGTTCATTTTTGGTTGTCGTCTTTGTTTTTGTCTTTTTTTCGACCTTGACAGGTTGACCTGACTGTGGAACCATCAGTAATAAAGGATGGTCTCTGATTATCTCTGAATAATATCTCAACACATAAAATGTGCAAAAGACAGTTTGTTCGTAAAATACTAAACATTCCTTAGATCCAAATAGGGATACACGTTCACATCTAGCAGAACATTATAATTGATTATTGTACACATGCGCGCGCCTTGGTTTAGGCGGTGTCAGACCAATTACATAGGCTAGAACACCAAGGCTACATAAAATAGTTATGCGGGATTGTCTTTAGCCATGACAAGCTCCTAGCATAACATCAGTCTCCCAAATCCGAGTGTGACAGCCCACGTGGCTGGATAATGAAAAACGGTCACACAAGTTCTGTTCTCATCTCCAGTTGATGCATTTGTACCCCCATAGCGATCAACTGCTTCGGTTGTCGGGATGATCCCTGGGGTCGTTTAGCCAGGGTACGACAAGTCGCAACAATAACAACATGCGCCTGACTGAAAACACAGAACCAACCTGTGCCGAAAACCAGAGTGAAGATAGGAAAGCAGTCTTCCACAGGCTGAGGTGCAGTTTGGGCACCAACAGCGGAAGCAGACACAGGTACCACAGAAAGTACTGAAAAAAGAATTGTAAATCAAAGGATGTTTTTATTTATTAATATATGTAATCTTCAAAGAAACACACACAGGCACAAAAAGTGCATAAAATTAACAGTGTTATAACCTTAAAACAATTTAAGGCATGGAATGGCAATGTTACTGAAACCAGCCTTGTCTCTGCACCAGTTTCCCTTGAGGAAAATGTTTGCTTCTTTTCCAACATCCTAAGTTACATGTATTTTTCTCCGTTTCTCTCTCTGTCTTTGTATTCTTTGTTTTTTCTTCTATAGCTCTTTCACACACACAAAATTCTGACAAATGAAATTTTGTGGTACAGTATATGTGTTAAAAATTCTGTCCACAAAACAGGACAATAAAGAGATTTTAATAGTGTTTACCTGATGTTGAGCATGCCAAAGTTATCGGGAAAAAGAATGAGACCCTCCCCCCTACACACACAATGTTGTTTCAGTTCCCCAGCTTAAACGCTCTGGGGGCACACCCAGTGCCACATGAACATTTCGCACAGCCTTGGGTGGGAAGATTACGTGTATGGCTGCTTTTAAAGGGCCCCACCACATGGGCGGCCATACTCCGACTTCAGGAGAGAAAACACACACATACAAAACAGGTGACAAATCAATGTTGCCAAACTGTGAGGTACACGCTTTGTTGAACATGACAAAGGTGAAAGTGCACACACACACTTACACAAATGATGTTTTACCTATGAGGTGCACACTTTGTTGAACATGATGAAGGTGAAAGTGCACACACACACTTACACAAATGATGTTTTACCTATGAGGTGCACACTTTATTGAACATGACAAAGGTGAAAGTGCACACACACACTTACACAAATGATGTTTTACCTATGAGGTGCACACTTTGTTGAACATGATGAAGGTGAAAGTGCACACACACACTTACACAAATGATGTTTTACCTATGAGGTGCACACTTTATTGAACATGACAAAGGTGAAAGTGCACACACACACTTACACAAATGATGTTTTACCTATGAGGTGCACACTTTGTTGAACATGATGAAGGTGAAAGTGCACACACACACTTACACAAATGATGTTTTACCTATGAGGTGCACACTTTATTGAACATGACAAAGGTGAAAGTGCACACACACACTTACACAAATGATGTTTTACCTATGAGGTGCACACTTTGTTGAACATGATGAAGGTGAAAGTGCACACACACACACACACACACACTTACACAAATGATGTTTTACCTATGAGGTGCACACTATGTTGAACATGATGAAGATGAAGGTGCGCACACACACTTACACAAATGATGTTTTACCTATGATGAGGTGCACACTTTGTTCAACATGATGAAGGTGAAAGTGCACACACACACACAAATGATGTTTTACCTATGAGGTGCACACTATGTTGAAGATGAAGGTGCGCACACACACACACACACACACATATCTGTCTGAATCACTTTTAGAGGAAGGACGTTAAACTGAAGAACACACACTCACACAAATGATGTCTTACCTGTGAGGTGCACACTTTGTTGAATATGACGAAGGTGAAGGTGCACACACACACAACAACATACAGTATTCATACGGCGCTGAATCTTGATAGAAATCAAATCAAAGCGCACACACACGTTAGCATTCAAAGCGCATTCAAACAAAAACGCAACACAAAGCGAACACACACGGATAACATAAATGGAATATAGCAGAAACAGACCTAATGGCAAGAGAGAGAAGAGAAAGAGAGCGGAGCTTTAATGACGGGGGAACAGGTGGGGTTTGAGGTTAGCTTTGAAAGCAGAGAGTCGGTCGCTGACGGAGGGAGAGAGGAATTTTGTTCCAGGTCGGTCCTGAGAGGAGGTCGGTCCTGAGACAGCATAAGAGCGCCGACCAACAGTTGAAAACTTATACCTAGGGATCTGGAGAGAAAGAGGGTCAGAAACTGAACGTAAAGTGCGAGCTGGCGTATAGATGGAAATATTGTCGCAGAGGTAAGATGGAGCAGCTTTATGAATAGATTGTGTTTAATGTATACTCAATTCTGTCTGCGACAGGAAGCCAGTGCAAAGAACGCAAAAGAGGGCTAACACAATCAAACTTTCTTCCTAAGGACAAGACGAGCAGCTGTGTTTTGAATACGCTGGAGACAAGATAGAGAAGAGACTGATAGGCCAGAAAGGAGAGCATTACAGTAGTCAATACGAGATAGGATGAGGGAAGTAACAAGCTTTGCAGTGGCTTCATCTGAGAGATATTTACGAATATAGCCAATGCAACGAATTTGATAGTAGCAGGACTGACAGGTCTGAGTCAGGAAACTCTGCATGGAAAGAGTATTGTCCAAAGTGACACCTAAGTTTTTGACAGAGTCTGAGAGGGGAATGATATTGTTACCCAGTTGGATTGACTCTATGGAAACAGAGGCTAGTTTGTTTTTTGTCCCTACAAGCATTGCTTCGGTTTTTTCACCGTTTAATTGAAGTTTATTTTGAACCATCCAATTTTGAATACCAATATAGCAGTTGTTACTTTCTGTAAGAATGGAATCTAGATCTTCAAATCAAATCAAATCATCTTTATTATCTCATAACTGAGAAATTGCAGCCAGGTGCACATAAGAAAAACAGCAACAATAAACACATTTATCAACAACAACAAAAACAATAAACACATTTATCAACAATTAAAGAATATAAACTAATAACTAATAACACTGCAATATTGTAGTTAACAAACTGGACGAATACGAATACAAATTCAATCCCAAGGAGATGGACAGGCTGCTCAGCAAAACAATCACTCAATGCAGTGCATTAAGAGTTCAACAGATGAATTGATCTTGGTAAGAAAGTTTTCTGTGCTCTTATTTTCAGTTTTAGAGTTCTGTATCGACGGCCCGATGGTAATACTTCATAGTATTTTGCCAGAACATGACTGTTATCATTAAGAATTTTCCTGGCTTTCTTGACTACTTGTCTGTCATACAACTCTTGCATACCACTCTGCCTTGCACCCACAACTTTACTACACACATTCACCATATCACTCAACACACGCTTACTTTTTACACTCAAGCTTCCATACCAACAGATAAATGACACAGTAAGAACAGATTCAATGCAACATCGGTAGTAGGTTTGAAGAATATCTGAACAGACACCAATATTCCTTAGCCTCTGTAAACAAAAGATCCTGGACTGACTCTTCTTATGTATATGCTCAATGTGTTTATCAAAAGTAAGTTTCTTGTCTAAAACTGTGCCTAGGTATTTGTACTCATCAATTCTTTCAACCGTTTCACCATCAATTTCCAAATGTGGCACTGGCACTGGGTTTCTACGAAAATCTACAAGCAGTTCTTTTGTTTTAACAACATTTAAATCCAGATAATTATCTTTGCACCATGAACAAAACCTTTTGACTTCACTGAAGTACACAGAATCAGAGTTTGACAAATCTTCGATGGCAGAATCATCTGAGTATTTAATGACAGGTGTTTCTTCAGTGCCTCTACAGTCGTTTGTGTACAATGTAAAAAGAACTGGGGACAAAACTGTTCCTTGGGGGGCACCTGTAGAAGTCGAACGTTCTGAGGAGATTGCAGATTGAAAGCGGACAGACTGAGTTCTATTGCGTAGGAAATTGGTTATCCAGAGAATGAGCTTGGGGTTAACATTCAGGTCTAGTAGTTTCTAGGCCAGTAAATGGGGCTGTATTGTATTGAAGGCAGAGGAGAAATCGATGAATAAAATACGAACAAAAGAGTTGGGGGTATTTAAGTGAAGAAAGGCATTGTGAAGAAGGGTCAGTAAGGCATCGTCTGTTCCTCTACACCGTTTGTAGGCAAACTGAAAGGGGTCAAGGAGTAGGTTAGTAAAAGAAAGAAGGCGATGAAGGACGATCTTTTCAAAACATTTCATGGCAATAGACGTTAAGGCAACAGGGCGGTAATCGTTCAGTGTGGCAGGGTTCTTTTTCTTAGGGACAGGAGTAACTGTAGAATTTTTCCAGATACATGGTACAACACAATCACGTAAAGACCAGTTAAATAGAGAGCAAAACACACCACACAATTGAGAACAGCATGCTTTCAACAATCTTCCACACACATTATCTGGTCCCACAGCTTTCCTCACATTTAGTTTCTGAAATATGGACTGAACATCTCTTTCTTGAACCTCAAATTCATGATCTTCATTTGCATTGATAATTTTTTCTCTTAACTGTGATGTTACCCCGTTTAGATCTCCCTCTAGATCATTTCTTTCAAACCGACAATAAAAGTCATTTAGCTCATTAGAAAAATCCTTCTGTTCTTCTCTGGTCATTTGGCAATTGGCTGTTCGTTTTTTTGATTGGCCGGTTAGAGTTCGAAGCCCATCCCATGCATCTAAGATTCTGCCTGTCTGAAACTGCTGTTCTACTTTATCCTTATACTCCCTCTGCCCCTTCCTTAACTCCCCTCTAAGTTTAGATTGAACCACTTTTCTTTCTCTTTTATCTCCTGTTTGAAAGGCTACTTTCTTCTCATTTAAAACTGATTTAATAGACTTGGAAATCCACGGTTTGTTGTTGGGAAAAATCTTTATAATCTTTGATGGAATGATCATATCTTCACAAAAATTAATGTAAGACGTAACAACATCAGCAGCTTCATGCACAGTTTCACAGGAATCAGTCAGCACACTCCAGTCAGTACATTCAAAACAACCCCTCAATTCATTCACACTCTCGGTCGTCCACTCTTTCACGCTCTTTTTCACCACAGGTTCAGTTTGTATGTTGGGTCTGTAGGCAGGGATAAGTTGCACGGTGTCGTGGTCGGAAGCACCCACTGGTGGTAGAGGTAGAGATCTATATGCATTGGGAATATTGCCGTAACATAAGTCAATAGTCTTCTTCTGACGAGTAAAACATGTCACATACTGTTTAAAAGAGGGTAGAGTTTTACACAAGTCACAGTGATTAAAGTCACCAACGATGAAGCAGGGGGCATCAGCAGAAATAAACTGTAGCTCTCTGACGACAGCAGCTATCTCCCTTCCAGCGCGTACAGCAGAGGTCTTGTCAAACACAGGGGCATACACAACTGTCAAAAAGACACGACCAAACTCGCGAGGAAGATAACGCGGCCTGAGAGACACAGAGAGCAGTTCAATGTCTTGTGTACACACACGCTTCTTTACGGTTACATTCGCACTATCACACCAGCTTTCATTCACATATAAGCAAACACCACCACCCATTTGCTTTCCCACTTTCTCACAGTCTCTATCAACTCTGTACGGCACACCAAAACCATCAATTGCAACATTCTCATCACGAACTTTCTCAGTCAACCAAGTTTCTGTAAAACAGAGTACACATGAGTTTCTATATTCACTTAAAAATTGACAATTTGCCTGGATTTCGTCTAAGTTACAGTTCTTTCCGTTCGGGTTGATAGATCTGACGTTTGATAGAATCATGGATGGTAGGGGCAGTTTAGATCTGTTTCTTCTCATTCTTCTTCTCACTCCTCCTCTCTGTCCCCTCTTTCGTTCTTTCTTCTTTCTAGCCGTACTCTCACTCTCACTTTCACCAATCATTTCAGCAGGGAATAGTTGTCCAGAAATGGTCGAGATGTCATGGGCAGTTTGAAGACGAAGTAGAAATTCACGATCGTAGCGCAAAGCACCGGTACTAGATCTACCTTCCTGCTGCCCGCCATATCTCTCACCAGGCGTCACAAGCACAGTCAAAACACATGTCCGAAATACAACTATGACGATGATTAGAATCTTTGCAAATGACACAGTCTCCATCTTTACAACTTATAATTCATCTGCATTCAACTAAAAGTTCAGGAAACAGATAAAGATAATAAAACAAGATGAAATATACAGAGACAAGTGCACCTGAGCGTCGCCCCTTGAGAAGCGCCACCTATAGGCTCAGGGGTTGTACTGTTTTGGAGTTGTGAGTCATCTGCACAGAAGTGATGTTTCATGTTGTGCTGGTCGATGACATTGGCAAGAGGTGACGTATACAAAGTAAACAAGACCGGACCAAGCACAGACCCCTGGGGGACTCCACAAGAAAGCCTAACCTGTTCAGACTGATGACCATTGACCAGAACTGATTGAAAACGATCAGAAAGGTCAGAGGAAAACCAAGAAAGAGCAGGGCCCTTAATTCCAAAAGTATGTTCAAGACGAGACAGAAGAATGGAGTGGTCTATGGTATCAAAGGCAGCAGAGAGATCAAGAAGTGTCAAAAGAGAGATTTGACCAGCATCAGAAGCAAGTAAGAGGTCATTAACACACACATACACAAATAATTCGGTCAATGAATCACCCCCTTAGAGAGTACAAATTTTCCAAAAAAAAGTTTACATCTTTAAAAAAGGCAGCAAGTATCACACTTATGCACCCACGTTCACCCCCACACACAGACACTGACACACACAACCCACACACACAGACACTGACACACACACACACAACCCCCCCCCCCCCCCCCCCACAAACACATGCATAATACACACACATACGCTGGGCTATGCTATGTTATAAGCTCAACCACAACCAGACTGATAACAATGGATACATAATGTTGAAAGCAGATAGAAATCATACACAAATGATGCTTTACCTGTGAGGTGCACACTGTTGAACATAACAAAGGTGAAGGTGCACACACACATACAAATGCTGTCTTACCTGTGAGGTGCACACTTTGTTGAACATGACGAAGGTGAAGGTGCACACACACATACAAATGATGTTTTACCTGTGAGGTGCACACTGTTGAACATGACGAAGGTGAAGGTGCACACACACACACACACACACACACAAATGATGTTTTACCTGTGAGGTGCACACTGTTGAACATGACGAAGGTGAAGGTGCACACACACACACACACACACACAAATGATGTTTTACCTGTGAGGTGCACACTGTTGAACATGACGAAGGTGAAGGTGCACACACACACACACACACACACAAATGATGTTTTACCTGTGAGGTGCACACTGTTGAACATAACAAAGGTGAAGGTGCACACACACACACACACACACATACAAATGCTGTCTTACCTGTGAGGTGCACACTTTGTTGAACATGACGAAGGTGAAGGTGCACAGAAAGCAGCTGAGCGGCAGGTCTCTGTGGAAGCGAAGGGCTATGGCCACCAGGAGAACAGCCTGGGGACAGAAGGTGACCAACTTCACCAAGACGGACATCTCCCCTCCCTCTCCCCCTCCCCCTGTCAGGTAGAGCAGGTAGAAATAGGGAGAGAAGTTGTGGCGGATGTCTTTCCGCACGATGTGGTACAGGTAGGTTTCGTAAAGGAAAACCCAGCCGTACCTGAAACAAAGAAAGAAAGCACGTTAGCCTGAAACATTAACCCCTTCACTGCTAAACAAAAATTGAGAAATTATCACTTTTCTTCTAAAATTTAAGAGACCTGTTAAGCCTCAATATGAGAAAATGGTCCATATAATTATATATATATATATATCTTTCCTGACTTGTCTAACCCCAAAACCAACAATCCAGGAAAATGACATCAATTTGATCAAAAGTTATAACATCACAGATGTATGAGATAAACTGTAACATCAAAATTCCTTTCACACTCACAACAATAAAAAACAATTTACCTGACATAAAACACAGCCGTCAGAAGAGCCACAGTAATGCCAGCGATCAGTCCAAACTTCACTCTGCTCCACGTAGGTCTTAACCCCCTCACAAACCTAACCACACTGTTCGACTCGCCTTTCTTCACCAACACTTCACCAGAAACCTTGGTAGATTTCATCGCTTCTTCTTCGCAGTCTAGGTACAGATACAGCGCCAGGGCGTACGTCACTGGGTAGATCTTCACATGCACCGCTAAACCGTACACCACCGCAGCCAGTGCCGTCTTCTTCTGCTGCAAAAGACTGATAGTCTGCAGAACTAAATACGCCATGATGGATTCTGCGTTACCGCGGCTAGACACCACCGCAGGTAGAGGGTTGAGAAGCCAGAGCAGCGACGACGTCTTACAAATGTTTTCTGAGCAGCCGTTCTTTGTGAGGATGGAGAAGATGAGGTGTCCTGCCAGGATGTCGAAGAGGATGAAGAGGAGCTTGCCGAAGAAGGGGTGGAGGAGGGTGTTGGGGGTGAGGGCCCAGGCCAGGAGGGGGGTGTAGCGAAACGTGGCTCGATTGTACGGAGATTGGCCCTGAAACGAGAAGAGAAAATTCACTGTAGGTGATAAGGCTTTTGTTGTCAATCATTTTGTCATTCATAAAGGCTTCATTTTTTGGTCCAAATTTAAAGTCTATAAGGCAAACAGAGTCTGACAAATTCAGAGCTTCAGATTGTCTGCGGGCCGGGGTCATTGACCCATATTGACGGTGATTTGATCTCTCATTTTGTGGAACCAGGGGTCATATGACCCATGAAGTTTGAAAAGAATCTGAAGCTCTGCATTTTGTTTTTTGAACAAATGCTTTAATACCTTGAAGAGGACTTGGGAATTAGATGCACCCAGTGGAAACTGTCTGTCATTAGAATTTACTGAGGGCAAAATCTTTTTATTCACCAGATTTAAGCAGTAATGAAATCCTTTGAGGAAACTCTTGCTGTTTGATTGATTCATTGATTGATTGATTGGGTGGTGGTGATGGTGGTAGTGGTGGTTGTTCACTTTAGTCATCACTTACACCAGAAACAAAGTCATTTTTTAACAAAGTATTTGTGAAAACTTTCAAATATTCACCATATTTTGAATATGGCGAAATCAAATTAATTTCAACATGTATATATATTTATACGGTCTATAAAAGACATCAATTTGATCACCATTGTAACAAACTTGGCGGCGTCATTGAAGACGTAGTAGTCGACGTCAGTGAACTTGACTGCCATGGTCCTGTCCTGCCACTCTCCGTACAACACCAGTGCCAGCCGCAGCCCTGTGGCAGCCGCATACCACCGCCACATCACTGATGCCGACATTGTGCTGGATTAGGGGGGGGAAAGAACATTGTTCAGTTATACCTGAAAAGATATAGTTAGAAGTTCCTTCAATAATATCAACAAAAGACACAATCAGGTAAACACATGACAGACACAGTGACACTCTCACACACACATTAAAATATGTATATATGTACGCTCTCACACACAGACACACATACACATACACACGAACACAATCAAGTCAATGTATAAAGACTGTACATGCAATCAATACTTTGTCATGACGAAGGACGAGAATGATGATGAAAACACACACACACACAGAATCATACACACACACACACGCGCGCGCACGCACACATACACACACACATCGCTAATGATCGCTAATGATCAAAGTCACATTCTATCTCATTGCTTATATGAACTATTGCCATCTGATAGACGGTTCCACACTATTTGTTGTAGAACAATTATAAATTCAGCTAGTTTTGTCCCTAAGTCAGTCGAACTTCTGAACAAGATCTCTGCTAAGACCAAATAATGAGGAATTATGTATTAGCCTAGGCCTAGAGGTATATTTGGCCAATCTGTACAGTAGTGTGTGTGTGTCTATGTGTGTGAGCATGCGTGTGTGCGTACGTGCGTGTGTGTGTCTGTCTGTCCGTATGTCTCTATGTCTGTGTGTCTCTATGTCTGTGTGTGCGAGAGAGAGAGAGAGAGAGAGAGAGAGAGAGAGAGAGAGAGAGAGAGAGAGAAAAGGGGGAGGCACATGAAATGTTGGGAACGGGAAGGGACCAAAAATATGTGAAAGCTTGGGGTGACTTGGAGAGGGTGGGGGTTTGGGGTAGGGTGGGGAACAAATGAATGCGATAATAGAAATGGTGGGAAACAGGGCAGTTCTTAATGCTTTGATAGTCGCTTCTATCGACCCTAATTATGTTGAATTTTTTTGGCGAAGCATGATTTGTCATTCATTTTTCCTTAGTTTTGTTTCCATTTTTTATGCATGCAAATGTGTTTCTTTGTATTGTGCTTGTACGAGACCACGCTGTAATTTCACCTAACGTGATAATGACTTTGACTTTCACACACAATGCATCTTATATATATTTTCGAAATTTGTCTGTCTGTCTGTCTGTCTGTGTGTCTGTCTGTCTGTGTGTCCCTTATGCACGGCCACAGTTCTCAACCGATCGACACCAAATTCGGTATCAAGCATCCTTGGCACCCTCCGAAGGTCATGCCATCCTTACTTTTCGGAAACCTCTGCCAAGGGGTCGTGGGGAGGGGGGGGGGGCACACGCAGCTGGGATTTACTAACGGCAAGTGTGTGTGAGCTGTGGCTGGGGGGGGGGGGGGCTGGGGGGGGGGGGGGGAGGAGGGAGGGGAGGAGGGAGGGGATGAGGGGGGCTGGGGGGAGGGGGGGCTGGAGGGGGGAGGGGTGGGATGGTCGGGTGTGTGTGTGTGGGGGTGTTCAGAGGGGTGGGCTGGAGGGGGCCACAGTTCTCAACCGATCGACACCAAATTTGGTATCAAGCATCCTTGGCACCCTCGGAAGGTCATGCCGTCCTTACTTTTCGGAAACCTCCGCCAAGGGGTCGTGGGGAGGGGGGGGGGACCACACACAGCTCCACACGCACTTGCGGTTAGTAAATCCGAGCTGTTCGGGTTTGTTTCCTTTTTTTATTTGTTTGTTTGTTCTTTTCTGTCTGTCCCAAGGATCTCCCGAACCGCTTGACCGAATCGCTTCAAATTGTGTGTGGTGGTGTGTCCCCATGAGAGGAAGGCATCTGTGCAAAACTTTTTGTCATCCTGACCTTGACATTGGTGTATGACCTTGAAAACCGAAAATCGTTAAGGGGCCATAACTTCCACACCGCAGGTCCTACAGTCTTGAAACTTGGCATGGATGTACTTTCGCTTATGGCCGTTCTGATGATGGCGTACCAATGAAGGTCAAGGTCAAGGTCAGGGAGATCGGTATGCCTTGAAAGTGGTAGGGGTCTAATGATTGGGTTTTACTGTCCCACGCATATCTCCCGAACTGCTTTACCGAATCGTTTCCAGTTTTGTGTGGTGGCGTGTCACCATGAGAGAAGGCATCCGCGCATAAATTATCGCCGTCATGACCTTCACCTTGGCGTATGACCTTGAAAACCGAAAATCTTTAAGGAGCTATAACGTCCACACCGTTGGTCTTAGGGACTTCAAACTTGGCATGTAGGTACTTTGGCTTATGGTTGTTCTGATGATTGCATACCGATCAAGGTCAAGGTCATGGAGATCGGTAGGCCTTGAAAGTGGTAGGGGTCAAAAAATTGTATTTTCAGCCACAAAAGTAAAAATATATTTTGCGGACCCGGCGAAACCGGTACTCAGCGGTACCGGTACTTGGCGTTACCTGTACAAGGCGTTACCGGTACTAGGCGTTACCGGTACGGGGCGTTGCGCTAGTAGTGTATATAACAAAAAGTGTACATGCAATCAATGAATCATACTTTGTCACACACACAGTGACACAAACACAGTCACATACATACACAAACATGTGCGCAGGCGTGCGCGCACACACATGACACACACGTATATGTGCATGCACGTGTGTGCACACAGTAACACATCTCTTCTTCTTCTTCTCCTTAGGCAGCCAACTTCATCACGTTGAAGATTCTGCAGCATTCATTGCCTCATTGCATTCACACACATAAGTTACATGAGCATATGCATACAAAATACACATGCAGGCATTAATTTCACATCCACATCATGGCACATGTGCATACAAATTTACAATTGCAAAGGCACATGTGTGCACAAACATGACTAACTCACTGCTATGGATACACACAAGTGACACATACTTCTTCTCTTCTTCCGATTGGATCTGGATCTGGATGTAGATGCCACTTCTTCTGACGATAGACACGAAGGGGTGTCTATTGGGGATTGGGGATGTTTATCCTGCCCCACGCCCAAAGTCTTCGTTTAGACTGCTATTTAAAAAATTCAATAGATAAGGCATAAGCACTTTCAAAATATTATGTATGTGTCACGGTAGAGATCGCGATTTGGTAGAATCAGCAATTCTACTAGCACAAACTACGATCAGAGTTTCTACTAGCAGAATCGCCGATTCTACCAATCGTCTTTGAACCTGCGAATGCCGATAACATCTGTGTGAATGCAGAAAAAAATATATTATGTTTCCACCACTTTTTATTTGTCAAGCTAGCGCCCACATCTTCTGCCTATTACATTGATTTGTGTTTTGATATAGAGTGCTGATTATTGATTTCTACAGCATTTATTGAATAATGCATTTTGACTCTACTGCTAGTCTATGCTCTGTGCACCACTTTTCTACAAAGATTAAATACTTGCTGAATTCTGCGGCATTTAGTAACATAAATAAATACTAGTGTTATTCCTGATTCTTTCTCTCTCACACACTCTCTCTCTATGTGCTTCTATCGACCCTAATTATGTTGAATTTTTTTGGCAAAGCATGATTTGTCATTCATTTTTCCTTAGTTTTGTTTCCATTTTTTATGCATGCAAATGTGTTTCTTTGATTGTATTGTGCTTGTACGAGACCACGCTGTAATTTCACCTAACGTGATAATGACTTTGACTTTCACACACAATGCATCTTATATATATTTTCGAAATTTGTCTGTCTGTCTGTCTGTCTGTGTGTCTGTCTGTCTGTGTGTCCCTTATGCACGGCCACAGTTCTCAACCGATCGACACCAAATTTGGTATCAAGCATCCTTGGCACCCTCCGAAGGTCATGCCATCCTTACTTTTCGGAAACCTCCGCCAAGGGGTCGTGGGGAGGGGGGGGGCACACGCAGCTGGGATTTACTAACGGCAAGTGTGTGTGAGCTGTGAGCGTGGGGGGGGGGCTGGGGGGGGGGGGGGAGGGGGAGGAGGGAGGGGAGGAGGGAGGGGATGAGGGGGGCTGGGGGGAGGGGGGGCTGGAGGGGGGAGGGGTGGGATGGTCGGGTGTGTGTGTGTGTGGGGGTGTTCAGAGGGGTGGGCTGGAGGGGGCCACAGTTCTCAACCGATCGACACCAAATTTGGTGTCCAGCATCCTTGGCACCCTCGGAAGGTCATGCCGTCCTTGCTTTTCGGAAACCACCGCCAAGGGGTCGTGGGGAGGGGGGGGTGGACCACACACAGCTCCACACGCACTTGCGGTTAGTAAATCCGAGCTGTTCGGGTTTGTTCCTTTTTTTATTTGTTTGTTTGTTCTTTTCTGTCTGTCCCAAGGATCTCCCGAACCGCTTGACCGAATCGCTTCAAATTGTGTGTGGTGGTGTGTCCCCATGAGAGGAAGGCATCTGTGCAAAACTTTTTGTCATCCTGACCTTGACATTGGTGTATGACCTTGAAAACCGAAAATCGTTAAGGGGCCATAACTTCGACACCGCAGGTCCTACAATCTTGAAACTTGGCATGGATGTACTTTCGCTTATGGCCGTTCTGATGATGGCGTACCAATGAAGGTCAAGGTCAAGGTCAGGGAGATCGGTATGCCTTAAAAGTGGTAGGGGTCTAATGATTGGGTTTTACTGTCCCACGCATATCTCCCGAACTGCTTTACCGAATCGTTTCCAGTTTTGTGTGGTGGCGTGTCACCATGAGAGAAGGCATCCGTGCATAAATTATCGCCGTCATGACCTTCACCTTAGTGTATGACCTTGAAAACCAAAAATCTTTAAGGAGCTATAACGTCCACACCGTTGGTCTTAGGGACTTCAAACTTGGCATGTAGGTACTTTGGCTTATGGTTGTTCTGATGATTGCATACCGATCAAGGTCAAGGTCATGGAGATCGGTAGGCCTTGAAAGTGGTAGGGGTCAAAAAATTGTATTTTCAGCCACAAAAGTAAAAATATATTTTGCGGACCCGGCGAAACCGGTACTCAGTGGTACCGGTACTTGGCGTTACCTGTACAAGGCGTTACCGGTACTAGGCGTTACCGGTACGGGGCGTTGCGCTAGTAGTGTATATAACAAAAAGTGTACATGCAATCAATGAATCATACTTTGTCACACACACAGTGACACAAACACAGTCACATACATACACAAACATGTGCGCAGGCGTGCGCGCACACACATGACACACACGTATATGTGCATGCACGTGTGTGCACACAGTAACACATCTCTTCTTCTTCTTCTCCTTAGGCAGCCAACTTTTTCATCACGTTGAAGATTCTGCAGCATTCATTGCCTCATTGCATTCACACACATAAGTTACATGAGCATATGCATACAAAATACACATGCAGGCATTAATTTCACATCCACATCATGGCACATGTGCATACAAATTTACAATTGCAAAGGCACATGTGTGCACAAACATGACTAACTCACTGCTATGGATACACACAAGTGACACATACTTCTTCTCTTCTTCCGATTGGATCTGGATCTGGATGTAGATGCCACTTCTTCTGACGATAGACACGAAGGGGTGTCTATTGGGGATTGGGGATGTTTATCCTGCCCCACGCCCAAAGTCTTCGTTTAGACTGCTATTTAAAAAATTCAATAGATAAGGCATAAGCACTTTCAAAATATTATGTATGTGTCACGGTAGAGATCGCGATTTGGTAGAATCAGCAATTCTACTAGCACAAACTACGATCAGAGTTTCTACTAGCAGAATCGCCGATTCTACCAATCGTCTTTGAACCTGCGAATGCCGATAACATCTGTGTGAATGCAGAAAAAAATATATTATGTTTCCACCACTTTTTATTTGTCAAGCTAGCGCCCACATCTTCTGCCTATTACATTGATTTGTGTTTTGATATAGAGTGCTGATTATTGATTTCTACAGCATTTATTGAATAATGCATTTTGACTCTACTGCTAGTCTATGCTCTGTGCACCACTTTTCTACAAAGATTAAATACTTGCTGAATTCTGCGGCATTTAGTAACATAAATAAATACTAGTGTTATTCCTGATTCTTTCTCTCTCACACACTCTCTCTCTCTCTTGTTCTCTCACCCCCCCCCCCCCCCCCTCTCTCTCTCTCTCTCTATGTCTCTCTCTCACTATCTCCCACTCTCTGACTCTTTATGTCCGTCTGTTTGTCTGCCTGCCTAAGTGTCTCTGTCTGTCTCTCTCTCTGTTTCTGTCTCTCTCTCTCTGTTTCTGTTTCTCTCTCTCTCTCTCGTCTCCAGAGGCAGGATGGTAGACACTCCGATCGTGGTAGAAACGGCGATCCTGGTTTCTAGTATTCTACCAGCAGAAACTCTGATCGTAGTTTGTGCTAGCAGAATCGCCGATTCTACCAAATCGCAATCTCTACCGTGACAAATATGCAATGAATCTTACAAAATTAGATCAGTAGTATAACACAACTGCTACTTGTAGCCATCGGCTTTTACACTGATTATCAAAAACAAACGAAGTCAACATGAGAGAGCAAAAGGCATAAAAAAGCCTACACTGTGACTGGCTAGTAAAGAGCTTTATTTCGAATGCCAGTCAACTCGGCCTTTTACCAGGTCGGCCTCGTGCCAACTCGGCCCTGGGTGCAAGTCAACTCGGCCTCAAGCCCTGATCATTAATGTTCGTCCTCAGGTTCACTTGTCTAATAGGAAAAATGTGCACATGGCTCTATCAGTGTCAATGAAGTTATTAGCGAGATTTGGTTAATGTGATTTTGAGATGGTATTCTATACTGTTGTGTGAATGGCGTCGTTTGCACACTCAAACAATAACTTACACAGAGACACATATATACAGACACGCACCCACAGACAGACAAACACAGAGAGAGAGAGAGAGAGAGGGGGGGGGGGGGGGGCACAGAGAGAGAGACAGGAACATAGAGAGATAAAAGAGAAGAGAGAGAGAGAGAGAGAGAGAGAGAGAGAGAGAGAGAGAGAGAGAGAGAGAGAGAGAGAGAGAGAGAGAGAGGGGGGGGGTACACAAAAAGCATTAAAAGAAACAATTATGTCGAGGACGAGTTGGTCGGAAACGAGGCCGATTTGACTCATAGGGTGAGGCCGAAACGACCCCAAAAAGCGGGGCCGAAATGACACGAGGCCGATCTGACCGGTCACCTTTATTTCATATCATATCTACATTGTCAAGTACGCAATCAATTGTATTCATTCAATATTTTCATGCACAAAACAATAACAAATAGTCTGTTATATTTTCAGAGGACTTTGTGCCCAACCAAAACAAATTTACAACAAGCATACCCACAATAGGAAAGTTACTTTCGCTTCTCACTATGTGAAGTAGCCACCTACTAAAACCAAAGAGTGTACATAGTAAACCAATGAATACTCCATGCTAAAACAGACACCATCCGCCAAAACAATTGTGGGTTGTTCCCCTTGATCCTCTTGCTAAGAATAAAAACCCAAAATTACCCAAACAAAAAAGGCTACGCCTAATTAGACGTTAAACTAATCTTATTCTAAAACAAAACAAAATTCCAGGAACAAACAACCAAACTAGGAATGATCTAGCTTTGTCTATCAAATGCCTCTAAATACAAAATACAGGCCCCTAATATACACTGGCAAATGAAACAAGATCATTCATCGCCCACCCCTGTAAGTGAAAACAACAACAAAACTTGTAAACCCTTGCATGAAATGTCTTTTTTTAACTTTAAAAAAGATTGAATTAGAGAGATTGAAGGTGAAGTAACAAAACAAAACAAAACAAAAACAGCTATGGGTAGAAGTAGAAAAGATGGACCAGGGACAGTGTGGAAATTGTTTAGTTTTGAGTATTTGTGTACGGTTTGTGTAATTAGAGGTACACCAGCATGTACCTCATTGAACTCGGTGCGCGTAGAACGAGGTGTGTGGGTCTTGGCGAAAAGTTGAGAAAGTGGCTGCTCTGTAGAGTTTGAAAATTGAACAGAAGCTGTCAAAATGGGGATTCACGGTTTGACTTCTTTTATAGACAACAATCCTCACCTGTTGAAAGACCGACAGCTCCATGACTGTCGCGTTGTAGTAGATGGAAACAACTTTTATCATTTTCTCTACTTTTATTGCAACGTCAGATATCAGTTTGGAGGAGACTTTGACGTTTTTCAGCGCAAAATCAGTATGATTTTCAACATGTTCAAATCATGTAACATTGAGGTGTTTGTAGTGTTTGATGGAGCTTACACCGTTGATGGTAAAAAGTTTAAGACTACGATGGGTAGGGCAAGAGATCGTCTTTATGCGTCACAGAGAATCATGAACGGCCAGAGAGGCGTTTTGATTCCGTGTCTTGCGCAGCAAACATTCAGACAGACGCTGGATAAGTTAGGAATCCCGCACGTCACTTGTGATTTTGAGGCTGACAATCAGTTAGCGATTCTGGCCAACCGATGGAACTGTCCAGTGATAAGCAACGACAGCGACTTTTACATCTTCGATTTATCTGGGGGATTCATCCCCTTAGATTACATCGACTTTCGCCCTCAGCAGATGACCGAAAAATCACATGGATCAGCATGTTCCTGTTTACCTGTACAGTACTACCACGTTGACGAATTCATCAACTGCTTTAAATCCTTGAATCGGTCGGTTCTTCCACTTTTTGCAACCATGTTAGGCAATGACTACGTTAATGCTGCCGCATTTGAAGCTTTTTACCAGAAAACCCCCAAAATTGCCAGCAGACGTTACTCAGCTTCCAAAAAGCACCACAAAATCGTCTCTGTCTTGTACTGGTTGGAAGAAAAAGGACACAAGGAAGAGCTGGTCTCTGAAGTGCTCTCCTTCATTCGTCCGGAGCGGCGAGAGCATGTGCAGAAGTTGTTGAGCAGCTCCATCAGCGGTTATCTGGACACCCAGGAGTTTGAGTCGTTTGACCTGAGGGCGTTTCTGGAGGGGGACCAGAGTGCGGCCATGCAGCGGACGGACGCTGTGGTGGGTGTGACGGGGGAGGGGTTATCTCCCTGGTTTGTGGCGGCCTGTCGGCGCGGAGAGATGCCAGGGTTCCTGTTGAATGCGGTGCTGCTTCATCGTGTTGTCCTGCCCACCCAGGTGCTGAGGGTTGTCTTCAGGGACACACACACACACACACACACACACACACACACACACACACACACACACGCTGTCACGCACTCATGTACCACACAAAGAAAAGCATATTGAATTGTGTTTTGTGTTAAATATTCTGTTCTGATCTATTGCAGTTTTGGTTTTGTTTTTTAATCCATGATATTCAAATTATGGTTTTCATGAGAGCATGCATTGTAACTACTCTAAAGTCTAAAGAGTACAGGCTACTCTCCACCTCCCTCTTCCCACTCCCCTCTATGGTATGAGACTGACTTTTGTGAAATGTTGACCATTTGACATCTTTGTAATGCCTTTGGGTTCTTAAAGTTTGTGCGCCAAGTGTGTGAGCAAATCAGCTGAAATGGCATGTCTCGTTGCATTTCTAAAATGGCAAATCCTGCAAGGCTACCAGTAAAAGTAAACTGACGATGCCGAGTATCAATTAAAGCCTAGGTACTGTACTTTGCTTACATTCTCATTCCCAATGCAAACTCTTTGTGTCAGTTACGACATGCCACTTTGGAAATAACGATCTGCTGACTTAAGTTTGCACAATTTTCACCTTTTAACCCTCTGGGCACGACATTAAAGTTAAAAACGTAAGCTAAAAGACAGGCGTAAAATTGAAGACTGCAGAAACGTCAACTGGTACTTCTTATTTTCACTTTTCATCTCTCATACAAACATTTGACTGGGAAACCTATACACGTTTAGAAAGAAGAAAGCTTGAATTTGGCAATGAAAGTAAAGAAAACAACTTGCCTTGAATATGGTGACAGCAGTAATCCAGTAAAGCACTTTCACTGTGGCTGCAGCTAACCCCACCCCCACCCCATCCCACGATGATCTGCTCGTGTCACTACGTGTCAGACATCACAAAACCATGCAGTCGAACCCTTTTCCTTCACTTCAAACCCTGTTCCTTCACTTTGCAACACGAATACAAGCCTAATTACTTTCCTAGTCTGCATCAGACTCAGAGTAGCTATCTGCAACATACTCATCCTCATCCTCACAATCACTACTTTCATCACTCATTTTCACACAAACAAATGCAAGCCGGTCGAAAAATGGCTAGACTCAGACAGCAGGAAGTCGTACGAGTGCTATGGGCTTTCTGATTGGTTAGCTGTATTCGCTTATTCGATTGGCCAAAGTTCAGCGCGAAATATGAACTGAGCGAACTGAGCCCTGATCGTGGCCCAGTGTGCTCGTCCCGGGGAGCCCCGATCGGGGCTCATTGTGCCCAGAGAGTTAACTCAGCCTAGCACTGTAGCAGTAGCACTCCCTGCGGTAAGTTGTAATTTTCTGATTTTGTGTTTGACAGGTGGAGAGCGTGTCCCTCCCAGCTGCCTTTTCCACGTCCAGAGCGGTGAGAGAGGTCATGTACGGCCTGCTGCTGGGGGACGATGAATCTCCTCTTGATCCGCCAGACTCCCAGGCTTCATCACAGCAGACAGGACCAACGCTTGGAAAAGATTATGCTGAAAATGGAAACTGCACTGGCCAAGGTCAGCCTGAAACTACCAACACATCCAAATCACAACCTGCTCCAGGTATTAAAAACCGTGATTTAGACTCTTATGCATACGTGATTTATAATAAAAATTATATTGTATTGAGATACATGTTCTAAGTCCTCTCATGCTTATCCTTTGCTCCAATCTCTCCACTGGCTCCCCATTGAAAAGCGCATCAAGTGTAACCTTGCTCTGCTGTAAATTGCTGAATGGTCTGGCCCCTTCCTATTTCATTGATCTTCTTACACCCCTTCTAATTCTAGGCAGCTCGTGCTACGCTCCTCTGGCACTCGTATACTCCAGATCCCTTGTTTCCGCGCTAAAATTTATGACGTTTCTTTTTCTCTTCAGGCTCCCTCCTCTCTAACCTCCCTTCTTCTCTCTGAACCTGAAACAGCCTCTCTTCTTTCAATTCTCCTTTGAAACAACTCTCTTCAAATCTTGTCTGTACCTGTAGTTCAAAACTTACCCTTTAAACTTACCCTTTTGTACCTGTAGTTCAAAACTTACCCTTTAAACAGTAGAAGTCCAATAAAGGACGAAAATTTGGAATACAGCTTCGCTTTTTGTTTTTGTTTGTTTCTTCATTTATTGTTCTTTCCTTTTAGCTGATGTACACATCACGTGTGTGTGAAGATGTGCATGTAGATGTGTTGTCTTATTTATTCATTGTTTCATTTTTCTTCTTCATATTTTTTTGTAATTATGATTCTAAGTGCTTAGGGATTATTTAAGATTAAGTACCATAAATGTTCATCATTATTATTATTTGTCCACAGCAGCGGAGGATTCCGAGCGTGGGATCGTTGAATACACACGTCACAACATGGAGCTGAGACGCATCGCCGTTCCTGCGCGCGCCGGTCTTCCATTCTTCGGCCCTCTGCCATCCCTGGAGAAGACAGGTGAGCTGGGACGTGAGGAAAAGCTGGCCCTGGTGACAGAGACGCTGGGCGTGAACGCAGCCTTTGTGGGCCAGTTTGAGCCCAGCCTGCAGCTGTATTTTATGTGTTTAGCATTGTGGGCCAAGCATGCTGAGCCGCCCGTCTCCCTGCATCTGCTGAAAGGGATCCTGCTGTCGGCTGTGCTGCTGCACATGCATGCCCAGATTGCTGACAGGGAGAGGCAGGTCATCGAGGATGGTGGTGCAGGGGGTGATGAAAAGAAAGCTGTGGACACGGATATTCCTCGCTCACAGAAAAGGGAGAAGGCAAAATCCTCATCTGAAAAATCTCCAGCTTCAACGGTGTCTGATCGAAAGTCAAAACAGCAAGACTCTGCCATTTCTGAAACTGCGCAAGCGAGCAAAAATGACAGAGGGGCGACTTTGAGCATCGCGGAAACTTGTCAGTCGGAGAGCGACAAAGTGCTGGGCAAAGTGCGCGACAACCTGAAAAAGTACTACCACGACCCGGTCAAGATCAACAACAAGAACCCCCCCGAGGCAGAGAGCTTTCACGGCACTGCCCAGTTCTTAGCGTGTCTGCTGGACGGGATTCACCTCAACTGCCTGCTGTCCTGCCCCTTCCCCAGCCCCCAGCCCGCCCAGTTCTTCAACGGAACCTTGGTCTATGCCATTGTCCACGAGCTTCAGCAGCGCAGCAACCCCGACCTGTTCCTGTGTGAGATGCTGGTGAAGGGTTCCTCGGTGATGGCGCTGTTTGACGCTCTGTGCTCCGCCGTGATGCGGGAGGTCGGGGACAAGGCGTTTGCCGAGAAACGAGCGCAGGGCAGGAAGTGCTGCAAGAGCTCCAAGAAGAGGAAGAAACAGCAGGCGTTGGCGGCGGCGGCGACGCAGGGGAAGCAGAGTGGAGAGGAGAGAGTGCGGTCAGTGGAGGGTCAGGGTGGACACATGGACATGGTCAACTGTGACCTCAGCAATCGCTTTGGGGTGCTGCTGATGGACGCTGAATCATGACCATACAATGGGAGACATGCTTGTGTGTGTGTGTGTTGATGTATGACAAACTCTTGACATGCAATCTACTGTATCTACAAGTATGTAGGTATTACATTTACAGTAGGTGGAGCGATATTATTCAATTGATTCAAATTTCAATTATTCGTTGTTTTGTGTTGTGTTTTGTCTTTTTCTGGATTCCTAGTTCTGCGACAAGAGCAAAGAATCCAAAGATTCTATTTGAAAAAGGTACAAGTTTGTGTGTTTAGAACTCTGTAAATGTAGTTTATCAGAATGTGTTCCACACTTCACCGCATAAACTTATGATAAACTCATAAAGTGCTGGACTGATCTTTATGGAATTTCATTGGGCAGTTCTTGATGTCCCAAAGATCATTTCTGATAAATTAGCAATTTAGTATTAAAGGATTTGACAGGCAAAAACCTCTTTGCAAGGGAAAGTTCCAATTTCAAATGATAGGTTAAATGATAGGTTATTAAATTTATTTCCACACAGCCCTTTGCCCCAAGCATGCACCTTATAGAAGGGTAAAAAGTAAGAAAATGGCTTAATTTTTTCTTTATTAATCACTGAATTACAAAATGTTTGTTAACCCAGGACCTGTGCAGCTCCCTGGACTCCCGGCAGACGCCCCCCTCCCCCCCTTATGAATCATTTGGTCTGCCCCTGACCATTGTCAGGTGGTCTGAGTGGCCTGTTACATATATATAACAACCTAGGATTCCTAGTAGGAATGGGTGTTGAGTCTGTTTTATGCTGTTGAACATGAAGCTACCTTCGGAAAACACGAAGATTGCCGAAGTTATTCAGGTCACATTTGAATGAACGAAAAACACCACTTTGACAATCGAAGGCAATATCATGATGCAAATTGCTAAAATCCATCGTAAAACTGGTGAGTTAAACTGTCTAATTTGGGGTGGACGGTGTGTTGGAAGCCATTTGCATTTTCAAAACGGTTCATTTTTAGACACGTGTGTGTGCTAACAGAAAGCCAAGGCTAACTCACTGCACCTAGAAACTTCTATGGTTGCTTTGGTTAGAAGAAGGGAGAGGGGGAGGGGTGGCTAGGAAGGAGAAGAGGGAGGCGAGTAGGGCTTTTGTACAAATAGTTCCTCTACCTTCTGGAAGTTTTGTGTTTGGTCTAACCATATTTGTTTTGAAAGGTGCATAACAGAGAATAACGCACCTGCGCTCATGAATTGACAGGAAACCGAGCAAGCAATGATGAAGTGTGTGCTGTCTACTACCGTGTGTGTGTGTGTGTGTTTTCACAACATTTAGGCACCTATTTTTCTCAAAGTGACAAAACCTAAGTCTGTGCTGAGCTTACAATTGCTGTCATGACATCCCGTGCGGAGCACGGGTTTTGTTATATTCAATAATGTACATCTAGCCAGTTCTTCTTCTTCTTCAGACAGGTTCCTATCAATTATGAATGTAGATGCTTCATGCTGCCGTGCGGAGCACGGGTTTATCTAGTAGTAGTAGTAACCTGAATTTTTCTTTTGGATATACAGACAAACCCCTATTTTACGACCCTCTGTTAAGCGACCACCTCTCATTTGAGACCGGATTTGTTGGCACAGATGCATTTTACTATGTAAACGACATCTCTTAAATGACTTCCTCTAAAATGCGACTTACGACCGCCATTTTGTTGGTTTTTACGACCGTTGCTGTCATCTGCATAGACTTCGAGCAAAGGGAAACAACCACGGTCAAGGGCCTGAAAGCGGAGTCGCTTCCCTTGTTGTAGAAAAGATGGCGGAGAGCGTAGGAAAAGCACGAAAACCACTGACTTTGAAAAAGAAAACCACTGACTTTGGACGAGAGTGGAGGTGATTAAAAGAAGTCGGCAAAGTGAAACTGTAATATCGATTGCACAATCCTATGGAGTTGGAAAGACCCAAATCCAGTTTTAATATGTCATTGTATGTGTGTGCATGAAGAAGAGAGTATGAACTGTGCTGAACTTTTTCTTTCTACGGCTGCCAGTGAAAACCTCCGTCATACGACCCCTCCAATTTACGACCGATTTTTCAGGACATTTTGGAAGTCTTAAAATAGAGGTTTGTCTGTATTAAAGTATACTTAAACTTGAATATAGTTATATAGTATTCTATGACAAAAAAGAGTATTTTTCTTACCTTGAAGAAGCTGGAGTTGGTAATGAAATTTAGAGATAAATCCAAACGCCACTCAGTTCTCTTTGTGAATATTTTTATACTCTTAGCTCATAAGCACACACAGTCATATTACACCATCACAACATAGAAATAGAATTGCAACTTGCAACAAAGTTCGTTGCTTTGGAATTTATGCAGCAACTCAGTTCTTGTATTTCTGTTCAGCTTAGTGTTGGTGTCAGGGGTGATCCAACTGCTCCCTTGCATTGTCTCCAATTACAATATCCTTGTCATCTTTCTGATTGGATCTCGGTTGAAACTGCTAGACATTAGACCTTGAGCAATTTTGCTATCTGGAAACATCTTTAACATTGGAACTAGACAATCTGCCATTGAAAGGGAGAGATTGGCGTCAGCCACCAGTTTGCACATAATCGCCTCAGTGTTTGTCACCTGCTACTGCAGGTCCCCGCAAGACTTCGACATCTGATTCTTGAAAGTATCTTTAATTGAAGGTGTTCCCTTCGCCATTTGAGATAGATGAAAGTATCTTTAATTGAAGGTGTTCCCTTCGCCATTTGAGATAGATGAAAGTATCTTTAATTGAAGGTGTTCCCTTCGCCATTTGAGATAGATGAAAGTATCTTTAATTGAAGGTGTTCCCTTCGCCATTTGAGATAGATGAAAGTATCTTTAATTGAAGGTGTTCCCTTCGCCATTTGAGATAGATGAAAGTATCTTTAATTGAAGGTGTTCCCTTCGCCATTTGAGATAGATTTGTATGCTCTTTGGACGAGGCAGGCCTTGCGCAGTCGTTGCGCCCACCATGAGCACAACTGAAGTCTGATTTGTACAAAGTGCACCTGACAAAAGTTGGTCCTCAAAATATAACCATAATCAGTGATGCACCCAGGTTGGGAAAGTGATAGGACAGACTGTCCTGAAGCAAGAAAATCAATAGGTCAAAATGTCCTGGACCTTGGAGATCAATAGGACAATTTGACGTTATGTTGAACAATTTGAGCGAAGCTGGTAATGTTTTCAGGGCTATGTTTTCAATGGTGTCTCTGTTATCAGCAGAACATCCCACAATAAAAATTCTTAATTCGCAATTGAACAGCATTTACAAACGAAAAAAGAAAGGAAGAACAGTAATTTACATTGCTTTATAATGCTAAAATATTAAGGTTTTATTTTTATAATGAATAATCTGTTGATGTGTTCCGCATGTAACAAAGACGCAAACAGTTTGTGTCCATGTTATCAGTGTAACCTCTACAGGCTAAATTTAGAATTTTATAAACTGACAATAAATTAAAAACACAGAGAATAAATTGTAGCATAAAGATATGAAATGTAAAATGATGCAAGAATGTAAAAGGTCTGTAAATGGGTTTTTTAAGTAGATGTGTTCCGCATATAACAAGACACGAACAGTTGTATTCAGCGTAACCTCTACAGGCTAAATTGAGAATGTTATAAACTGACAATAAATTAAAAACGGAGAAGAAATTGCCCGCCATTTTGATTTTGCACCGGTTTCACTGTCAAACAAAAAAAAAGTCCACAGGCTCGAAATTACGTAACTGTTTGTCTAC
Organism: Phymorhynchus buccinoides; assembly: GCA_017654935.2. Taxonomy (NCBI): domain Eukaryota; kingdom Metazoa; phylum Mollusca; class Gastropoda; order Neogastropoda; family Raphitomidae; genus Phymorhynchus; species Phymorhynchus buccinoides. The sequence goes on along the minus strand of CM065699.1, from coordinate 3,137,954 downwards.
TGACTCGAAGTCTGCCTCCTGGCTGAGTTCACTTCATGTTTTGTTTTTCCTCATCGCCGCATGTAACACACTCGCTCCCCACATTCAAGCATCGTCTCAGACCAGGCAGAGATTGGGAACGCGCACATGGTATAATCTGTGGTAAGTATATACAGCAAGTCTCGGGTGATGACGTGGTCACATGACAAAATCTATTTTTAGTCACAATACTACAAATACAGGTCCAATATTTTCAGTTTGAATTGGCAGATGTTTCATTGCAGTTTGCATTACATGACAGGGTTCGTGGGGTCCTTTCAGGTGCTTTAAAGTGCTGTGAAATTGATCGGTCTTCAAAAGGCCTGTTAAGTCCTTTATATCAGCAAGGAGGTCCTTTCAAATCAGTCAAAGGTCCTTTTAAAATTGGTGCGGTCAGTTTAAATCCTTTAATCGGGCCAAAAAACAAAACTAAGTACCTTGTCATAAGAAATGAACTTTAAAAAAAAAAAATTAAATGAAATAAAATTTGCCAAAAATCGATCGCCTTCATATCTTTCGAGCAGACGATCTAATTTTAATAGTCACTGTAAATCCGGTCACGTGCGCGAGATATCTTATGCGCCATGTTGAAATTCTTCCCACATGCGGCTGCTTCAGTGCTTGTTTTCAAGTAAAAAGTGTAAAAATGCCTGGAAAGTGTTCGTTTTCAGGATCGTTGGCTGAGAGGACATTTATAAGGACTGGGTCCGAAAAGTGATGGACAACAAACATGCAGTTCGTTGTGCATATTGTGAAAAAAACATCAACATCTTGTCAATGGGAGAGTCGGTGCTGAAACAACACGCAAAGACTGAAAATCACAAGAAAGCTGAAAGAAGGCACAAGGCGGAATCGAGGTGCAATGTGACCGACTTTTTTTGCAAGCAGCAGAAGTACTACTGTAACAACAAATGAATCTGCTCAGCAAAAAAAAAAAAAAAAAAAAAAATCTGCTCAGCCACAATCGTCGGCGTCTGGCTCTGCGCCCACCACGTCTGCAAGTACAACTACAAACAAGGTTTAAATAGGTCCTTTAAAAAAAATTGCTGGTCCTTTAAAGGTCCTTTTAAGGTCCTTTTTGGGCACTCTTCCAAGTCCCCACGAACCATGCATGACAACACTACACAATATGGGTTCCAATATTTTCACAGTTTGAATCGGCGGATGTTTCATTGCAGTTTGCCTTATATGACAACACTACACAATGCAGGTCCAATATTTTCACAGTTTGAATCGGCGGATGTTTCATTGCAGTTTGCCTTATATGACAACACTACACAATGCAGGTCCAATATTTTCACAGTTTGAATCGGCGGATGTTTCATTGCAGTTTGCCTTACATGACAACACTACACAATGCAGGTCCAATATTTTCACAGTTTGAATCGGCGGATGTTTCATTGCAGTTTGCCTTATATGACAACACTACACAATGCAGGTCCAATATTTTCACAGTTTGAATCGGCGGATGTTTCATTGCAGTTTGCCTTATATGACAACACTACACAATGCAGGTCCAATATTTTCACAGTTTGAATCGGCGGATGTGTCATTGCAGTTTGCCTTATATGACAACACTACACAATGCAGGTCCAATATTTTCACAGTTTGAATCGGCGGATGTTTCATTGCAGTTTGCCTTACATGACAACACTACACAATGCAGGTCCAATATTTTCACAGTTTGAATCGGCGGATGTTTCATTGCAGTTTGCCTTACATGACAACACTACACAATATCAGAATATGGTTCCAATATTTTCAGTTTTGAAGCGACGGAGAGCGATACACATAGCACAGCGTCTTTCGTATTTTCACACTCTCCATTCTACACTATGCTTCATTCACATACATACACCCCCCTGAGATTGACCACTACTAGTAACCTTATCTCTGTCAGCATGCAGCAAATTAAAACCATCCACAGCAACACATCCGTCTGTTACAGAATGAACTTTGACGTTCGTGTGTTTCAGCAGGAAAATAGGCCTCGAGAACTCTCCCAAGTCGCTGGCTGAGCACATGGGCATCCAAACTCCTTCATTTTAGAGTGTAGTGTGAGGTGGATGTGTTCTGCGGTCAGTCTTGTCCTGTCCATGCTGAGCACATGGGCATCCAAACTCCTTCATTTTAGAGTGTGGTGTGAGGTGGATGTGTTCTGCGGTCAGTCTTGTCCTGTCCATGCCAAGCTGCAGATCTGTTGTACAATTCTGTTATGTGCTTCCACAACAAATACTTGCCATCTTTCCAGAGATGGTTTGTCCACTGCCAGTGCCACTGCTATGAAGGTTGTTGCGGATAGTTTTAATCAAGTGAGGTGGGTCAGACAGAAAGAAAATTTCTCTCTCTGGAGCGAAAATGTTCACTGCCTTGAAGCAGACATCCTGAACACCAGGCAGCTGGTGCAGCTGGTACAGTCGCTGATTTGGAGACGCTTTGTCACTAGTGCCGGCAATCGCCTTCAAGCCGCATTCTTCTATGCAGCCAATTGCCGTCCATAGGAGTGGCATCAGCTGATCAGCAGTGGCAGTCCTGGTACCAAAATACCCCAGACTCCTTTTCAGACTGGAGCTCACCCCAACCACGTGGAACAAGTTGCCAGCTTCTCCTGAATTTCAACAAAAGTCCATCTGTCCTTGTTTACAAATGCAACTAAGGCTCCTGATCGATGATCAAATTTGATTGTCATTTCATCATGCAACAAAACAACGTACCTCTGATTTTCATTTAATTTATCTGCAAACTTCCTCCATGACTTCAGGTTGAAATCCCTGCTTTGGATGGGTGGCACCTGTATATTCCCGGAGAGTTGCTTCTCCAGGCAACTGCACAACTCCAGTCTAGAGTGTCAGGCTGATTTGCTTTTCTTACACATAAGAGATAAAGTCAGATGCAGTTTGTGGTTATAATGAATGGTAATTTTAAATAGCTTTGCAAACAGCCATAGATTCCAAGCAGTTGGTTAAAAATAACAGACTACTGTCTAAACACAGGGTGGAGAGTTGTCTTCAGTCTGCTGTGTTGCCCCTAAGAGTGCTCTGTGGTGTTGGGGTGATCTCCCGTGGTGGTTGGATGTGCATGTGTTCTGCGCATCCGGATAGCAAGAGGGCTATAGCAACACATCACTATCTACTACAAATATAAATCACCTTCTACCAAGACCAAAACATCTGGTCAGATTAATTGATTATCAACATAGCTAATTAGTTATATTCATAGAATTTCAACATGATTGTTGAATTTCAACATACCTAGTAAAAAATCACAATAATTCGACATGGATCCAGCATTTACAGGATGTGCACTGAAACCAGTGAACTTCTTCGGCATTCTGGTTGTTATTTTCAAGCAAACAAATAGCACATACACTTACATCATTTTCATTCAACTCTGCTTGGCATTGTATTTTTTCGTCCCTACCAGGTTTCCGAAGTTGTAATTTTGAGTGCTTTTTCCTCTTCTTTTTTTGTTGAAAACAGACAATGCTGGGTTTCAAACTTCTTGTTTGAAGGATAAGCCACTGTTTTCTCAAGTACAGAATAATATGTGGTAAGATTTAATGTGGTGACAGCCCTGACATGGCCTTTGTTGTTCGACGGGGTTATAATTTTAATCTTAATCTTAATCTCAAGTACAGAAGATGAGCAATTTTGCAGGCCCTTCCCTACAGACTTGCAATTTGGGGCATACTGAATCATGGTCTGTAGTGTTTCTAAATTCTCTATTGATTTCACCATATCAGCACATTCACTAAGCCAACTCAAAAGACTTTGCCGTGCTTGTTCAATTTTATTACTGTTACTTGGACTATCTCTGCACAGCGTCTGAGGTAGTTTCACACTCCATTCTACACCATGCTTCATTCACATACATACACCCCCCTGAGATTGACCACTACTAGTAACCTTATCTCTGTCAGCACGCAGCAAATTAAAACCATCCATAGCAACACATCCGTCTGTTACAGAATGAACTTTGCCGTTCCGTGTGTTTCAGCAGGAAAATAGGCCTCGAGGACTCTCCCAAGTCGCTGGCTGAGCACATGGGCATCCAAACTCCTTCATTTTAGAGTGTGGTGTGAGGTGGATGTGTTCTGCAGTCAGTCTTGTCCTTTCCATGCCAAGCACATGGGCATCCAAACTCCTTCATTTTAGAGTGTGGTGTGAGGTGGATGTGTTCAGCGGTCAGTCTTGTCCTTTCCATGCCAAGCTGCAGATCTGTGTTGTACAATTCTGTTATGTGCTTCCACAACAAATACTTGCCATCTTTCCAGAGATGGTTTGTCCACTGCCAGTGCCACTGCTATGAAGGTTGTTGCGGATAGTTTTAATCAAGTGAGGTGAGTCAGACAGAAAGAAAATTTCTCTCTGGAGCGAAAATGTTCACTGCCTTGAAGCAGACATCCTGAACACCATGCAGCTGGTACAGTCGCTGATTTGGAGACGCTTTGTCACTAGTGCCGGCAATCGCCTTCAAGCCGCATTCTTCTATGCAGCCAATTGCCGTCCATAGGAGTGGCATCAGCAGTGGCAGTCCTGGTACCAAAATACCCCAGACTCCTTCAGACTGGAGCTCACCCCAACCACGTGGAACAAGTTGCCAGCTTCTCCTGAATTTCAACAAAAGTCCATCTGTCCTTGTTTACAAATCCAACTAAGGCTCCTGATCGATGATCAAATTTCATTGTCATTTCATCATGCAACAAAACAACGTACCTCTGATTTTCATTTAATTTATCTGCAAACTTCCTCCATGACTTCAGGTTGAAATCCCTGCTTTGGATGGGTGGCACCTGTTTATTCCCAGAGAGTTGCTTCTCCAGGCAACTGCACAACTCCAGTCAAGAGTGTCAGGCTGATTTGCTTTTCTTACACATAAGAGATAAAGTCAGATGCAGTTTGTGGTTATAATGAATGGTAATTTTAAATAGCTTTGCAAACGGCCATAGATTCCAAGCAATTGGTTAAAAATAACAGACTACTGTCTAAACACAGGGTGGAGAGTTGTCTTCAGTCTGCTGTGTTGCCCCTAAGAGTGCTCTGTGGTGTTGGGGTGATCTGCCGTGGTGGTTGGATGTGCATGTGTTCTGCGCATCCGGGTAGCAAGAGGGCTATAGCAACACATCACTATCTACTACAAATATAAATCACCTTCTACCAAGACCAAAACATCTGATCAGATTAATTGATTATCAACATAGCTAATTAGTTATATTCATGTAATTTCAACATACCTAGTAAAATATCACAATAATTCGACATGGATCCAGCATTTACAGGATGTGCACTGAAACCAGTGAACTTCTTCGGCATTCTGGTTGTTATTTTCAAGCAAACAAATAGCACATACACTTACATCATTTTCATTCAACTCTGCTTGGCATTGTATTTTTTCGTCCCTACCAGGTTTCCGAAGTTGTAATTTTGAGTGCTTTTTCCTCTTTTTTTGTGTTGAAAACAGACAATGCTGGGTTTCAAACTTCTTGTTTGAAGGATAAGCCACTGTTTTCTCAAGTACAGAATAATATGTGGTAAGATTTAACGTGGTGACAGCCCTAACATGGCCTTTGTTGTCGACGGGGTTATAATTTTAATCTTAATCTCAAGTACAGAAGATGAGCAATTTTGCAGGCCCTTCCCTACAGACTTGCAATTTGGGGCATACTGAATCATGGTCTGTAGTGTTTCTAAATTCTCTATTGATTTCACCATATCAGCACATTCACTAAGCCAACTCAAAAGACTTTGCCGTGCTTGTTCAATTTTATTACTGTTACTTGGACTATCTATGCACAGCATCTGAGGTAGTTTCACACTCCATTCTACACCATGCTTCATTCACATACATACACCCCCCTGAGATTGACCACTACTAGTAACCTTATCTCTGTCAGCACGCAGCAAATTAAAACCATCCACAGCAACACATCCGTCTGTTACAGAATGAACTTTGCCGTTCCGTGTGTTTCAGCAGGAAAATAGGCCTCGAGGACTCTCCCAAGTCGCTGGCTGAGCACATGGGCATCCAAACTCCTTCATTTTAGAGTGTGGTGTGAGGTGGATGTGTTCAGCGGTCAGTCTTGTCCTTTCCATGCCAAGCTGCAGATCTGTGTTGTACAATTCTGTTATGTGCTTCCACAACAAATACTTGCCATCTTTCCAGAGATGGTTTGTCCACTGCCAGTGCCACTGCTATGAAGGTTGTTGCGGATAGTTTTAATCAAGTGAGGTGAGTCAGACAGAAAGAAAATTTCTCTCTCTGGAGCGAAAATGTTCACTGCCTTGAAGCAGACATCCTGAACACCAGGCAGCTGGTGCAGCTGGTACAGTCGCTGGTTTGGAGACGCTTTGTCACTAGTGCCGGCAATCGCCTTCAAGCCACATTCTTCTATGCAGCCAATTGCCGTCCATAGGAGTGGCATCAGCTGATCAGCAGTGGCAGTCCTGGTACCAAAATACCCCAGACTCCTCTTCAGACTGGAGCTCACCCCAACCACGTGGAACAAGTTGCCAGCTTCTCCTGAATTTCAACAAAAGTCCATCTGTCCTTGTTTACAAATCCAACTAAGGCTCCTGATCGATGATCGAATTTGATTGTCATTTCATCATGCAACAAAACAACTTACCTCTGATTTTCATTTAATTTATCTGCAAACTTCCTCCATGACTTCAGGTTGAAATCCCTGCTTTGGATGGGTGGCACCTGTATATTCCCGGAGAGTTGCTTCTCCAGGCAACTGTACAACTCCAGTCAAGAGTGTCGGGCTGATTTGCTTTTCTTACACATAAGAGATAAAGTCAGATGCAGTTTGTGGTTATAATGAATGGTAATTTTAAATAGCTTTGCAAACAGCCATAGATTCCAAGCAATTGGTTAAAAATAACAGACTACTGTCTAAACACAGGGTGGAGAGTTGTCTTCAGTCTGCTGTGTTGCCCCTAAGAGTGCTCTGTGGTGTTGGGGTGATCTGCCGCGGTGGTTGGATGTGCATGTGTTCTGCGCATCCGGATAGCAAGAGGGCTATAGCAACACATCACTATCTACTACAGATATAAATCACCTTCTACCAAGACCAAAACATCTGATCAGATTAATTGATTATCAACATAGCTAATTAGTTATATTCATAAAATTTCAACATACCTAGTAAAATATCACAATAATTCAACATGGATCCAGCATTTACAGGATGTGCACTGAAACCATTGAACTTCTTCGGCATTCTGGTTATTATTTTCAAGCAAACAAATAGCACATACACTTACATCATTTTCATTCAACTCTGCTTGGCATTGTATTTTTTCGTCCCTACCAGGTTTCCGAAGTTGTAATTTTGAGTGCTTTTTCCTCTTCTTTTGTTGTTGAAAACAGACGATGCTGGGTTTCAAACTTCTTGTTTGAAGGATAAGCCACTGTTTTCTCAAGTACAGAATAATATGTGGTAAGATTTAACGTGGTGACAGCCCTGACATGGCCTTTGTTGTCGACGGGGTTATAATTTTAATCTTAATCTTAATCTCAAGTACAGAAGATGAGCAATTTTGCAGGCCCTTCCCTACAGACTTGCAATTTGGGGCATGCTGAATCATGGTCTGTAGTGTTTCTAAATTCTCCATTGATTTCACCATATCAGCACATTCACTAAGCCAACTCAAAAGACTGCCGTGCTTGTTCAATTTTATTACTGTTACTTGGACTATCTCTGCACAGCGTCTGAGGTAGTTTCACACTCCATTCTACACCATGCTTCATTCACATACATACACCCCCCTGAGATTGACCACTACTAGTAACCTTATCTCTGTCAGCACGCAGCAAATTAAAACCATCCATAGCAACACATCCGTCTGTTACAGAATGAACTTTGACGTTCTGTGTGTTTCAGCAGGAAAATAGGCCTCGAGGACTCTCCCAAGTCGCTGGCTGAGCACATGGGCATCCAAACTCCTTCATTTTAGAGTGTGGTGTGAGGTGGATGTGTTCTGCGGTCAGTCTTGTCCTGTCCATGCCAAGCTGCAGATCTGTGTTGTACAATTCTGTTATGTGCTTCCACAACAAATACTTGCCATCTTTCCAGAGATGGTTTGTCCACTGCCAGTGCCACAGCTATGAAGGTTGTTGCGGATAGTTTTAATCAAGTGAGGTGAGTCAGACAGAAAGAAAATTTCTCTCTCTGGAGCGAAAATGTTCACTGCCTTGAAGCAGACATCCTGAACACCAGGCAGCTGGTGCAGCTGGTACAGTCGCTGATTTGGAGACGCTTTGTCATTAGTGCCGGCAATCGCCTTCAAGCCGCATTCTTCTATGCAGCCAATTGCCATCCATAGGAGTGGCATCAGCTGATCAGCAGTGGCAGTCCTGGTACCAAAATACCCCAGACTCCTCTTCAGACTGGAGCTCACCCCATCCACGTGGAACAAGTTGCCAGCTTCTCCTGAATTTCAACAAAAGTCCATCTGTCCTTGTTTACAAATCCAACTAAGGCTCCTGATCAATGATCGAATTTGATTGTCATTTCATCATGCAACAAAACAACATACCTCTGATTTTCATTTAATTTATCTGCAAACTTCCTCCATGACTTCAGGTTGAAATCCCTGCTTTGGATGGGTGGCACCTGTATATTCCCGGAGAGTTGCTTCTCCAGGCAACTGTACAACTCCAGTCAAGAGTGTCGGGCTGATTTGCTTTTCTTACACATAAGAGATAAAGTCAGATGCAGTTTGTGGTTACAATGAATGGTAATTTTAAATAGCTTTGCAAACAGCCATAGATTCCAAGCAATTGGTTAAAAATAACAGACTACTGTCTAAACACAGGGTGGAGAGTTGTCTTCAGTCTGCTGTGTTGCCCCTAAGAGTGCTCTGTGGTGTTGGGGTGATCTGCCGTGGTGGTTGGATGTGCATGTGTTCTGCGCATCCGGGTAGCAAGAGGGCTATAGCAACACATCACTATCTACTACAAATATAAATCACCTTCTACCAAGACCAAAACATCTGGTCAGATTAATTGATTATCAACATAGCTAATTAGTTATATTCATCTAGAATTTCAACATACCTAGTAAACAAATCACAATAATTCGACATGGATCCAGCATTTACAGGATGTGCACTGAAACCAGTGAACTTCTTCGGCATTCTGGTTATTATTTTCAAGCAAACAAATAGAACATACACTTACATCATTTTCATTCAACTCTGCTTGGCATTGTATTTTTTCATCCCTACCAGGTTTCCGAAGTTGTAATTTTGAGTGCTTTTTCCCCTTCTTTTTGTTGTTGAAAACAGACGATGCTGGGTTTCAAACTTCTTGTTTGAAGGATAAGCCACTGTTTTCTCAAGTACAGAATAATATGTGGTAAGATTTAACGTGGTGACAGCCCTGACATGGCCTTTGTTGTCGACGGGGCTATAATTTTAATCTTAATCATAATCTCAAGTACAGAAGATGAGCAATTTTGCAGGCCCTTCCCTACAGACTTGCAATTTGGGGCATGCTGAATCATGGTCTGTAGTGTTTCTAAATTCTCTATTGATTTCACCATATCAGCACATTCACTAAGCCAACTCAAAAGACTGCCGTGCTTGTTCAATTTTATTACTGTTACTTGGACTATCTCTGCACAGCATCTGAGGTAGTTTCACACTCCATTCTACACCATGCTTCATTCACATACATACACCCCCCTGAGATTGACCACTACTAGTAACCTTATCTCTGTCAGCATGCAGCAAATTAAAACCATCCACAGCAACACATCCGTCTGTTACAGAATGAACTTTGACGTTCCGTGTGTTTCAGCAGGAAAATAGGCCTTGGGGACTCTCCCAAGTCGCTGGCTGAGCACATGGGCATCCAAACTCCTTCATTTTAGAGTGTGGTGTGAGGTGGATGTGTTCTGCGGTCAGTCTTGTCCTTTCCATGCCAAGCACATGGGCATCCAAACTCCTTCATTTTGGAGTGTGGTGTGAGGTGGATGTGTTCTGCGGTCAGTCTTGTCCTGTCCATGCCAAGCACATGGGCATCCAAACTCCTTCATTTTGGAGTGTGGTGTGAGGTGGATGTGTTCTGCGGTCAGTCTTGTCCTGTCCATGCTAAGCACATGGGCATCCAAACTCCTTCATTTTGGAGTGTGGTGTGAGGTGGATGTGTTCTGCGGCCAGTCTTGTCCTTTCCATGCCAAGCCGCAGGTCTGTGTTGTACAATTCTGCAATGTGTTTCCACAACAAAATTCTCATGTTGAGCTTAAACTGTCTGCAAAATTGGTTCATTAAGAAATCTTTAAATTAGACTATAAACCGAGGTCCTATGTGCTGTGCATACAGTGATAATAATAATAATAATAATAATTTCACTTATATAGCGCGATACAAATCATGCTAAAAGCAAGCTCTCAGTGCTTTACAAACATTGATAAAACCATGTAAAAATATAAATTAAAAATTAACACATTGTCACACCATGTTTCCTAACAATGATATAGAATATTAGTAACATTATTTAATAACACATGAGAGAGAGAGAGGAGGCAGGTCAGGGTAAAGGGGGGGTTCAGGGTTAGACAGACAAAAAGGCGGAGACAAGTGGGCAGGGCAAACTTTGACAGGAGTAAGACGGAGAGGCAGAGAGAAAGAGAGAGAGGGGGTGGGAGGGAGAGAGAGAGAGACAGAGGGGAAAGGAGGGAGAAAGAGAGAGGACAGGTAGACAGAGCGTAAGGAAACAAAGAGAACATAATAAGAAATAATAAGAAAAAAAGCACTAAAAAAACCTTGAGCAATATACATTCACATTTCTAAGATAAAAGCACTAAAACCATTTCTAAGATAAAAGTTCTAAGACTTTAAGCAATACAAATTCAATTCAGTGACACTGGATCTTTTACTCTTTCTAAGAACAAGTCTGGCAGCGTGATTCTGAATGCGTTGGAGTTTGGACATCAGCTTTTCTGGAAGATCAGCCAAAAGGGAGTTGCAATAGTCAAGTCTAGAAAGAATTAAAGAGACGCATAGTTTGCTTGCTGAGTCAACTGAGAGATAAGAATGAATTTTGCCTATTCTTCTGAGCTGAAAGTACAAAACTTTGCAGAGGTGGTTCACGTGTACTTCCATGGTAAGGGACTGATCTAGAAAAATCCCCAGGGTTTTCACAGAAGAAGAAACGTATAGACCCTAGGCCTAACATGTGTACATGTGTAAGTTACTGCAGATTGGGTGTCACTGACATTTCGCTCTCTCAACAGCAGTCACAGTACACAAACATGCAAGCACTCACACTTCAGTATTCATACAGAAAGAGGGACAAGAGAGAAAGACTAACGCTGGAAAACTTTCTAACAGTTATTAATCAAAGAAACCAACTAAAAACTGGAGACAAAAACAAAAACATGAAAATGTTTTTGCTCTCTCTCTCTCTCTCTCTCTCTCCCCCCCCCCCCTCTCTCCCCCCCCCCCCCCCCCCCCCCCTCTGTCTATTCCTGCTGTCACCGAGGCTAAGTTTCTGGGAGTGACCTTTGATCAAAAACTGAATTTTCGTGCCCACATCCAAAACCTGAAAACTTCCTGCCTCAAGGCCATGAACATCCTTCGTGTGGTAGCCCACACGGACTGGGGCGCTGACAAGAAAACTTCTCCATCTGTATAGAGCACTGATCCGGTCCAAGATGGATTATGGCTGCAGTATATATGGAGCGGCAAGACTCTCGTACCTGAAAGATCTGGATCCAATCCATCATCAGGGCCTGCGCCTTTGTTTGGTGCTTTTCGCATGACACCTGTTCACAGTCTATATGCAGAAGCAAACGAACCGTCTCTTTCCCACCGGAGACTCAAGCTATCCATGAACTATTATCTACAGCTCTATTCTGAACCAAACAATCCTGCTTACGAGTGTGTCACGAATCCCCCCTTTCAGCAAAAGTACGAGGATAACCCTGCCTGTATTCCACCTTTGGGCATTCGTGTCCTCCCTCATCTGGAAGAGGCAGACATTGACATTGGAGTGATATCAGACTTCCAAATTTCCAGAAAAGCCGCCATGGACGCTATCGTCCCCTGAAATCAAATTTGACCTTGCCTCTTTCCAGAAAAACTCCACCAGTTCTTTAGTCTACAAACATGTTTTTTGAAATGTGTTCCAAACTTCCCAACTATAAAAAGGTTTTCACTGACGGTTCCAAATCTGAAGAAGGCGTCGCCTCTGCTGCGTACATCCCTTCATCCGGACTAAGTTCTTCTAAACATATCCCGAATGAAAGCTCTGTATACACGGCTGAACTCACCCCCCTTGTCCTTGCTCTGAAAATGATCCGAGAGTCTGATGAGGAAAAGTTTCTGATTTGCACACTCTCTTTCTGCATTGGAAGCCATTTCGGCTCGAAACCTTAGCCATCCTGATCTTTTAACTTTTTTTTTTTATCTCTTCACCAGCTTGAAATCTAGAGGGTATGACATTCGTCTGGCATGGGTCCCTGGTCACGTCGGTATCCGGGGGAATGAGGAGGTGGACCGCCTGGCCAGGAACGCCGTGAAAGACCGTCCAGACATATGTCTCATTCCATCTTCCGACATGAAATCAAAGGTCGCAACTCACGTTTTCAGTCTGTGGCAGGAGGAGTGGAACCTGCAGGAGGATAATAAACTCCACTCTGTACGTCCAAACTTGAAGGAACGCCTTCCTCCGGCTGCTGGCGGCCGGAAGGAAGGAACTGTCTTGTGTCGGTTACACACGGGACACTCACACTTTACGCATGCGTTTCTGTTGAAGGGAGAAGACCCTCCCTACTGTGTGCCGTGCGACGCTCGTGTCTCTATCGAACACATTCTCCTTGATTGTTGGGACCTCTATGACACCAGAAGAAAATACTACACGGCAGAATCAATGAAGGTGCTGTTCCGTGATGTGCCGCCAGACATGATTTTTAGTTTTTTAAAAGAAGTGAATATTTTTAATAAGGTATAAAAAGTCGTGTTAAGTTTTAAAACATCAATTGTAAGCTTGTATAAGGTTTTTATACACGACTAATTTTTAATACCTTTTTTAACTTTTGTTTCAAATCTTTACGTTTTTAATTGTATATTTTTAACTGTGATATCACGTGGTCAGATTTTAAACTGTGATCTTATGTGCTCAAATTTTGACATGTGATGTTAGCCGCCGTTTTGTTCAAATTCCGCCGTTTTGTCTATAGACAAAACGGCGGGGTTAGATCCGCCGTTTTGTCCAAATTTTCTATTATGATTTGGACAAAACGGCGGTTCAACAATCCGCCGTTTTGTCTAGACAAAACGGCGGGTTGGACAAAACGGGCGCCCGATTTTGAACCGCCGTTTTGTCCAAATGAAAGTTGGAGTTATAAAAACTCATTCTTGACAAGTTCTCTTCTTTTTTTTTTAAACCTTTGTTAAATAAAATGAATAACAAGCAGACCACTGACACTGGTCACTTTGGCCTAATTTTACCGTTTGAATGCTAATTAGTGTATTAGGAGATCATATGAACAATTGTTGATGTGGTTGACCAGTGGTCAGTGTCACTGACCAGTGGTCACTTTGGCCTATTTTCACTGTTTGACTGCAAATTAGTGTATTAGGGTTTTCAGGTTGAGCTCCTTGGCGAGGCGAGCAATCTGTGCCAAGAACCGCTTTTTGTTATACAGGCATAGTAGACCTCCACGAATCGCGGAAAATCCGCGAAAGTTTGAAACAAAATTATTAAAATATGCATTGAAATGGCATGAAAAAGTGAAAATTTCACTCATTTATTGAATTTTCTTCGGCCCCCTGTACCCTGGCCATTTTCCTTGAAAACCACTTTGCCCCCACTACCATGCCTGGTCATAAGAAAGCCCTTCTTCCCAGCCTCCAGGACCTTCCTCACCACCTCCCTCTCAATGTCCTCCGGGATAGCCTGCTTCCTCCCCCTCTTCGCCACCATGCCCCTTTTCCGTGACACCCTGTCCGCAATGGTAGTCTTGGGTACGCCTAATTAGGCAGCACCCAAAGACATCCATGCTTTAGCTGCCTCCACAGCCTTTTCCAGATCCTCTTGGCTGTATTTGCAAATCCGTTTTGTAGGGCTACCCTCCATTCTGTACTACCAAAGAAAAGAAAACAAAACATGGTAAGTTCTGGTGTTTACAAATATTTTATTTCAGAACGCATGCACTTTTTTTTTAATTCAAAGCTACATTGCCATAACAACTTCTTCAAGCAGCTCCTCCAGGTCTTCCAGCTCGGGCCATGACAGTTCTCTGCAAATGTCTTTGGAGACAAAATAGACTGTTGATCTCTGTCTCTTCCTTCTCCCAGTGGTCAGCTTTCAGGACAACGATCCGGGCCACCACAGGATATCTGGTGACCAGACCCCTCACCATCATGAAGAGTGGGAAGGCGTGGTGGTGTTCTAGGTACACCTCCATCAGCAGATCACCCAGTGCGCGCAGTGCCAGGATGGAGGCACATTTCTGGGAGACTGGAATCCCTGGCCCTGATCGCAGTGGTGATGTGTTGTCGCATGCTCAAGGTATCTGGAAAAAATCAAATTGAACAAGTGTCATGCAGTGTGACATGCACATGCAACAAGCAATGCTGAAGCACCCAAAGAACTATTCATGTTTGAGGCCCCAAAAAGGGGATGGGCTTATACACAGTATTTGCCCTTGTGCTCGAAACATAATTGTAAAAGGAAAGATACACAGCCTGTTACAGGGTGCTGCGGATTATTTTTTTTAGCCCTAAAGGGCCTGCTACACTACATGTTACATCCCAAATGCCCGGTGAATCCATTCACGCAGGCACCCGCGCACACGCACGCACGCACGCACACACACGCACACACATACATAATTATGTCTGTCATATTGCTCTGTGTAAAGAAAGGGAAACTGTTTTGAAAAGAAAAATGAAAACAAAAAGAAGAGAAGTAAAGTATAAAAGAAAGTGAAGGGCTGAGTAGAGTGGTGATTTTCGTGCAGGTTATTGCACGTGAAAAGCGCCGTGTGTATGATACGTTAAAAGCAAGTAAATGGAAAAGCAGAAGTGATCAAGGAAGAAGAATTGAGTCCAAATTTGTGCAGCAAGAAGAAACACAGAGAGAGATTGTGTGGATGTGAATAAGAAGAAATAAGATGGCGGAGTGTTGAATTTGGTGTAAACATAGACTACATTATGATGGGGCAATGGTGTCTTGATGTCATTGATTGTAGTGCAATGGACGGATGGGAATCAAGGGATGGATAGTTCATTGTTTGTACAGAGACGGAAAACATTGCTCTTTTGATTAATATGTATTATGATTTTGGCTTGAATTTCTTTTCATATGCTTTTGTTTAAAATAAAAGAGTGGGGTACAAAACGAATTTATTCCTTCCATGGTTAATGTGAAGCCTGAATGAGTGAGTCAGGTGTGTGTATTGCGTACGTGGTTTACATGTGCAGTGAGGCAATGGTGTCTTGATGTCATTGATTGATGGTGCAAGGGAATGGTGTCATTGTGTTTTGTGCATGGGTTGAGCATGTGACAGTCACAGTAAAAATGGGAATCCAGTAGGATTCGGAATCCTACTACAGTACACCCCACTTATAGTAAAGTGCAGGGGAGCAAGGCTTTTCCTTTACTATAACAGGTTTTTCTTATAAACGATGTTCGGATATAGTAAAGTTTTGATGGTCTTATTTTTTATCTTATCCGATGACGTTTTTCAAAGTCAAAGCTAACGTAAAATACTAAATATAAACCCATCATCAAATCAAAATACAGCAAAACTCGGTTATAAGAAAATCGAAGAGAGATGATGTTTTGTTTATCCAAGTTTTCTTATATCCGAAACTCAGATATAAGAAAACATTTTGAAGTTTTTTCCCTTGTCTCTCTACCACCAACACAAAAGTACTCATATTTTTTTCTTCGGCTCAACATTTATTTTGCACAGAATACTGAAGGAAAGTATGGAATAAAGGAACAAAAACAACTCAATTAGTCTTGTAATCTAGTGCCTGTACTGTTTAGAATGTCTGTGACACAACTGGTTTGATGTAAACTCTCCCTTTTTGGAACTTCAATTTTCTCGGAACATCCTTTCAGTTCAGGTCCAACTCACTTTTAAAGACACACTGACCCAACATGATTAAATCCCTTGTTTTTTTTCTGGGTAGCTGTGACCCACATACAAATGTCCCCAACTTTCAAATTGAGGCTGCTCTTTAAAATGTTTCGTTTTCAATTTGGGGGCATTTGTATGGGAGTCAAACCTGGTCAAAACAAGATTTTGTACCAGCTATAAGAAGGAAAACAGGTGGAACCCATGATTTTGACTCTTGATCTGGGGGGTCTTTAAGAAAATGTTGTCAATGGTAATTCGCTTATAAGTAAATAGAACTTGCTTATAAGAAAATGAACTGCAAACCAACTCTCTTGTATGACATAATTTTCTTATATCCAAGTTTCCATTGCGGATGGGAGAAACAAATTGCTTGCTTATAACCGAATTTTCTTATAAGCGAGTTTCTTATATCCCAGTTTTGATCATAGATAAGAAAGAAAAAGTTCTGTAGGGATTTTTTTTTTGCTTCATTGTAAGCGAGTTTTCTTATAAGCAGATTCGGCTGTATATTTTTTTTTCGGATTCATTTTTTGCCACTAAGTAATGAGGGGAAAGAAACATGTTTTTGAGTGCCTTTCAATTTCGTTGATGAAGGTGGGTGAGACTGTGACGTATACATTGATGACGTATTTACAAAGGTCAGGAAGAGGACAATTTTTTTTTTATTGTAAAAGAGGAACCACAAATGACTACTATAGGAGTTTTTTAAATTTTAATTATAACCCAATTGTTGTTATGGGTGGGTGGGGAGAGTGGTGAGACTGTGACGCATACATTGGTGACGTATTTACAAAGGTCAGGAAGAGGACATTATTTTTTTTGGTAACCGAGGAGCCAGTCCTGTGGGGAACCAAAAGTAACTTTACTATAGCAGTTGTTTTTATTATAACGGAGTTGCTACTATCCGAGATCTATTTAGTAATAAAACAGTAGACCTTTGGCCGGGAACCAGTGCTTTCCTTTACTGTAACCGAAATTTCTTATAACCGAGTTTACTATAAACGGGGAGTACTGTAGTACAAATCAGAATTCTGATTTCTACTAGTACAAAATACTGACAGCCAGTAGAAAATGGAATCCAGTACACATTAGAATCAACATATATTGTTTCAGTTGTAAGAGAAGAAAGACAAAACAAAGGGATTAAGTTGTACTGTCTTTTCTAGTGCTGCAGCTAAAGGGATTAGGTTGCAGTCTTTTCTAGTGCTGCAACCAAAGGGATTAAGTTGTCTTTCTAGTGCTGTAGCCAAACGGATTAGGTTGCACTGTTTTTCCTTGTGCTGCAGCCAAAGGGATTATGTCGTCTTTTCTAGTGCTGCAGATAAAGGGATTAGGTTGTCTTTTCTAGTGCTGTATAGTGTTTGCCTCCAAATGGGTGGTGGGCTTATACTAATAGATGGGCTAATACTCGGTATTTTGCGGTACATAGTTAAAATATCTTTTCTTTTAGACACTTTGAGTTTACCATGGCTCAACTCAACACTGATGGCCAGTCATAGCATAACTTGCATTCTCGCTGTTTTGCCATGGAAAAGAGTGAGCATTTTTCATACGTCTGGCAAAATTTCGTCTTTACTGTATTATACTCTCTCTCTCTCTCTCTCTCTCTCTCTCTCTCTCTCTCTCTCTCTCTCTCTATTCCTGGTATAAAAACACCTACCTACCTACCCACACACACGCACGCACGAACACACACATTGATTGTGCATACACCTGCATGCACCCACTTTGATATTTCACAAACATATACACAAATTCACTGCACGCAACATGCATACATTTTTGTTGTTGTTGGTTTTTTTGGTCTAATATCACGAGAAGTGGACAGACGTTAAATGAAAGACACACACGAACACACACACAAAGAGTAAGTATATATGTCAACATTATCTTCTGAAAGTGTCTGAAGTCGAGATATCCGACTGACGGATAAGTCGACATTTTTTTCTGAAAACGTCTATAAAGTCGAGATATCCGACTGACGGATAAGTCGACATTATTTTTGGAACACGTCTATGAAGTTGAGATATCTGACTGACGGATACGTCGACTGACGCATAACTCGACATAAAATCAATTGCCGCTGGCACGTCGACTTAAGCGTATTCGACTGTACTTGTTAAAGTAAACAAAACAACCCACGGAACACAAACAACCCACGGATTACGAGCTAGCGACCTACAGCGGCTCCTTTTTCTCTTTACTGTCATAGTGTGTGTGTCACAGTGTGCGCGCGCGTGCGTGTGTGTGTGTGTGTCACTGTGTATGTGTGTGTGTGACCGGAACTCACCAGGGCACGCAAGGGACCTCACTCGTCCGAACTTTCTTACTTGGTTGTAGGATAGGGCTATAGAATCATTTCATCATCTGCAGTATTGAATAGATATACCCGTATTATTTAAACTACGCCATTTATTTGTTCTTAAGCAAGTAACACTCACCATCTTCAGTACTGACAGTACTGGAAATTTAAAGATACAACATTCACATTCTTCCATAAAAGGAAGGAATGTGGGAAATACTTTGTCTATGACCACACATTTGTATAAAAACACTGGAAATAAAAACTGCTGTTCTGTAGATGTGCATGCGCGAGCATGTGCGTGTGCGTTCGAGCGTGCGCGCGCGTGTGTGGATATGATCAACAGCCATATTGAATGATTTATGAATCACACTTGCTAAAGAACAAAATGTGGAATAATGGTCAAACTGGACAATATATACGAGGGTTGATCATTAAATATTGGCAACGATCCTGACATTTGTAATCTAGAAAATGTACAGGTATAACAGAAATACCAAAGAAAACGTCATTCTTTAACGCATTTGCTTGCACACTATCATTGTGATGTCACGTCCTACGTGAGTGTATGACGTCATCGAAAATATGATGTAGGCACCTGTCACCAATTTTTTTGTATTCTTGAGCTGACTGGTTTACTTGCTGTAACTTCAAAGGGATGAAACTTGGGAACTATATTGTATTTTTTTTAAAGCATTCCTATTTTAGAGATATTTACAGTTGATTGTACACTTCTTATTGCACAATGTGCAAATGTGTTGAAGTTGTTAATCCTGGAAAGTTGATCTTCCCAAAATGTCACCATCTAGTTCACTTTTTTTGCAGTCCTGAACGTGCAAAACGTGCCTTTTTTTCAAGAAACTCACTGATAAAGATCCATATTATGAGACTGAGAGAAAGCAGTGAAAAGGATGACACTTCTTTCAGTACAATAGAAAAGGTAATGCGTAAACATCTTCTAGTGAGAATGCCTGCATGCGCAACAAAATGTGTACCCAATTTCCTAAGTGACGAACATAAGACTCGATGTAATGCTTGTCGGACAGAAATGCTTGGAAAGTTTGGACCAAATGGACCCAAATAAATATGTGATGTCATCATAGGAAATGAGACTAGGCAAAGCTGCTGTATCATTTTTAAAGCGCAAATGAGATGTAAAGTGGTCTTGTCTGTGACAAACCAGTTGTTCTGCAGTCAAAATTCCATGTTTGTAAGTGACGTTTTTGCATTTCTTTAATAATCCAAGAGCCTGCCATTATTAATAATAAGCAAAGGAAAACAACACTTATGGCAAACCATTTTGCTCTAAGTGTTACCTGAGCAGTCTGCAACCGGCGCCCGACCATTGATACAAGCAAGGCTCTATTTTTGCATGAAAACGCTATTGCCTATAAGGTCAAGCTCGCCGTGACATTTTGACAAGATTAAGGTAATCAATGTATGAACCACCTATTCTAAAGACTTCACTTATCTCCAAATCACTTATTGTTTTCTTATTTTTTTAGACTGTTTGGCTGGACAAAATATTTCTGGTGCCTAGGCCCTCGCAAAAAGTTCAAAATCACAGCTCTGACCAAAATGACCTTGAACCCTGGCGTAGAGGGCTGGGACTGTATACAAAGAGGAAATGTGTTCTTCCTAGGAATGCAAACGTTTGAAGATTGAAATCTTTAAGTTCATATTTTATGGACCCAAGGACAAAATTTACTGATCAACCCACATATTGATATATAAGTGTGTGTCATTGTGTTAATAGACACACAAACATGCACAAACACACACACATACATACACGCACACGCGTGAGCGCGCACACAAACACACGCAAGTGCACGTACACACACACGCGCGTGCGCGAACATACACACACAAGCACGCATACGTGCGCGCGCACGCACACACACACACACACACACATGATGGTATGACTATGGAAGATAAGACGATTAATAAAGCCTATAATCTACATGGTGTATCCACAGACTGTTTAAAGACGATGGCATTAAATGCAAGGTGAGAATCTCTGCTACAGAATAACATAACATTGGTTAAGCAAAAGTGGAGGCTAAAACTTTTTGATAAAGCGTTGCAACGGATTAGTGAAATTTGGATAAGCAAAAGTCAAAATGTATCTCCCCTGACACTTTCGCTTATCCGTCGTCGACTGTAATTATATAAAACAAAAAGTATCTATAATACAATTCAAAATAAATGTTTTATGGTGGGGTTTTTCATTTATATCAAAATGTAAAACAACAAGCGCGAAATCGCAATAGTTTGTGGCACGCGGTCTATTTTTACCACTCCAATCATGAGTCACCTCCCCTGGCTTTTCAATAATTTTAATCTGTAAACCAGAATGTTATCTCTGCACCATTTCGTAACTTTTTATATCTTTTGGAAAACATTTAAAACTATGTATCCTACTTATACTCATCAAAAGAAGCACCGCATACTCGTCGTGTCTGTTGTAGTGTCTGTATTACGTATGTTTATTATTTTGTACGCTTTTAAAATACATCATTTTAAAGAGCGCCCTCAATTTGAAGTGTAGCCTCGATTTGAAGTGCGACAATTTTGGACCGACAGACAGACCGACCGTCCGACCGACCGACAAAGTGAGTTATAGGTTTGTGGCTTGAGCCACAAACAAAAACAAGAACGCCCTGTACATGCCACGCCGGCTGTACCTCCCTTCCCCCTTCACATCTTCGGTCCCTGTACTCCTTGTGACCTTTGGGTGATGCAGCTACACACCCTCGACTGGGTGCAAATCGTTTTCTGTGAAGTACAAATGTGGAAAATATGGCTTAAAACCCAATTTGTAGACCCCTACCACTTTCAAGGCCTACCGATCTCCCGGACCTTGACCTTGACCTTGATCGGTATGCCATCATCAGAACGACCATAAGCCAAAGTACTTGCATGCCAAGTTTGAAGTCTCTAACACCAACGGTGTGGAAGTTATAGTCCCTTAAAGATGTTCGGTTTTCAAGGTCATATGCCAAGGTCAAGGTCAAAACGGCGATAATTTATGCGCGGATGCCTTCCTCTCATGGTGACACGCCACCACACAAAATTGGAAACGATTCTGTCAAGCGGTTCGGGAGATATTCTTGGGACAGAAAACCCCAATTTTTATACCCCTACCACTTTCAAGGCGTACCGATCACCTTCACCTTGACCTTGATCAGTATGCCATCATCAGAACGGCCATAAGCCAAAGTACCTCCATGCCAAGTTTCAAGACTCTTGGACCTACGGTGTGGAAGTTATGGCCCCTTAACGATTTTCGGTTTTCAAGGTCATACGCCAAGGTCAAGGTCACGACGGCAAACATTTTTGCGCGGATGCATTCCTCTCATGGTGACACACCACCACACACAATTTGAAGCGATTCGGTCAAGCGGTTCGGGAGATATCCTTGGGACAGACAGAAAAGAAAAAAAAACAAGGGCATCGCTGAGCGGCAGATATGTCCTTTGCCGGTTACGCCCTGTACATGCCCCGCCCTGTACCTCCCTTCCCCCTTCACATATTCGGTTCCCGTCCTCCTTGTGACCTTTGGGTGATGCACCTACACACCCTTGACTGGGTGCAAATCGTTTTCCGGGATGCACACCCTTAATCGGTGGGGTGCACACCCTTAACACTGAGACATGTCTGCCACTCGGCGACATTTAAGCCCCACGTGGCACATTTTGTGCTAGGATGTCTTTTATGTTTAGAATTAGACCCCTTCCTTTACACCCTTAACTTGATGGGGTGTACACCCTTACCTCGAAGACATGTCTGCCGCTCAGCGACATTGAAATCCCACATGGCATAATTTGTACTGCAATGTCTTCTACTCTTCTTTTTATCCCCCCCCCCCCCCCCCCACACACACACACACACAAAATTTAGAGTGATTCTATACAGTATTTCACGAGATATAGGAGGGTGAAGAAAAACGGAAACATGTCTGCCGCTCGGCGACATTCCATTTCCGAGGGATAATTTATGTACGAGTGTGTTATACTCTTAGTGTCACATCCTGACACAAAATTGGAAGGGATTCTGTCTTCTAGTTCACGAGATACAGCTTGAACAAGAAATATATAGCGCAAAGAAGGAAATTTCGGTTTTCAAGGTCACACTTCAAGGTCAAGGTCAGCATGGCGATAATGTATGCTGGGATGTTCACACAATCTGAAGCTCTTCGATCTGTCAAGTACAAATATGGAAAATATGGCTGAAAACCCAATTTGTAGACCCCTACCACTTTCAAGGCCTACTGATCTCCCTGACCTTGACCTTCAACGGTATACCATCAACAGAACGGCCATAAGCCAAAGTACCTACGTGCCAAGTTTGAGGTCTCTAAGACCAACGGTGTGGAAGTTATAGCCACTTAAAAATGTTCGGTTTTCAAGGTCATACGTCAAGGTCACGAAGGCAATAATGTATGCGTGGATGCCTTCCTCCTATGGTGACACACCACCACACAAAATTGGAAACGATTCGGTCAAGCGGTTCGGGAGATATCCTTGGGACAGAAAAACCCATTTTTTTAGACCCCTACCACTTTCAAGGCGTACCGATCTCCCTGACCTTGACCTTGATCGGTATGCCACCATCAGAACGGCCATAAGCCAAAGTACCTCCATGCCAAGTTTCAAGACTTTAGGACATACAGTGTGGAAGTTATGGCCCCTTAATCATTTTCGGTTTTCAAGGTCATACGCCAAGGTCAAGGTCAGGACGGCGAATGTTTTGCGCGGATGCCTTCCTCTCATGGGGACACACCACCACACACAATTTGAAGCGATTCGGTCAAGCGGTTCAGGAGATATCCTTGGGACAGACAGAAGAAAACAAGGGCGTCGCCGGGCGGCAGACATGTCCGTCACCAGCAATGCCACGTACTTGCGACACCCCGTAGAGTGTCACATCCTGACACAAAATTGGAAGGGATTCTGTCTTCTAGTTCACGAGATACAGCTTGAAGAAGAAACATATAGCGCAAAGAAGGAAATTTCAGTTTTCAAGGTCACACTTCAAGGTCAAGGTCAGCATGGTGATAATTTATGCTCGGATGTTTTCTTCTCTAGGGTATACAGTACCACACACAATCTGAAGCGCTTCTGTCAAGTACAAATGTGGAAAATATGGCTTAAAACCCAATTTGTAGACCCCTACCACTTTCAAGGCCTACCGATCTCCCGGACCATGACCTTGACCTTGATCGGTATGCCACCATCAGAACGGGCATAAGCCAAAGTACCTTCATGCCAAATTTGAAGACTAACACTAACGGTGTGGGAGTTATGGCCCCTGAAAGTTTTTCGTTTTCAAGGTCGTACGCCAAGGTCAAGGTCACGACGGCAAAATGGTTTGCGCGGATGCCTTCCTCTCATGGTGACACACCAGCACACAAAATTTGACGTGATTCGGTCAACCCGTTCGAAAGATATCCTTGGGACAGACAGAAGGAGAAAAAATGACCCTCCGATTTTCAGGCTCCAGCGATCTTTTTGACCTTGACCTTGATCGGTATGCCATCATCAGAACGGGCATAAGCCAAACCACCTTCATACCAAGTTTCAACATCCTATGTTGATCAGTGCCCGAGATATGGCTAAAAATAGATTTTCGGTTGTCAAGGTCGTACGTCAAGGTCAAGGTCACGACGGCAAAATGGTTTGCGCCGATCTCTTCCTATTAAGGTGGCACACCTTCACACAAAATGTGATGCGATTCGGTCAAGCGGTTCGGGAGATATCCTTGGGACAGACAGAAAAGAAAAAAAACAACAAAAACAACAACAGCCCATCGCAAAGTCCGATCACCTTCGGTGACGGACAAAAAACAAACAAGGGCGTCGCTGAGCAGCAGACATGTCCGTCACCAGCAATGCCATGCACTTGCGACACCCCGTAGAGTGTCACATCCTGACACAAAATTGGAAGGGATTCTGTCTTCTAGTTCACGAGATACAGCTTGAAGAAGAAACATATAGCGCAAAGAAGGAAATTTCGGTTTTCAAGGTCACACTTCAAGGTCAAGGTCAGCATGGTAATAATTTATGCTCAGATGTTTTCTTCTCTAGGGTATACAGTACTACACACAATCTGAAGCGCTTCTGTCAAGTACAAATGTGGAAAATATGGCTTAGAACCCAATTTGTAGACCCCTACCACTTTCAAGGCCTACCGATCTCCCGGACCATGACCTTGACCTTGATCAGTATGCCACCATCAGAACAGGCATAAGCCAAAGAACCTCCATGCCAAATTTGAAGACTCTAACACCAACGGTGTGGGAGTTATGGCCCCTTAAAGATTTTCGGTTTTCAAGGTCGTACGCCAAGGTCAAGGTCACGACGGCAAAATGGTTTGCGCGGATGCCTTCCTCTCATGGTGACACACCAGCACACAAAATTTGATGTGATTCGGTCAACCCGTTCGAAAGATATCCTTGGGACAGACAGAAGGAGAAAAAATGACCCTCCGATTTTCAGGCTCCAGCGATCTTTTTTACCTTGACCTTGACCTTGATCGGTATGCCATCATCAGAACGGGCATAAGCCAAACCACCTTCATACCAAGTTTCAACATCCTATGTTGATTGGTGCCCGAGATATGGCTAAAAATAGATGTTCGGTTTTCAAGGTCGTACGTCAAGGTCAAGGTCACGACGGCAAAATGGGTTGCGCGGATCTCTTCCTATTAAGGTGGCACACCTTCACACAAACTTTGACGCGATTCGGTCAAGCGGTTCGAGAGATATCCTTGGGAGAGACAGGGGGGAGAAAAAAACGAAGAAAAAAACAACCAAAACTAACAAACAGACAAACCAGCCCATCGCAAAGTCCGATCACCTTCGGTGACGGACAAAAAAATACAAACCAACCCATCCCAAAGTCCGATCACCTATGATGACGGACAAAAAAAGTTACATACACAACGAAAACATACTCCTTTTTCGTAGATCAGCAAAGGACAACAAAGAAACATACACGAACGAAAACAGACTCCTTTGCGATCGTAGATCGGCAAAGGACAAAAAGGAAGGGCCACCTGAGGCCACCTGGCCATTGTGCAGCAAGTGTGTGTGAGTGAATGAGTATGGTATTAAATGTTAGTTGAAGTTAAAAATTAAAAAAGCCTCATTTGGGATTATTTTTGAAAGTCTTATAAGGGAGGTTCCACTGTACTATAATTGTGTGTGTGTGTTTGTTGAGTGTGCTCCTGTAAGCATTGTATGCAAACTTGTGTTTATCATATGTGTGTATCATGTGTAAATGGGGACCCGAGACAAGGGACAATTTATAGAAAATGGTTATTATGCACATATCATTCATACTCCCTATCCACCCAAAACAAACAAACCAAAAAAGATCAACCAGCAAGACAAAATATGATTGCATACAATAATTATTACTTGAAATGAAGTGACATAATATTCCTCCAGACATCAAAATGTAAAAGGCATGCTTCCAATACAGGGTTGTAAAGTATGCCTCACACAGTGCACACAGAATAATACTAGTAATAATCTTACAAATTGAAAGTAGCCAATCAATATGTATATGGAAAGTAATAACTGTCTGTTTAGAACTTGACAGCATAATTTAAGGGTTTTTTGACACTCAATGCGCTCTCCTATCACATTGAAAAATAGCCTTAAATGGGCTCTACCAATGTTTACCCAAGATCAAAATCAACAACAACAAACTGCTACATAGATTCACATGCAAAATAAATTCAACTGCAACTACAAAATAAAATTCAAATGCGCACATATATTACTGTAATGTGCATGTCAAACTTAAAGTATGCACTCTTCACCAAAAAAAAGAATTGCTGCAAGTAAGCAATTTTCCGATGTTAAGGAAAGCATAAAAACTGTCAAATATCATGTTTGAATCTCAAAAGACAGTCAATTATTTTCACAGAAAATTGTATGTTGCACTGAGCTCATAACATTTGAATGTGCTTGGATAGATAAAAACCAGTCATAGATTATTCACTCAACAGCGGCATCACAACACATGTCACAGGTTTTGTGTGTGTGGTGTGTGTGTGCGTTCAGCATGCATTTTCATTCGCAGAATTCTGCTGTCATGTTTAAAATATAAAGACCATTGTTTTACACTAATTGCTTTGCATAAATCATCTGCATTACATATTTTGATAAATACATTGTCTTACAGTGTACATATGATATGGCAATTAAAAAAAACCCATACAGAACAATGTATCACATATCATACTGCTGAGTTGCCCCAATAATCCAATTCTCAGGCAACAGACAGTAAAAAACAAAAAGGAAAGAAAAAGAAACTTTGACAGTAGAGTACCCCCTCCACCACCACCCTCACACACATAATTAGTTAACAAATGTTACATGAAATTCAACATGCAAGTACTTCATTAA
This sequence comes from Phymorhynchus buccinoides, assembly GCA_017654935.2. Taxonomy (NCBI): domain Eukaryota; kingdom Metazoa; phylum Mollusca; class Gastropoda; order Neogastropoda; family Raphitomidae; genus Phymorhynchus; species Phymorhynchus buccinoides. The sequence goes on along the minus strand of CM065699.1, from coordinate 3,111,111 downwards.
AAAAAAAAGTCACCAACAATAACATAATATGTCTATGACTTATGCATTCATTCCATCGGCACATTATATACCACTTATATAAATTCTAAGAATATGGTTAGCAATGATCTAGTGGGATACATAAATACTGTATTACATACATACTGTGTCAAGATTTGTCCCTGTTTCTCCCTTTTTTCATCAAATGCTTTGATTTTTCCTTCTTCATATTTTCTCTTTTGACTATGTGTCTCTAGTCACAAGCAAACTAAAACCTGGCTGAGTCAACAATGTAGGAACAAACCCTCTGCTGTTGCTTTCCAGTCATACTATCAGCCCAACTATGTGTCTCTAGTCACAAGCAAACTAAAACCTGGCTGAGTCAACACTGTAGGAACAAACCCTCTGCTGTTGCTTTCCAGTCATACTATCAGCCCAACTATGTGTCTCTAGTCACAAGCAAACTAAAACCTGGCTGAGTCAACACTGTAGGAACAAACCCTCTGCTGTTGCTTTCCAGTCATACTATCAGCCCAACTATGTGTCTCTAGTCACAAGCAAACTAAAACCTGGCTGAGTCAACACTGTAGGAACAAACCCTCTGCTGTTGCTTTCCAGTCATACTATCAGCCCAACTATGTGTCTCTAGTCACAAGCAAACTAAAACCTGGCTGAGTCAACACTGTAGGAACAAACCCTCTGCTGTTGCTTTCCAGTCATACTATCAGCCCAACTATGTGTCTCTAGTCACAAGCAAACTAAAACCTGGCTGAGTCAACACTGTAGGAACAAACCCTCTGCTGTTGCTTTCCAGTCATACTATCAGCCCAACTATGTGTCTCTAGTCACAAGCAAACTAAAACCTGGCTGAGTCAACACTGTAGGAACAAACCCTCTGCTGTTGCTTTCCAGTCATACTATCAGCCCAACTATGTGTCTCTAGTCACAAGCAAACTAAAACCTGGCTGAGTCAACACTGTAGGAACAAACCCTCTGCTGTTGCTTTCCAGTCATACTATCAGCCCAACTATGTGTCTCTAGTCACAAGCAAACTAAAACCTGGCTGAGTCAACACTGTAGGAACAAACCCTCTGCTGTTGCTTTCCAGTCATACTATCAGCCCAACTATGTGTCTCTAGTCACAAGCAAACTAAAACCTGGCTGAGTCAACACTGTTGGAACAAACCCTCTGCTGTTGCTTTCCAGTCATACTATCAGCCCAACTATGTGTCTCTAGTCACAAGCAAACTAAAACCTGGCTGAGTCAACACTGTAGGAACAAACCCTCTGCTGTTGCTTTCCAGTCATACTATCAGCCCAACTATGTGTCTCTAGTCACAAGCAAACTAAAACCTGGCTGAGTCAACACTGTAGGAACAAACCCTCTGCTGTTACTTTCCAGTCATACTATCAGCCCAACTCCAGGGCATCGTGGTCAGGAAGTGCAAGCCCTGGCTGCTGTTACTTTCCAGTCATACTATCAGCCCAACTCCAGGGCATCGTGGTCAGGAAGTGCAAGCCCTGGCTCACAAGCAACCAGCTGGTGCCGCCGCCAAGCCGCCACTGCACCCAGAAACCGCGAGGAGACCACGCCTGTGCCGTGCCATCCCGCGACGCCTCATCCAGAACTACTGGGAACTACTCTCATCTGAAGAGCAAGCCTAGTCACCCCAGCACTCGCCGATCCCGACTGAGGAACTTCAATACAGCTAAGTCCTTGGGACAGTGCAAAGAACTCTAACTACTCGATCAGGACACTTGATAATATTAGTGACCCTTCCGGCTTGGGGCTAAACTTTTCAGACAGACAAAAGTCTTGTATAATCCTTTCGGATTTCATTTTTTTATACATATTTTGTTTGGGCGCCATTGAGCTGCTTTTCTTATTGCTGCATAATCTGTTATGCAGATTTGTGAGTAAATAAAATACAAGTGTACAAATAATTCTGAACCCTTTGGTCAGACTGATGAGAGTGGAAGTTTTGTAATTTTCATGTAAAAACCTACTTCTCTCTGTCTGTCATTTAGAGCAAATCTACCACTTGTATTTCCTTCAATCATACGAGCCAGAACCCGGGCAAAAATATAAATTTATTAGATGAAAAGGGGCCGGGAAAGTTGCTCATCTCCCACACCCTAGAGAAGTGGGCTAAAGGAAAATTTTCTATTTGAAAATGTAACACTCTAAAAGTCTTCCCTAGAGACTTCGCCTTTAGCTCGTTCCCTGTCACAATTTAGAAGAAATTTAGTGTAGTACTCTATGTCATCAGAGCTGTCATCATTTGTCTCATTTTCTTGTATTTATGTGAAAGTGCTGGAATCTGCGTGTGAGTCTTTCTGTAAATGTAATCCAACTGCATGGATGTGTTTGCATGTGATGTGTTTATGAGTTAAATAGTCTGTACATTCGCATTCAAGTGCAGGCGCATGCAGCACATTCTATACATCGCTGGCACTGACCGATCACACTAATCTTTTTACACAATATAGGACCCCTTGCTGTGATGAAGCCATTGCTCCTCTCTGGCACACTGCATGAAACGCTGCTTTCCTTGAGATGCCTTCATGGCAAAGAAATACAGCACAAATGTTTAATGATTGCTACTGGTGACATTAACCCAAATTAACATTTTTTCTGGGTTTCCCCTCAATCTAGAATTGCTTTGTGTGCTAACACACACACACACACACACACACACACACACACACACACACACACACACACACACACACACATCATCATCATATAGTAAAAAGCCAACTGTCCGTCCGTGTGTGTGTGTGTGTGTGTGTGTGTGTCTGAAACACGAAACGGGGCCTTATAACTCCGCCGTTTTTCGACCGAATCGCTTCAAATTTGCTGTGAGCCCTCACGGGGCGATGACAACGGCAACCGAGGCGGCCGTATCATTTGCGCGGTTTCGCGAAATATTCGCTGAAATATCCAGTGGTTTTGTTGTGTCTCTTGTAAATAACATAACGTCACTTTACACCTGTTGTGTGCTTGTTTGTTTGTTGTATAAACACAACACATTATGGACAAAAGTCTTATCATTGTGATGTTATGTCATAATTGCAATCAATTGCTTGATTCGGTTTTGTTTATCCGTTTTATAAACGAAGGTGTTGTTCATTTCCTGTACCTCTATATTGCGTGTGAAATTAGCAATGGTCGTTTTGCATGCCCCAATAACGGGTTAATAAAATAAATAATTATTTTAGTTCTAGTCTGGAAGAGGGAGAGGGAGGAGAGAGAGAGAGAGAGTTGAATTGAATGGATTTTATTTATAGAGGGTAATAGAATAAGCAAATATTAATATAATGCTTGTTTACATCCAGCGAAAAAAGCATGCAAAACAGTCATACATAGTAACATAATAAAATCGAACCTAATCGTATGTCTCTCTCTCTCTCTCTCTCTCTCTCTCTCTCTCTCTCCTCTCTCTCTCTCTCTCTCTCTCTCTCTCTCTCTCTCTCTCTCTCTCTCTCTCTCTCACACACACATACACACACACGTGCACGCGCGCGCAAACACTGCCACGAACACATTTCACAACACATCCACTATGTAGTCTAAACAGCACAGCTGTGTTATAACGCATGGACATGGGTGCGGTCGTTTGGCGCGAGCAGCAACGCGAGGCCAAGTTATAGTAGTAAGGGTAAAGAAGCAGTGAAAGATCTTTCCTTTTACCTTCTTTGAGCCAGTCTCAAACACACGAAAGTGAAACTTTCGGTTTTACATTTCCAAGAAGAAGGCAGCATTTCACCTTCCAAGAAAATGGATCACAAACGTGTAAGGTCTTTCATTTGGGGGGGGGGGGTGGGGGGGGGGGGGGGGGGGGGGGGGGGGGGGGGGGTAGGGGGGGGGGGGGGGGGGGGGGGGGGGGGGGGGTGTTCACTTTGACCTCGCGCACGCAGAGAGAGAGAGAGAGAGAGAGAGAGAGAGAGAGAGAGAGAGAGAGAGAGAGTACTTCTTCTTCTTCTTCGTCTTCTAAGTTCTTGTTCTTCGGCCGTTCAGGCATGTTTCTGTCAATTACGAACGTAGATGCATCATGCTGCTGTTATGCGCCTAAGTAAGAATAATTAGGCCCAGCATGTCTGACTTCGGGTAGAGGAAATCTTTTTGAAAGTATTTCTTGAAAAAAGGCAGGAGAATTTCTGTCAATTACGAACGTAGATGCATCATGCTGCTGTTATGCACCTAAGTAAGAATAAATAGGCCCAGCATGTCTGACTTCGGCTAGAGGAAATCTTTTTGAAAGTATTTCTTGAAAAAAGGCAGGAGAATGGACCGGAAAGGCAGAACGATAGTAGATAACAGCATGCAAAGGGAAAAGGCAGAATCAAAGAGACTGGCAGATTAGAGGTAGTTATAAGCACATAACTTCCAGAAGGTGGGGGAACTATTTGTACGGAAGAACCCCCCTCCCAGTATCCCTAGGGGGGGGGGGGGGGAGCTTGCTGCGTTCTACTCCCACCATAACTTCCAGAAGGTGGGGGAACTATTTGTACGGAAGAAGAACCCCCCCCCCCCCCCCCACACACACACACACACACACACGGACGGACACTTGCCAAATTACTATATGATGATGATGATGATGATTTGAGCGTGTATATGTTTGCTCATGAGAGAGAGAGAGAGAGAGAGAGAGAGAGAGAGAGAGAGAGAGAGTGTGTGTGTGTGTGTGTGTGTGTGTGTGTGTGTGTGTGTGCCTCAAGAGAAGAAGAAGAAGACGAGACATGATGATCGTTGAAGGAAACGAAAGTGAAAATCACTTTAAAAACGTTGAAGAAAAGATTAAGCTGCTGCTGACGAACATATTTCGCGCAATGGGCAGAAGGAAGGATTATGAGAGGGAAAATTGCGAAGGTCAAGCATAGCTGTCTGTGATGCAGCCAATTAAAAAAGCTTTAACATGAATGGTTCCAGACCAAAGTCTTTGATTCGCAAGACTGACTTGGAAGCATGCATTTCTATTTTTAGATATAGGTCACCACCATGTTTGTGACGTTTACTAATTTGCATAAGGTAAAAGGTCAGTTCCATATTTGGAGATGAGGAAGTGCATTACGTTTAAGAACGCCATGTTGTGTTACTGTTAGAAACTATAGGTGCGTGGCTCTTTGAGAAAGTGGCTGCTCTGTACAGTTTGAAAATTGAACAGAAGCTGTCAAAATGGGGATTCACGGTTTGACTTCTTTTATAAGCAACAATCCTCACCTGTTGAAAGACCGACAGCTCCGTGACTGTCGCGTTGTAATAGATGGAAACAACTTTTATTATTTTCTCTACATTAATTGCAACGTCAGATATCAGTTTGGAGGAGACTTTGACGTTTTTCAGCGCAAAATCAGTTTGATTTTCAACATGTTCAAGTCATGTAACATTGAGGTGTTTGTGGTGTTTGATGGAGCTTACACCGTTGATGGTAAAAAGTTTAAGACTAAGATGGATAGGGCAAGAAACTGTATAAATGTGTCACAGAGAATCATGAACGGCCAGGGAGGCTTTTTGATTCCGTGCCTTGCGCACCAAACATTCAGACAGACGCTGGATAAGTTAGGAATCCCGCACGTCACTTGTGATTTTGAGGCTGACAATCAGTTAGCGATTCTGGCCAACCGATGGAACTGTCCAGTGCTAAGCAGCGACAGCGACTTTTACATCTTCGATTTATCTGGGGGATTCATCCCCTTAGATTACATCGACTTTCGCCCTCAGCGGATGACAACAAAATCACATGGATCAGCATGTTCCTGTTTACCTGTACAGTACTACCACGTTGACGAATTCATCAACTGCTTTAAATCCTTGAATCGGTCGGTTCTTCCACTTTTTGCCACCATGTTAGGCAATGACTACGTTGATGCCGCCACATTCGAAGCCTTTTACCGGAAAAACACCAACATTGCCACCAGACGTTACTCAGCTTCAGAAAAGCACCACAAAATCGTCTCTGTCTTGTACTGGTTGGAAAAAAAAGGACACAAGGAAGAGCTGGTCTCTGAAGTGCTCTCCTTCATTCGTCCGGAGCTGCGAGAGAATGTGCAGAAGTTGTTGAGCAGCTCCATCAGCGGTTATCTGGACATCCAGGAGTTTGAGTCGTTTGACCTGAGGGCGTTTCTGGAGGGGGACCAGAGCGCGGCCATGCAGCGGACGGACGCTGTGGTGGGTGTGACGGGGGAGGAGTTATCTCCCTGGTTCGTGGCGGCCTGTCGGCGTGGAGAGATGTCAGGGTTCTTGTTGAATGCGGTGCTGCTTCATCATGTTGTCCTGCCCACCCAGGTGCTGAGGGTTGTCTTCAGGGACACACACACACACACACACACACACACACACACACACGCAACGGTCACGCACTCATGCACCACACAAAGAAAAGCATACTGAAAAGTTTGTGTTAAATATTCTGTTCTGATCTATTGCAGTTTTTGTGGGGGGTTTAATCTATGATATTCAAATTATGGTTTTCATGAGAGCATGCATTGTAGCTACTCTAAAGTCTAGAGTGCAGGCTACTCCCCCTCCCCTCTATTCTCCTCCCTCTTCCCACTCCCCTCTACAGTATGAGACTGACTTTTGTGAAATTTTGACTATTTCACATCTTTGTAATGCCTTTGGGTTCTTAAAGTTTGTGCGTGAGCAGATGGCACGTCTCGTTGCATTTCTAAAATGGCAAATCCTGGTAAGGCAACGAGTAAAAGTAAACTGGCGAAGCCGAGTATTAATTAAAGCCTAGGTACTGTACTTTGCTTACATCCCCATTCCCAATGCAAGCTCTTTGTGTCAGTTACAACATGCCACCTTGGAAATAACCATCTGCTGACTTAAGTTTGCACAATTTTCACTTTTTAACTCAGCCTAGCAGTGCACTCTCTGCGGTAAGTTGTAATTTTCTGATTTTGTGTTTGACAGGTGGAGAGCGTGTCCCTCCCAGCTGCCTTTTCCACGTCCAGAGCGGTGAGAGAGGTCATGTACGGCTTGCTGCTGGGGGACGATGACTCTCCTCTTGATCCGTCAGACTCCCAGGCTTCATCACAGCAGACAGGACCAATGCTTGGAAAAGATTATGCTGAAAATGGAAACTGCACTGGCCAAGGTCAGCCTGAAACTACCAACACATCCAAATCAGAACCTGCTCCAGGTAATGAAAAACGTGATTTAGACTCGTATGCACAAGTGATTTATAAAAAAAATTATATTGTATTGAGATACATGTTCTAAGTCCTCATGCTTATCCTTTGCTCCAATCTCTCCACTGGCTCCCCATTGAAAAGCGCATCAAGTGTAACCTTGCTCTGCTGTAAATTGCTGAATGGTCTGGCCCCTTCCTATTTCATTGATCTTCTTACACCCCTTCTAATTCTAGGCAGCTAGTGCTATGCTCCTCTGGCACTCGTATACTCCAGATCCCTTGTTTCCGCGCTAAAACTCATGACGTTTCTTTTTCTCTTCAGGCTCCCTCCTCTTGGAATAACCTCCCTTCTGCTCTCTGAACCTGAAACAGCCTCTGTTCTTTCAATTCTCCTTTGAAACAACTCTCTTCAAATCTTGTCTGTACCTGTAGTTCAAAACTTACCGATTAAGTTTGTATGTGTGAAAATGTGCATGTAGGAGTGTTGTCTTATTTATCCATTGTTTCATTTTTCTTCTTTATATTTTTTTGTAATTATGATTGTAAGTGCTTAGGGATTATTTAAGATTAAGCACCATAAGTGTTCATCATTATTATTATTTGTCAACAGCAGCAGAGGATTCCGAGCATGGGATCGATGAGTACACACGTCACAACATGGAGCTGAGACGCATCGCCGTTCCTGTGCGCGCCAGTCTTCCTTCCTTCGGCCCTCTGCCATCCCTGGAGAAGACAGGTGAGCTGGGACGTGAGGAAAAGCTGGCCCTGGTGACAGAGACGCTGGGTGTGAACGCAGCCTTTGTGGGCCAGTTTGAGCCCAGCCTGCAGCTGTATTTTATGTGTTTAGCATTGTGGGCCAAGCGGGCTGAGCCGCCCGTTTCCCTGCATCTGCTGAAAGGGATCCTGCTGTCGGCTGTGCTGCTGCACGTGCATGCCCAGATTGCTGACAGGGAGAGGCAGGTCATTGAGGATGGTGGTGCAGGGAGTGATGAAGAGAAAGCTGTGGACACGGATATTCCTCGCTCACAGAAAAGGGAGAAGGCAAAATCCTCATCTGAAAAATCTCCAGCTTCAACGGTGTCTGATCGACAGTCAAAACAGCAAGACTCTGCCGTTTCCGAAACCGCGCAAGCGAGCAAAAATGACAGAGAGGTGACTTTGAGCATCGCAGAAACTTGTTGGTCGGAGAGCGACAAAGTGCTGGGCAAAGTGCGCGACAACCTGAAAGAGTACTACCACGACCTGATCAAGATCAACAAGAACCCCCCCAAGGCAGAGAGCGTTCACAGCATTGCCCAGTTCTTAGCGTGTCTGCTGGACGGGATTTACCTCAACTGCCTGCTGTCCTGCCCCTTCCCCAGCCCCCAGCCTGCCGAGCTCTTCAACGGAACCTTGGTCTATGCCATTGTCCACGAGCTTCAGCAGCGCAGCAACCCCGACCTGTTCCTGTGTGAGATGCTGGTGAAGGGTTCCTCGGTGACGGCGCTGTTTGACGCTCTGTGCTCCGCCGTGACGCGGGAGGTCGGGGACAAGGCGTTTGCTAAGAAACGAGCGCAGGGCAGGAAGTGCTGCAAGAGCTCCAAGAAGAGGACGACACAGGGGAAGCAGAGTGGAGAGGAGAGAGTGCGGTCAGTGGAGGGTCAGGGTGGACACATGTACATGATCAACTGTGACCTCAGCAATCGCTTTGGGGTACTGCCGCTGGATGCTGAATAATGACAATGGGAGACATGCTTGTATGTGTGTGCGTGTGTGTTGATGTATGGCAAACTCTTGACATGCAACCTACTGTGTCTATAACTAAGTATCTAGGTATTACAGTAGGTGGAGCAATGACTGCCAAAAGGTGGGCATGAAAAGTGGACATAGAGGGTAAAAAATGAAACTATTAATACCATTTTTAAATACATGCATATTTAGAAAGGATATCACTCACTCACTCCACACTTGACCGGCTTGGTCGTCGGGGTGCCATGCTGGATTGGGTGGTCAGCCTCCATCACTGGTCACGATCCTCTGCCAGGCACATGAGGGTGTTGGTGTTGCGGTTGGTCCAGCTTTTGATGTTGTCCAGCCAGGACTTTCTTTGTCTGCCTTGCCGGCGATTTACTTGGATGGTGCTCTGGAGAATCGTTTTGGCGAGAGTGTTGTGACGGGGGAGCAAGGAGCAAGGATTTTCCTTTACTATAACAGGTTTTTCTTATAAACGATATTCAGATATAGTAAAGTTTTGATGATGTTTTTTTGATCTTATCCGAGGACGTTTTTCAAAGTCAAAGCTAACGTAAAATACTGAATATAAACCCATCCCACCCCTTCCTCGTATGGTTTGAGGTCCAAAAAGGTGATTGGGTTTATACATGGTATGTTTCCCTGTGCACAAAAACTAGCTGTAAAAGCATATAGTGTACAACCTCTAACTTCCAGAATGGCCTTTGAATCTATTAATGCATGCACACGCACGTGCCTGCGCGCGCACGCACACGCACACACACCGTGACCGGACAGTTTGCCTGCGGACATTTCGCCTACGGACATTATGCCTACGGACATTATACCTATGGTCACCATGCTCACTGGACATTTTGCCTGATGGACATTATGCCTACAGACATTATGCCTGCTTTTCCTCTGTGTGAGGGCGCTGCAGTAAAACAGATACAAATTTAATTGCAGCCAATGACCGGATAGATTCTCAATTGTATGTAATGAATTGCAAATGAAGATTGTGGGCGTAAATGGTCGACTTAGTTCGCCGTTTCTGCCATGCGAGGGCGCTGTGGTAGAGCGTGTACAAACCTAGTAGCAGCCAATATAATGTTAGTTTGTCATAATGAGTTTCATGAAAGAAATTCGTGGCGAATAGTCACGTGTTTCGTGCCCAAGCTATCAACTGTATCGCCCAAGCAAGCTATCAACTGCAGCGCCACCACGCAGTGTAATCAACAAAATTTTGTTTAACAAAATTTATGCACAATCTCTCTTTTATCTACAGTTTAAATAATGAAGTTCACTTTAACAAGAATTTGTAAAAAGAGAGAGAGAGAGAGAGAGAGAGAGAGAGAGAGAGAGAGAGAGAGAGAGAGAGAGAGAGAGAGAGAGAGAGAGAGAGAAGAGAGAGAGAGAGAGAGAGAGAAAGACAGAGATAGAGAGGGTGAGAGAGAGAGGAGATTCACGATTCACGATTCACGATTTTTTATTGAGGGAAAATAGATAAGCTACAAAGCTTCTTTTCACTATGCCCTCACAAAGAAAAGGAAACTAAAGAAAAAGAAAAACATATTAATCAAACAAAAAAGAAAAATGAGAAAAGAAAAAGGAAAAATGTAATTATAAGAGATGAGAGAGAGAGAGAGAGAGAGAGAGAGAGAGAGAGAGAGAGAGAGAGAGTAGTGAGACTGTGACGTATGCATTGATGACGTATTTACAAAGGTCAGGAAGAGGACAATTTTTTTTATTGTAGTATCAGGAGGAACCACAAATGACTTTACTGTAGGAGGTTTTTTTTTCCTTTTTTTTGATTATAACCCAGTTGCTACTATGGGTGGGTAGGGAGTGGTGAGACTGTGACATGACGCATACATTGGTGACGTATTTACAAAGGTCAGGAAGAGGACAATTTTTTTTTATATTGTAACCGAGGAGCCAGTCCTGTGAAGAACCAACATTTTCTGTATCCTAAAATTACGTTTAATTACACATACTATACCGTGACTCACAAATGCAAATACCGAGGCAATTTGCTACATGCGTCACTGATATACAAAAGAATTCCAAGAAAGACAACTCCAATAGGTGGTAGCCCTTTTCAGTTGAAATAATGGTCAGAACTGACTTTGTCAACTATATTGGAAGAAGAAGAAGAAGAAGTGTCTTCGCGCATGCGTATAATCATCCTCTTTTCTCCGTTCGTCATTAGGCCTAGGCCTACCTCATGCTTCACTGATTTTTGCAGTGTGCGTTTTGGGCTGTCCCTCGTCTCGATTGTCACCTTGTTGTCGTGTGTATGCCTTCTGAAAAGGGCTTAGCGTACGTGCGACGTCTAGGCGGTAAGGTTCGTTTGAAGACCGTTAGGCTACTACTTTGCCGATTTCGTCTCGCGTGTCTGACCGAGTTTGCGCGGTCCCGTTTTCTCTTTGTTCTCCCTCACGGGTTTCCGTTTCTTCATCTGTCTCCTTTTCTGTAGCCTCCACCCCTCAGGCTCCGCCTGTTTTACCGGCTGCTCCCCCCTCAACGACCTCTCTCCTCATGGAGAACGGTTCTTCTGGAGCTAGGACCCACATTGAGTCTGAGGGAACTGTTGTTGCCTCCTCAACGGGTCCTGGCTCCGCCGGTACTTTGGGGCCGGGGGTTTCCGCTCCTTTAGCGGCAACCCCCACTGAGGCTTCTCCTGGGACTGAGCACCCTCTACACCCCGCCCATAGTTCAGTGGGGATGTCTGAGGGTTCCCACAACCGGCAGACCCCCATGGCATGGCCACGCATGGGGGTGCCCGGGGTGGGATGGCCATCCATTCAGGGGACCCCGCTCTTTGCGGGTTCAGGGTCTGGCCCCCCTGCTACCCGTTCTACGGGTAGCGCCCACCACTTTGGTGGTATTGGGTCGGTGGCCTCTTCTGGCTGCACCCACCCTTCCTGTGCCTCGGGCTTTGGCCCTTCGCCCTCCTGGGCCTCAGGGGGACCTTCACCACGGCATGGCCCAGCTGGGCCTCACCCCTCCATGGGACTTCCTTGGTCTCTGTGGCCAGGGCCTCCCCATCCTGGCTTTACGCCAGGTGGGCTGGGCCCAAGCCCCTGGGTCCTGGCCCCTGGCCCTCACCCTGGGCTTCCTGGCCCTACGACTGGTCTCGAGGGCCTTCTGCGGCAGCTCCCCCAGCTTCCGTTGGTGGGACATGTTCGCCCTCCAGGGGGAGAGGTCCTCACCTCCGAGTTCCTCTCCGCCTGGCCCGGCTCCGGGCCGCCTTCAGCCTGCCTCCCACAGCGGCAGGTCCCCCTCACCCAGTCCTTCATTGGATCCTGCCGGCTCCACCAGCGGGGAGAAGCCCAAGGCTCCGGACGGCTCTGTGTCCCTCAGGGATGCCATCGCCCTACTCATCTCGCTGAGCCCGGCCGAGGCTGGCTGTCAAGCCCCACCAGCCGAGCCCAAGGGCCTCTCCGCTGTTGAGAAGCGCCTTGGGTCCTCTCACCCGTGTGTATGAGCTTACTTCACACATTTTGAATGTTAATAATGAGTATAGTTAATAATAATAGGTTTGATTTTGTTATTGATGTGTTACAATATAGGGATGTATTTTGCATGCTTTATATTACTTTGTATGTGTTTATTTTCGTTTTCCATTTTCTACTTTTATATATGTATTTTGTCCAGAGGGCTGGATGTTAAAAAAGCATGTTATTGCTTACTCTTATTACCCTCTATAAATAAATTAATTCCATTCAATTCATTCAATTCAATCTCAATCTCTCTCTCTCTCTCTCTCTCTCCGACGACCCCCGCCTCTCTCTCTCTCTCAGTCTCTCTCTCTCTCTCTCTCTGTTATTTTCTGTACGTTGATCTGTACAGACAGGCATGGACAGGCACCGGAGATAAAGGACCATTTGTGCCAATCGATGAAATCCATAGCTTCACTCTAGAAACCCACGAATAACCACAAAGCACTGAGAATCATGCAAACTTCTGTCTACAGCAACAGATTTTTTCTTCAGTGCTCTCTCTCTCTCTCTCTCTCTCTCTGAGCGTTTGGCCTGATGGGTAATGGCGAGAAGTGAACAGGTGTTGTAAATGGCTGCGTTTGTTTTGGTTTCTTGTGGAGTTTCAGATGACTGTAATATTTCAGAATTGTGTGGATTAAGCATGTAAGTACATAGCGTTGATACCTATCGTGACAAATGATTGACTTAACGGCATGGAGGGCTGTTATTGGCGCTTTTTATGGTCGAGTGCAAAGTGGGTCAATTTTGCAGTGCAAGGGGTCAAGGAGGCAGTTTCGACAGGTGAGCGGAATCGAGGACAGTAACACACCTGTGTCAACTGGCGATGTTGTTGTTGCTTTCGTTGTTGGCGTTTATGTTGTGGGTTTGGTGGGGTGTCTTCTCTCGAATGCCAGTCAAATCTTGTCGATGGACATTGTCTTGCTTGATAATAATGGATTGTTTAGGGGCACCAAGTTTGCTGAGCGAGATGTGTTGTGTGGCGGTGTCGGTTCGTGTCAGCTGATGGCACACATGGTGCCAGTGTTGTTCTCAGTTTGTTGTGCTGCCCATGCCTTGTTTACATCCCGGGCTGCTCCTGGCTGGAGACATTGAATCGAATCCGAGTCCGGACTCTGCAGGCTCATCAGGCACAGTTTCAGGCTCATCAGGCCCCAGTGATCAACAACAACACGATCACGAATCAGTCGAAATACTGAACACATCCGATTCAGTCAAATTACTGAACACACCGGCAGAGTACCAGTCGCTAGTGGACACACTAATGCAGGCCATGCAGCAGCAGCTGAACCAGCACCAACAGCGGAGCCAGCACCAGCTGAACCAGCACCAGCTCCAGAACCAGCAGCAGCTGAACGACCAGCTGAACGACCAGACTAGTATACTTAGACATGATATGAGTGAAATAAAAGATCTGAATCAGGTAAAGGTACAATGTCAAGAAATCAACAAACGATGTGATAATCTAGAACACGAACACAGACAGCTGATACAGACTGTGACTGACATGACTTCTGACATACGTCAGCTGCCTGTTGAGTCCAGTGAGGGAAAGGAAGACGTTCATCGTCTGACTGATACTATTAGAAACATGACAGAGGAGATCAAGCAACTGAAAGCAGATACTGACCGACTGGAAGACTTCTCACGCAGAGACAATTTAAGTTGTTTTGGCATTCCCCAACAAGGTGCTAGAGAAAGCTTTGACAGTTGTGCCAAGCTAGTGGTGGATGTGCTGAACAGTGTTGATGGGCCAAAGGACTGGACTGAAGACGATATTATACGAGCACACAGGACAGGACAGGAACGACCAGGACAAACTAGGCCTATGATTGTGAAATTTGCGAAATGGAAGGACAAACAGACATTGATTGCTGATCAACACGTTAGACAACAGTTTCAGGACAAAGGCATTAAGATTTCAAATGACAGAACAAAGGCCCAGGCCCAGATCATGAGTGACGCATGGAGGCAAGGCAAGAGAGCAATCTTTCAGAGAGGCCGTCTAGTGATCTGTGACAGACAGTTTGACAATCGACCTGGAAACAGAGGGACTGATTACAGACAGACTGATGACAGGACAAGACTAATGATAGGACAGGACAGGACAGCTAACAGACAGTCTGACAATCGACCAGGAAACAGAGGGACTGATTACAGACAGACTGATGACAGGACAGCTAACAGACAGTCTGACAATCGACCAGGAAACAGGGACTGATTATAGACAGACTGATGGCAGGACAGCTAACAGACAGTCTGATAATCGACCAGGAAACAGACTGATTACGGACAGACTGATGACAGGACAGCTAACAGACAGTCTGATAATCGACCAGGAAACAGAGGGACTGATTACAGACAGACTGATGAAAGGACAGCTAACAGACAGTCTGACAATCGATCAGGGAAAAAATGGACTGATTACAGACAAACTGATGGCATAACAACGAAACTGACAGACAACACACACAGCAAGCCCACTCTAATACAGACAAAGTGTGTGCAGACGAGAGGAAAGAGACATCTACCGAAGCAGACGACACTCTAGCCAGGAGTGGGAGTGGGGTTGAGGGCGCTCCGTCCTCCCCTCCGCCGCCGCCCTCCCCACCCTCCCCCAGCACGTGTGTCACCCATCCTGTTATGAGCAGCGAAGATACAGGTGGTTACAGCCCCCTTCTTGGTAGTGGGAGTGAGAAGCGTCAATCTGATGGTGGGGGTAAAGCTGGGAATGTCACAGTGACCCACGTTTTTCACGTGGAGGTATGACAACAACCAAGCAGACAGGTTTAAGGGCTTATCTTGGAAACCAGCAGGGCAGTACATGTAGTAGTCGAACGAGTTCCGCGCTTGGTAGAGGGAAGAGTGAGAGTGAGGGTGTGAATGGGAATAAAGGTGGGAGTGACAGGAGCCTGCGATCCAATGTTTCTAAGAAGCCATAGGCCAGGTTCGACCATCACAAACAGCTGACATTTCTCAACTACAATATTGAAGGTTTATTTCGTAAATTAAAAGATGTTAGCTTTATAAATTATGTTAATAAATTTGATGTCATTTGCCTTACAGAAACCTTTCTTGATTCTTCGTTTGATTTTGACAGTATTTTCTTAGATTATCTAAAAGTTTACGCGCCTGCAAAGAAGTTGTCTTATTTTGGAAGGCGTTCTGGTGGTGTGCTGTTGCTGGTGAGAAAGAGTTTGGAAAAGTGGGTGAAAGAAGCGCGCTTGGATTGTGGTAACACAGTTGCTGTACAAATTAATAAAAATGTTTTTGGGTCGGATAAAGATGTCCTTTTTATAGCTTGTTATATTGCTCCTGGGGTAGCTCCTATATATTCTAACGCATTAATTAAAGACGGTGTTTTGAGGAACATTTATTACAGCATTTTGATAAAGATGAGAATTATTTCGTTATCACCGGCGATTTGAATGCCAGAACTGGACGGAATCAGGTGGAGGGTGAAGAGATGTTGATGTATGAGTGGGATGAAAAGAGTGGGTGCGTGGATGGTGAGAATTGTAAGCGTCATTCTAAAGATGACTGTGTGAACAACTTTGGTAAAACTCTTTTGGATTTTTGTTACATGTTTGATTTGGCTATCCTGAATGTTTTTTGCACTAGTGATAAAAATGGTGAATGCACTTTTGTTTCCTTTAATTTTTAAATCTCCCCTAATGGTTCAAGCGTTATCGATTATTTTTTTAGTTCCTTTTGATATGTTATCGCGATGTGATTTGAAGGTTGGTGATTGCATTTTTTCTTGGCACTTAGCAGTTGAAGTCACGTGGGAAACTGTATGTGGTTGTTCTACTAACGACAAAACAGATCAGATAGGCGAAGAAAGAATTGTTTGGTCAGAGGAAAATGCAGGTATTTTTAAACAAGAGCTAGATAGTGACGATTTTCAGGAAAGTGTGCAGAGAGCTACTCAATTGTTAGGACATAGTATTGATGATAGTGTACAACAGTTTACTGTTGCTTTGTGTTCAGCTGCTGCATGCATGGTTAGGACAGTAGGGAAAGGGTGTAAAAAAGCTAATGATTGGTGGGATGATGAGTGTGAGCGCAAGAAGAAGGAAGTGAAAAGACTGTTGAAAAGATATCAACGATGTAAAACATTAAAAGACAAGATTCTAAAACAGCAAGAATATATGCCACTTCCCGCAAACAATATGTTGATTTAGAGAATTGA
>CM065699.1:2976971-3094088 GCA_017654935.2 Phymorhynchus buccinoides | reverse complement strand
CATCTTTACAAAGGCAGCAAGTATCACACTTATGCACCCACTTCACCCCCACACCGACGACGACACGACACACCACACACACAGACCTGAACACACACAACCCCCCCCCCCCCCCACAAAACACATGCATAATACACACACATAAAATACGCCTGGCTATGCTATGTTATAAGCTGCAACACACAACCAGACTGATAACAATGGATACATAATGTTGAAAAGCAGTGAAATCCGACACAATGCTGCTTTACCCCTGTGAGGTGGCACGCTGTTGAACATAACAAAGGTTAAGGTGCACACACACATACAAATGCTGTCTTTACCTGTGAGGTGGCATCACTTTGTTGAACTGCCGAAGGTGAAGGTGCACACACACATACAAATGATGTTTTAACCCCTTGAGTGCACACGGTTGAACATTACGACAGTTGAAGTGTTCACACACACACACACACACAACACAAATGATTTTACCTTGAAGTGCACACTGTTGAACATGAGAAGGTGGAAGTTGCACACACACACACACACACACACACACATGAAATGTTTTACCTACACTAAACCTGTGAGGTGCACACTGTTGAACAGCGAAGAAGGTGCAGGGTTCACACACCAGAACACACACCAACACAAACGAAAAATGATGTTTTTATTACACCCTGTGAGGTGCACACTGTTGAACATAACAAAGGTGAAGGGTGCAACACACACCCACCACACACATTACAAATGCCTGTCCTTACCTTGTGAGGTGCACACTTTGTTGAACATGAGAAGGTGAAGGTGCCAGAAAGGCAGCTGTCAGTCGCACAGGTCTCTGTGAAGCGAAGGGCTATGGCCTGACCAGGAGAAACAGCCCTGGGGAAAAGGTGAAACCACTTCACCAAGGGACGGGACATCTCCCCTCCCCTCTCCTCCCCCCTACCCCCCCTGTCAAGGGTAAGCAGTAGAAAATAGGGAGTAGGAAGGGTTGTGGCGGATGTCTTTTTTTCCTTCATTCGCTCCTCCGCACGATGTTGGTACAGTTCTGTTTCGTAAAAGGAAACCCAGCCGTTACCTGAAACAAAAGAAAGACAGCACGTTCCCTGAAACATTACCCCGCTTCAAACACTGCTAAACAAAAATTTGAGAAATTATCACTTTTCTTCTAAAATTTTAAGAGAACCCTGTTTTACGCCTCATAATATGAGAAAATGGTCCATATAATTATATTATATATAAATATATATCCTTTCCTACTTGTTCTAACCCCCAAAACCACACTCCAGGAAAATGACATCAATTTGATCAAAAGTTATAACATCACAGATGTATGAGATAAACTGTAACATCAAAATTCCTTTCACACTCACAACAATAAAAAACAATTTACCTGACATAAAACACAGCCGTCAGAAGAGCCACAGTAATGCCAGCGATCAGTCCAAACTTCACTCTGCTCCACGTAGGTCTTAACCCCCTCACAAACCTAACCACACTGTTCGACTCGCCTTTCTTCACCAACACTTCACCAGAAACCTTGGTAGATTTCATCGCTTCTTCTTCGCAGTCTAGGTACAGATACAGCGCCAGGGCGTACGTCACTGGGTAGATCTTCACATGCACCGCTAAACCGTACACCACCGCAGCCAGTGCCGTCTTCTTCTGCTGCAAAAGACTGATAGTCTGCAGAACTAAATACGCCATGATGGATTCTGCGTTACCGCGGCTAGACACCACCGCAGGTAGAGGGTTGAGAAGCCAGAGCAGCGACGACGTCTTACAAATGTTTTCTGAGCAGCCGTTCTTTGTGAGGATGGAGAAGATGAGGTGTCCTGCCAGGATGTCGAAGAGGATGAAGAGGAGCTTGCCGAAGAAGGGGTGGAGGAGGGTGTTGGGGGTGAGGGCCCAGGCCAGGAGGGGGGTGTAGCGAAACGTGGCTCGCTTGTACGGAGATTGGCCCTGAAACGAGAAGAGAAAATTCACTGTAGGTGATAAGGCTTTTGTTGTCAATCATTTTGTCATTCATAAAGGCTTCATTTTTTGGTCCAAATTTAAAGTCTATAAGGCAAACAGAGTCTGACAAATTCAGAGCTTCAGATTGTCTGCGGGCCGGGGTCATTGACCCATATTGACGGTGATTTGACCTCTCATTTTCTGGAAGCAGGGGTCATATGACCCATGAAGTTTGAAAAGAATCTGAAGCTCTGCATTTTGTTTTTTGAACAAATGCTTTAATACCTTGAAGAGGACTTGGGAATTAGATGCACCCAGTGGAAACTGTCTGTCATTAGAATTTACTGAGGGCAAAATCTTTTTATTCACCAGATTTAAGCAGTAATGAAATCCTTTGAGTAGAAACTCTTGCTGTTTGCTTGATTCAGTGATTGATTGATTTGGGTGGTGGTGATGGTGGTAGTGGTGGTTGTTCACTTTAGTCATCACTTACACCAGAAACAAAGTCATTTTTTAACAAAGTATTTGTGAAAACTTTCAAATATTCACCATATTTTGAATATGGCGAAATCAAATTAATTTCAACATGTATATATATTTATACGGTCTATAAAAGACATCAATTTGATCACCATTGTAACAAACTTGGCGGCGTCATTGAAGACGTAGTAGTCGACGTCAGTGAACTTGACTGCCATGGTCCTGTCCTGCCACTCTCCGTACAACACCAGTGCCAGCCGCAGCCCTGTAGCAGCCGCATACCACCGCCACATCACTGATGCCGACATTGTGCTGGATTAGGGGGGGGAAAGAACATTGTTCAGTTATACCTGAAAAGATATAGTTAGAAGTTCCTTCAATAATATCAACAAAAGACACAATCAGGTAAACACATGACAGACGACAGTGACACTCTCACACACACATTAAAATATGTGATATATGTAAGGCTCTCACAACACATACACACATACACATACACACGAACACAATCAAGTCAATGTATAAAGACCGTACATGCAATCAATACTTTGTCGTGACGAAGGACGAGAATGATGATGAAAACACACACACACACATAATCATACACACCACACACACACTGCGCGCACACACACACATACACACACACATCGATAATGATCGCTAATGATCAAAGTCACATTCTATCGCATTGCTTATACACAACTATTGCCATCTGATACACGGCACCACACTATTCGTTGTAGAACATTTACAAATTCAGCTAGTTTTGTCCCTACAGTCAGTTGGACGTCTGAACAAGATCTCTGCTAAGGTCGAAAATAATGAGGAATTATGTATTAGCTTAGGCCTAGATGTATATTTGGCCAATCTGTACAGTAGCGTGTGTGTGTGTGTGTCTATGTGTGTGAGCGTGCGTGCGTGCGTACGTACGTGCGTGTGTGTGTCTGTCTGTCCGTATGTCTCTTATGTCTGTGTGTCTCTATGTCTGTGTGTGCGAGAGAGAGAGGAGAGAAGAGAGAGAGGAGGAGAGAGAGTAGAGAGAGAAAAGGGGGAGGCAGCATGAAATGTTGGGAACGGGAAGGGACACAAAATATGTGAAAGCTTGGGGTGACTTGGATAGGGTGGGGGTTTGGGGTAGGGTGGGGAACAAATGAATGCGATAATAGAGATGGTGGGAAAGATGGTAGTTCTTAAAGTTTTGATAGTTGCTTCTATCGACCCTAACTGTGTTCAAATGTTTTTGCGAAGCATGATTTTGTCATTCATTTTTTCTTAGTTTTTGTTTCCATTTTTTTATGCATGCAAATGTGTTTCTTTGTATTGTGCTTGTACGAGACCACACCGTAATTTCAACCTAACTTGACTTTGACTTTGACTTTCACACACAATGCATCTTATATATATTTTCGAAATTTGTCTGTTCTGTCTGTCTGTCTGTGTGTCCTGTCCTGTCTTGTGTGTCCCTTATGCACGTCCACAGTTCTCAACCGATCGACACCAAGTTTGGTATCAAGCATCCTTGGCACCCTCCTAAGGTTCCATGCCATCCTTACTTTTCGGAAACCTCTGCCAAGGTGTCGTGGGGAGGGAGGGGACCACACGCAGCTGGGGGACATTTACTAACTGCAAGTGTGTGTGAGTCTGTGAAACTTGGGGGGGGGGGGGCTTGGGATTATGGGGGGGCTGGGAGGACGGGAGGGGAGGACAAGGGAGGGGATGAAGGGGGGCTCTTTTCAGGGGGGAGGGGGGGCTGGAGGGTGGGAGGGGTGGGATGGTCGGGTGTGGTGTGTGTGGGGGTGTTACAGAGGGGTGGGCTGGAGGGGGGTTCCACAGTTCTCAACCGATCGACACCAAATTTGGTATCAAGCATCCTTGGCTCCCTCGGAAGGTCATGCAGTCCTTACTTTTCGGAAACCTCCGCCAAGGGGTCGTGGGGAGGGGGGGGTGGGACCACACACAGCTCCACACGGCACTTGCGGTTAGTAAATCCGAGCTGTTCGGGTTTGGTTCCTTTTTTTATTTGTTTTGTTTGTTTCCTTTTCTGTCTGTTTCCCCAGGATGTCCCGAACTGCTTGACGGAATCGCATCAATTTTTGTGTGGTGGGGAAGTCCCCATGAGAGTAAGGCATCTGGGCATGTTTCGTTTTGCCTTCGTGACCTTGACATTGGCGTATGACCGGGAAAACCCGAAAATCGTTAAGGGGCCATAACTTCGACCAATTGCAGGTCCTACAATCTTGAAAACTTGGGCATGGATGTACTTTCGCTTATGGGAAGTTCTGATGATGGCGTTACAAATGAAGGGTAAGGGTTCAAGGTCAGGGAGATCGCCGTATGCCTTAAAAGTGGTAGGGGTCTAATGATTTGGGTTTTTTACTTTTACTGGTCCCACGCATATCTCTGGAAACTGCTTTCCCGAAGTTTCCAGTTTTGTGTGGTGGATAATTTCACCTTGAGAGCAAGGCATCCGGCGCATAAATTATCGTTTTTAAACAAATCCCCCGCCGTCATGACCTTCACCTTCGTGTATGACCTTGAAAACCAAAAATCTTTAAGGAGCTATAACGTCCACACCGTTGTTCTTAGGGACTTCAAACTTGGCATGTACGTACATTGGCTTTGGGTTGTTCTGATGATTGCATACCGATCAAGGTCAAGGTCATGGAGAACGGTATGCCTTGAAAGTGGTAGGGGTCAAAAAATTGTATTTTTAGCCACAAAAGTAAAAATATGTTTTGCGGACCCGGCGAAACCGGTACACAGTGGTACCAAATACTTGGAGTTACCTGTACTGAGCATTACCGTTACTATGCGTTACCGGTACTAGGCGTCGCGCTAGTAGTGTTATATAACAAAAAGTGCTACATGCAATCAACGAATTCTTATTTTACTTGGTTACATGCTATCCTTTTATCACACAGATGATCACAAACACAGTCACATACATACACAAACATGTGCGCAGGCGTGCGCGCACACACATGACACACACGTATATGTGCATGCACGTGTGTGCACAAGTACACATCTCTTACTTCTTCTTCTCCTTAGGCAGCCACTTCATCACGTTGAAGATTCTGCAGCATTCATTGCCTCATTGCATTCACACACATAAGTTACATGAGCATATGCATACAAAATACACATGCAGGCATTAATTTCACATCCACATCATGGCACATGTGCATACAAATTTACAATTGCAAAGGCACATGTGTGCACAAACATGACTAACTCACTGCTATGGATACACACAAGTGACACATACTTCTTCTCTTCTTCCGATTGGATCTGGATCTGGATGTAGTATGCCACTTCTTCTGACTATGAGACACGAAGGGGTGTCTATTGGTGATTGGGGATGTTTATCCTGCCCCACGCCCAAAGTCGTCGTTTAGACTGCTATTTAAAAAATTCAATAGATAAGGCATAAGCACTTTCAAAATATTATGTATCTTCTCCACGGTAGAGATCGCTGATTTGGTAGAATCGGCGATTCTACTAGCACAAACTACGATCGGAGTTTCTACTAGCAGAATCGCCGATTCTACCAATCGTCTTTGAACCTGCGAATGCCGATAACATCTGTGTGAATGCAGAAAAAAATATATTATGTTTCCACCACTTTTTATTTGTCAAGCTAGCGCCCACATCTTCTGCCTATTACATTGATTTGTGTTTTGATATAGAGTGCTGATTATTGATTTCTACAGCATTTATTGAATAATGCATTTTGACTCTACTGCTAGTCTATGCTCTGTGCACCACTTTTCTACAAAGATTAAATACTTGCTGAATTCTGCGGCATTTAGTAACATAAATAAATACTAGTGTTATTCCTGATTCTTTCTCTCTCACACACTCTCTCTCTATGTGCTTCTATCGACCCTAATTATGTTGAATTTTTTTTGGCAAAGCGTGATTTGTCATTCATTTGTTCTTAGTTTTGTTTCCATTTTTTTTATGCATGCAAATGTGTTTCTTTGATTGTATTGTGCTTGTACAAGACCACGCTGTAATTTCACCCAACGTGACTAATGACTTTGACTTTCACACACACAATGACAATCTTATATATATTTTCGAAATTTGTTCTGTCTGTCTGTCTGTCCTGTGTTTCTGTCGGTCTGTGTGTCCCTTATGCACGGCCTCAGTTCTCAACCGATCGACACCAAATTCGGCATCAAGCTTCCTTGGCACCCTCCGAAGGTCATGCTATCTGCCATCTCTTCTTTCGGAAAAAACCTCCGACAAGGTGTCGTAGGGGAGGGAGGGGACCAGCCGCAGCTGGGGATTATACTAACGTCAAGTGTGTGTGAGCTGTGAGCGTGGGGGGGGGCTGGGAGTGGTGGGCAGGTTGAGTTATGGAGGGAGGGTAGGAAAGGGCGGAGGGATGAGGGGGGCTGGGGGGAGGGGGGTCTGGAGGGGGGAGGGGTGGGATGGTCGGGTGTGTGTGTGTGGGGGTGTTCATCAGCAGGGGGTGGGCTGGAGGGGGCCACAGTTCTCAACCGATCGACACCAAATTTGGTGTCCAGCATCCTTGGCACCCTCGGAAGGTCATGCCGTCCTTACTTTTCGGAAACCTCCGCCAAGGGGTCATGGGGAGGGGGGGGGGACCACACACAGCTCCACACGCAACTTGCGGTTAGTAAATCCGAGCTGTTCGGGGTTGTTTCCTTTTTTTATTTGTTTGTTTGTTCTTTTCTGTCTGTCCCAAGGATCTCCCGAACCGCTTGACCGAATCGCTTCAAATTGTGTGTGGTGGTGTGTCCCCATGAGAGGAAGGCATCTGTGCAAAACTTTTTTGCCATCCTGACCTTGACATTGGCGTATGACCTTGAAAACCGAAAATCGTTAAGGGGCCATAACTTCCACACCGCAGGTCCTAGAGTCTTGAAACTTGGCATGGATGTACTTTCGCTTATGGCCGTTCTGATGATGGCGTACCAATGAAGGTCAAGGTCAAGGTCAGGGAGATCGGTATGCCTTGAAAGTGGTAGGGGTCTAATGATTGGGTTTTACTGTCCCACGCATATCTCCCGAACTGCTTTACCGAATCGTTTCCAGTTTTGTGTGGTGGCGTGTCACCATGAGAGAAGGCATCCGCGCATAAATTATCGCCGTCATGACCTTCACCTTGGCGTATGACCTTGAAAACCGAAAATCTTTAAGGGGCCATAACGTCCACACCGTTGGTCTTAGGGACTTCAAATTTGGCATGTAGGTACTTTGGCTTATGGTTGTTCTGATGATTGCATACCGATCAAGGTCAAAGGTCATGAAGATCGGTAGGCCTTGAAAGTGGTAGGGGTCAAAAAATTGTATTTTCAGCCACAAAAGTAAAAATATAATATTTTGCGGACCCGGCGAAACCGGTACTCAGCGTTACCGGTACTTGGCGTTACCTGTACTAGGCGTGTACCGGTACTAGGCGTTACCGGTACGGGGCGTTGCGCTAGTAGTGTATATAACAAAAAGTGTACATGCAATCAATGAATCATACTTTGTCACACACACAGTGACACAAACACAGTCACATACATACACAAACATGTGCGCAGGCGTGCGCGCACACACATGACACACACGTATATGTGCATGCACGTGTGTGCACACAGTAACACATCTCTTCTTCTTCTTCTCCTTAGGCAGCCAACTTCATCACGTTGAAGATTCTGCAGCATTCATTGCCTCATTGCATTCACACACATAAGTTACATGAGCATATGCATACAAAATACACATGCAGGCATTAATTTCACATCCACATCATGGCACATGTGCATACAAATTTACAATTGCAAAGGCACATGTGTGCACAAACATGACTAACTCACTGCTATGGATACACACAAGTGACACATACTTCTTCTCTTCTTCCGATTGGATCTGGATCTGGATGTAGATGCCACTTCTTCTGACGATAGACACGAAGGGGTGTCTATTGGGGATTGGGGATGTTTATCCTGCCCCACGCCCAAAGTCTTCGTTTAGACATGCTATTTAAAAAAATTCAATAGAATAAGGCATAAGCACTTTCAAAATATTATGTATTGTCACGGTAGAGATCGCGATTTGGTAGAATCAGCGATTCTACTAGCACAAACTACGATCAGAGTTTCTACTAGCAGAATCGCCGATTCTACCAATCGTCTTTGAACCTGCGAATGCCGATAACATCTGTGTGAATGCAGAAAAAAATATATTATGTTTCCACCACTTTTTATTTGTCAAGCTAGCGCCCACATCTTCTGCCTATTACATTGATTTGTGTTTTGATATAGAGTGCTGATTATTGATTTCTACAGCATTTATTGAATAATGCATTTTGACTCTACTGCTAGTCTATGCTCTGTGCACCACTTTTCTACAAAGATTAAATACTTGCTGAATTCTGCGGCATTTAGTAAAATAAATAAATACTAGTGTTATTCCTGATTCTTTCTCTCTCACACACTCTCTCTCTCTCTCTGTTGTCTCTCACTACCCCCCCCCCCCTCTCTCTCTCTCTATGTATCTCTCTCACTATCTCCCACTCTCTGACTCTTTCTGTCCGTCTGTCTGTCTGTCTGTCTAAGTGTTTCTCTGTCTGTCTCTCTCTCTGTTTCTCTCTCTCTCTCTCTCTGTTTCTGTTTTCTCTCTCTCTCTCTCGTCTCCAGAGGCAGGATGGTAGACACTCCGATCGTGGTAGAAACGGCGATCCTGGTTTCTAGTATTCTACCAGCAGAAACTCTGATCGTAGTTTGTGCTAGCAGAATCGCCGATTCTACCAAATCGCAATCTCTACCGTGACAAATATGCAATGAATCTTACAAAATTAGATCAGTAGTATAAGTAACACAACTGCTAAGTAGCCATCGGCTTTTACGCTGATTATCAAAAACAAACGAAGTCAACATGAGAGAGCAAAAGGCATAAAAAAGCCTACACTGTGA
Source organism: Phymorhynchus buccinoides (assembly GCA_017654935.2). Taxonomy (NCBI): domain Eukaryota; kingdom Metazoa; phylum Mollusca; class Gastropoda; order Neogastropoda; family Raphitomidae; genus Phymorhynchus; species Phymorhynchus buccinoides. The sequence goes on along the minus strand of CM065699.1, from coordinate 3,084,729 downwards.
CTGGCTAGTAAAGAGCTTTATTTCGAATGCCAGTCAACTCGGCCTTTTACCAGGTCGGCCTCATGCCAACTCGGCCCTGGGTACAAGTCAACTCGGCCTCAAGCCCTGGTCATTAATGTTCGTCCTCAGGTTCACTTGTCTAATAGGAAAAATGTGCACATGGCTCTATCAGTGTCAATGAAGTTATTAGCGAGATTTGGTTAATGTGATTTTGAGATGGTATTCTATACTGTTGTGTGAATGGCGTCGTTTGCACACTCAAACAATAACTTACACAGACACACATTACCAGACACGCACCCACAGACAGACAACACACAGAGAGAGAGAGAGAGAGGGGGGGGGGGGCACAGAGAGAGAGAGCAGGACCATAGAGTAGACTAAAGAGAGGAGAGAGGAGAGAGAGAGAGAGAGAGAGAGAGAGAGAGAGAGAGAGAGAGAGAGAGAGAGAGAGAGGGGGGGGGTACACAAAAAGCATTAAAAGAAACAATTATGTCGAGGACGAGTTGGTCGGAAACGAGGCCGATTTGACTCATAGGGTGAGGCCGAAACGACCCAAAAAAGCGGGGCCGAAATGACACGAGGCCGATCTGACCGGTCACCTTTATTTCATATCATATCTACATTGTCAAGTACGCAATCAATTGAATGTATTCATTCAATATTTTCATGCACAAAACAATAACAAATAGTCTGTTATATTTTCAGAGGACTTTGTGCCCAACCAAAACAAATTTACAACAAGCATACCCACAATAGGAAAGTTACTTTCGCTTCTCACTATGTGAAGTAGCCACCTACTAAAACCAAAGAGTGTACATAGTAAACCAATGAATACTCCATGCTAAAACAGACACCATCCGCCAAAACAATTGTGGGTTGTTCCCCTTGATCCTCTTGCTAAGAATAAAAACCCAAAATCACCCAAACAAAAAAGGCTACGCCTAATTAGACGTTAAACTAATCTTATTCTAAAACAAAACAAAATTCCAGGAACAAACAACCAAACTAGGAATGATCTAGCTTTGTCTATCAAATGCCTCTAAATACAAAATACAGGCCCCTAATATACACTGGCAAATGAAACAAGATCATTCATCGCCCACCCCTGTAAGTGAAAACAACAACAAAACTTGTAAACCCTTGCATGAAATGTCTTTTTTTAACTTTAAAAAAGATTGAATTAGAGAGATTGAAGGTGAAGTAACAAAACAAAACAAAACAAAAACAGCTATGGGTAGAAGTAGAAAAGATGGACCAGGGACAGTGTGGAAATTGTTTAGTTTTGAGTATTTGTGTACGGTTTGTGTAATTAGAGGTACACCAGCATGTACCTCATTGAACTCGGTGCGCGTAGAACGAGGTGTGTGGGTCTTGGCGAAAAGTTGAGAAAGTGGCTGCTCTGTAGAGTTTGAAAATTGAACAGAAGCTGTCAAAATGGGGATTCACGGTTTGACTTCTTTTATAGACAACAATCCTCACCTGTTGAAAGACCGACAGCTCCATGACTGTCGCGTTGTAGTAGATGGAAACAACTTTTATCATTTTCTCTACTTTTATTGCAACGTCAGATATCAGTTTGGAGGAGACTTTGACGTTTTTCAGCGCAAAATCAGTATGATTTTCAACATGTTCAAATCATGTAACATTGAGGTGTTTGTAGTGTTTGATGGAGCTTACACCGTTGATGGTAAAAAGTTTAAGACTACGATGGGTAGGGCAAGAGATCGTCTTTATGCGTCACAGAGAATCATGAACGGCCAGAGAGGCGTTTTGATTCCGTGTCTTGCGCAGCAAACATTCAGACAGACGCTGGATAAGTTAGGAATCCCGCACGTCACTTGTGATTTTGAGGCTGACAATCAGTTAGCGATTCTGGCCAACCGATGGAACTGTCCAGTGATAAGCAACGACAGCGACTTTTACATCTTCGATTTATCTGGGGGATTCATCCCCTTAGATTACATCGACTTTCGCCCTCAGCAGATGACCGAAAAATCACATGGATCAGCATGTTCCTGTTTACCTGTACAGTACTACCACGTTGACGAATTCATCAACTGCTTTAAATCCTTGAATCGGTCGGTTCTTCCACTTTTTGCAACCATGTTAGGCAATGACTACGTTAATGCTGCCGCATTTGAAGCTTTTTACCAGAAAACCCCCAAAATTGCCAGCAGACGTTACTCAGCTTCCAAAAAGCACCACAAAATCGTCTCTGTCTTGTACTGGTTGGAAGAAAAAGGACACAAGGAAGAGCTGGTCTCTGAAGTGCTCTCCTTCATTCGTCCGGAGCGGCGAGAGCATGTGCAGAAGTTGTTGAGCAGCTCCATCAGCGGTTATCTGGACACCCAGGAGTTTGAGTCGTTTGACCTGAGGGCGTTTCTGGAGGGGGACCAGAGTGCGGCCATGCAGCGGACGGACGCTGTGGTGGGTGTGACGGGGGAGGGGTTATCTCCCTGGTTTGTGGCGGCCTGTCGGCGCGGAGAGATGCCAGGGTTCCTGTTGAATGCGGTGCTGCTTCATCGTGTTGTCCTGCCCACCCAGGTGCTGAGGGTTGTCTTCAGGGACACACACACACACACACACACACACACACACACACACACACACACACACACACGCTGTCACGCACTCATGTACCACACAAAGAAAAGCATATTGAATTGTGTTTTGTGTTAAATATTCTGTTCTGATCTATTGCAGTTTTGGTTTTGTTTTTTAATCCATGATATTCAAATTATGGTTTTCATGAGAGCATGCATTGTAACTACTCTAAAGTCTAAAGAGTACAGGCTACTCTCCACCTCCCTCTTCCCACTCCCCTCTATGGTATGAGACTGACTTTTGTGAAATGTTGACCATTTGACATCTTTGTAATGCCTTTGGGTTCTTAAAGTTTGTGCGCCAAGTGTGTGAGCAAATCAGCTGAAATGGCATGTCTCGTTGCATTTCTAAAATGGCAAATCCTGCAAGGCTACCAGTAAAAGTAAACTGACGATGCCGAGTATCAATTAAAGCCTAGGTACTGTACTTTGCTTACATTCTCATTCCCAATGCAAACTCTTTGTGTCAGTTACGACATGCCACTTTGGAAATAACGATCTGCTGACTTAAGTTTGCACAATTTTCACCTTTTAACCCTCTGGGCACGACATTAAAGTTAAAAACGTAAGCTAAAAGACAGGCGTAAAATTGAAGACTGCAGAAACGTCAACTGGTACTTCTTATTTTCACTTTTCATCTCAAACATCATACAAACATTTGACTGGGAAACCTATACACGTTTAGAAAGAAGAAAGCTTGAATTTTGCAATGAAAGTAAAGAAAACAACTTGCCTTGAATATGGTGACAGCAGTAATCCAGTAAAGCACTTTCACTGTGGCTGCAGATAACCCCACCCCCACCCCCCCACTACCCCCCCATCCCACGATGATCTGCTCGTGTCACTACTATCAGACATCACAAAACCATGCAGTCGAACCCTTTTCCTTCACTTCAAACCCTGTTCCTTCACTTTGCAACACGAATACAAGCCTAATTACTTTCCTAGTCTGCATCAGACTCAGAGTAGCTATCTGTAACATCCTCATCCTCATCCTCACAATCACTACTTTCATCACTCATTTTCACACAAACAAATGCAAGCCGGTCGAAAAATGGCTAGACTCAGACAGCAGGAAGTCGTACGAGTGCTATGGGCTTTCTGATTGGTTAGCTGTATTCGCTTATTCGATTGGCCAAAGTTCAGTGCAAAATATGAACTGAGCCAAGTGGAGCCACAATTGTGGCCCAGTGTGCTCGTCCCGGGGAGCCCCGATCGGGGCTCATTGTGCCCAGAGAGTTAACTCAGCCTAGCACTGTAGCAGTAGCACTCCCTGCGGTAAGTTGTAATTTTCTGATTTTGTGTTTGACAGGTGGAGAGCGTGTCCCTCCCAGCTGCCTTTTCCACGTCCAGAGCGGTGAGAGAGGTCATGTACGGCCTGCTGCTGGGGGACGATGAATCTCCTCTTGATCCGCCAGACTCCCAGGCTTCATCACAGCAGACAGGACCAACGCTTGGAAAAGATTATGCTGAAAATGGAAACTGCACTGGCCAAGGTCAGCCTGAAACTACCAACACATCCAAATCACAACCTGCTCCAGGTATTAAAAACCGTGATTTAGACTCTTATGCATACGTGATTTATAATAAAAATTATATTGTATTGAGATACATGTTCTAAGTCCTCTCATGCTTATCCTTTGCTCCAATCTCTCCACTGGCTCCCCATTGAAAAGCGCATCAAGTGTAACCTTGCTCTGCTGTAAATTGCTGAATGGTCTGGCCCCTTCCTATTTCATTGATCTTCTTACACCCCTTCTAATTCTAGGCAGCTCGTGCTACGCTCCTCTGGCACTCGTATACTCCAGATCCCTTGTTTCCGCGCTAAAATTTATGACGTTTCTTTTTCTCTTCAGGCTCCCTCCTCTCTAACCTCCCTTCTTCTCTCTGAACCTGAAACAGCCTCTCTTCTTTCAATTCTCCTTTGAAACAACTCTCTTCAAATCTTGTCTGTACCTGTAGTTCAAAACTTACCCTTTAAACTTACCCTTTTGTACCTGTAGTTCAAAACTTACCCTTTAAACAGTAGAAGTCCAATAAAGGACGAAAATTTGGAATACAGCTTCGCTTTTTGTTTTTGTTTGTTTCTTCATTTATTGTTCTTTCCTTTTAGCTGATGTACACATCACGTGTGTGTGAAGATGTGCATGTAGATGTGTTGTCTTATTTATTCATTGTTTCATTTTTCTTCTTCATATTTTTTTGTAATTATGATTCTAAGTGCTTAGGGATTATTTAAGATTAAGTACCATAAATGTTCATCATTATTATTATTTGTCCACAGCAGCGGAGGATTCCGAGCGTGGGATCGTTGAATACACACGTCACAACATGGAGCTGAGACGCATCGCCGTTCCTGCGCGCGCCGGTCTTCCATTCTTCGGCCCTCTGCCATCCCTGGAGAAGACAGGTGAGCTGGGACGTGAGGAAAAGCTGGCCCTGGTGACAGAGACGCTGGGCGTGAACGCAGCCTTTGTGGGCCAGTTTGAGCCCAGCCTGCAGCTGTATTTTATGTGTTTAGCATTGTGGGCCAAGCATGCTGAGCCGCCCGTCTCCCTGCATCTGCTGAAAGGGATCCTGCTGTCGGCTGTGCTGCTGCACATGCATGCCCAGATTGCTGACAGGGAGAGGCAGGTCATCGAGGATGGTGGTGCAGGGGGTGATGAAAAGAAAGCTGTGGACACGGATATTCCTCGCTCACAGAAAAGGGAGAAGGCAAAATCCTCATCTGAAAAATCTCCAGCTTCAACGGTGTCTGATCGAAAGTCAAAACAGCAAGACTCTGCCATTTCTGAAACTGCGCAAGCGAGCAAAAATGACAGAGGGGCGACTTTGAGCATCGCGGAAACTTGTCAGTCGGAGAGCGACAAAGTGCTGGGCAAAGTGCGCGACAACCTGAAAAAGTACTACCACGACCCGGTCAAGATCAACAACAAGAACCCCCCCGAGGCAGAGAGCTTTCACGGCACTGCCCAGTTCTTAGCGTGTCTGCTGGACGGGATTCACCTCAACTGCCTGCTGTCCTGCCCCTTCCCCAGCCCCCAGCCCGCCCAGTTCTTCAACGGAACCTTGGTCTATGCCATTGTCCACGAGCTTCAGCAGCGCAGCAACCCCGACCTGTTCCTGTGTGAGATGCTGGTGAAGGGTTCCTCGGTGATGGCGCTGTTTGACGCTCTGTGCTCCGCCGTGATGCGGGAGGTCGGGGACAAGGCGTTTGCCGAGAAACGAGCGCAGGGCAGGAAGTGCTGCAAGAGCTCCAAGAAGAGGAAGAAACAGCAGGCGTTGGCGGCGGCGGCGACGCAGGGGAAGCAGAGTGGAGAGGAGAGAGTGCGGTCAGTGGAGGGTCAGGGTGGACACATGGACATGGTCGACTGTGACCTCAGCAATCGCTTTGGGGTGCTGCTGATGGACGCTGAATCATGACCATACAATGGGAGACATGCTTGTGTGTGTGTGTGTTGATGTATGACAAACTCTTGACATGCAATCTACTGTATCTACAAGTATGTAGGTATTACATTTACAGTAGGTGGAGCGATATTATTCAATTGATTCAAATTTCAATTATTCGTTGTTTTGTGTTGTGTTTTGTCTTTTTCTGGATTCCTAGTTCTGCGACAAGAGCAAAGAATCCAAAGATTCTATTTGAAAAAGGTACAAGTTTGTGTGTTTAGAACTCTGTAAATGTAGTTTATCAGAATGTGTTCCACACTTCACCGCATAAACTTATGATAAACTCATAAAGTGCTGGACTGATCTTTATGGAATTTCATTGGGCAGTTCTTGATGTCCCAAAGATCATTTCTGATAAATTAGCAATTTAGTATTAAAGGATTTGACAGGCAAAAACCTCTTTGCAAGGGAAAGTTCCAATTTCAAATGATAGGTTAAATGATAGGTTATTAAATTTATTTCCACACAGCCCTTTGCCCCAAGCATGCACCTTATAGAAGGGTAAAAAGTAAGAAAATGGCTTAATTTTTTCTTTATTAATCACTGAATTACAAAATGTTTGTTAACCCAGGACCTGTGCAGCTCCCTGGACTCCCGGCAGACGCCCCCCTCCCCCCCTTATGAATCATTTGGTCTGCCCCTGACCATTGTCAGGTGGTCTGAGTGGCCTGTTACATATATATAACAACCTAGGATTCCTAGTAGGAATGGGTGTTGAGTCTGTTTTATGCTGTTGAACATGAAGCTACCTTCGGAAAACACGAAGTTTGCCGAAGTTATTCAGGTCACATTTGAATGAACGAAAAACACCACTTTGACAATCGAAGGCAATATCATGATGCAAATTGCTAAAATCCATCGTAAAACTGGTGAGTTAAACTGTCTAATTTGGGGTGGACGGTGTGTTGGAAGCCATTTGCATTTTCAAAACGGTTCATTTTTAGACACGTGTGTGTGCTAACAGAAAGCCGAGGCTAACTCACTGCACCTAGAAACTTCTATGGTTGCTTTGGTTAGAAGAAGGGAGAGGGGGAGGGGTGGCTAGGAAGGAGAAGAGGGAGGCGAGTAGGGCTTTTGTACAAATAGTTCCTCTACCTTCTGGAAGTTTTGTGTTTGGTCTAACCATATTTGTTTTGAAAGGTGCATAACGGAGAATAACGCATCTGCGCTCATGAATTGACAGGAAACCGAGCAAGCAATGATGAAGTGTGTGCTGTCTACTACAGTGTGTGTGTGTGTGTGTTTTCACAACATTTAGGCACCTATTATTCTCAAAGTGACAAAACCTAAGTCTGTGCTGAGCTTACAATTGCTGTCATGACATCCCGTGCGGAGCACGGGTTTTGTTATATTCAATAATGTACATCTAGCCAGTTCTTCTTCTTCTTCAGACAGGTTCCTATCAATTATGAATGTAGATGCTTCATGCTGCCGTGCGGAGCACGGGTTTATCTAGTAGTAGTAGTAACCTGAATTTTTCTTTTGGATATACAGACAAACCCCTATTTTACGACCCTCTGTTAAGCGACCACCTCTCATTTGAGACCGGATTTGTTGGCACACATGCATTTTAGTATGTAAACGACTTCCTCTAAAATGCGACTTACGACCGCCATTTTGTTGGTTTTTACGACCGTTGCTGTCATCTGCATAGACTTCGAGCAAAGGGAAACAACCGCGGTCAAGGGCCTGAAAGCGGAGTCGTTTCCCTTGTAGAAAAGATGGCGGAGAGCGTAGGAAAAGCACAAAAACCACTGACTTTGAAAAAGAAAACCACTGACTTTGGACGAGAGTGGAGGTGATTAAAAGAAGTCGGCAAAGTGAAACTGTAATATCGATTGCACAATCCTATGGAGTTGGAAAGACCCAAATCCAGTTTTAATATGTCATTGTATGTGTGCATGAAGAAGAGAGTATGAACTGTGCTGAACTTTTTCTTTCTACGGCTGCCAGTGAAAACCTCCGTCATACGACCCCTCCAATTTACGACCGATTTTTCAGGACATTTTGGAAGTCTTAAAATAGAGGTTTGTCTGTATTAAAGTATACTTAAACTTGAATATAGTTATATAGTATTCTATGACAAAAAAGAGTATTTTTCTTACCTTGAAGAAGCTGGAGTTGGTAATGAAATTTAGAGATAAATCCAAACGCCACTCAGTTCTCTTTGTGAATATTTTTATACTCTTAGCTCATAAGCACACACAGTCATATTACACCATCACAACATAGAAATAGAATTGCAACTTGCAACAAAGTTCGTTGCTTTGGAATTTATGCAGCAACTCAGTTCTTGTATTTCTGTTCAGCTTAGTGTTGGTGTCAGGGGTGATCCAACTGCTCCCTTGCATTGTCTCCAATTACAATATCCTTGTCATCTTTCTGATTGGATCTCGGTTGAAACTGCTAGACATTAGACCTTGAGCAATTTTGCTATCTGGAAACATCTTTAACATTGGAACTAGACAATCTGCCATTGAAAGGGAGAGATTGGCGTCAGCCACCAGTTTGCACATAATCGCCTCAGTGTTTGTCACCTGCTACTGCAGGTCCCCGCAAGACTTCGACATCTGATTCTTGAAAGTATCTTTAATTGAAGGTGTTCCCTTCGCCATTTGAGATAGATGAAAGTATCTTTAATTGAAGGTGTTCCCTTCGCCATTTGAGATAGATGAAAGTATCTTTAATTGAAGGTGTTCCCTTCGCCATTTGAGATAGATGAAAGTATCTTTAATTGAAGGTGTTCCCTTCGCCATTTGAGATAGATGAAAGTATCTTTAATTGAAGGTGTTCCCTTCGCCATTTGAGATAGATGAAAGTATCTTTAATTGAAGGTGTTCCCTTCGCCATTTGAGATAGATTTGTATGCTCTTTGGACGAGGCAGGCCTTGCGCAGTCGTTGCGCCCACCATGAGCACAACTGAAGTCTGATTTGTACAAAGTGCACCTGACAAAAGTTGGTCCTCAAAATATAACCATAATCAGTGATGCACCCAGGTTGGGAAAGTGATAGGACAGACTGTCCTGAAGCAAGAAAATCAATAGGTCAAAATGGCCTGGACCTTGGAGATCAATAGGACAATTTGACGTTATGTTGAACAATTTGAGCGAAGCTGGTAATGTTTTCAGGGCTATGTTTTCAATGGTGTCTCTGTTATCAGCAGAACATCCCACAATAAAAATTCTTAATTCGCAATTGAACAGCATTTACAAACGAAAAAAGAAAGGAAGAACAGTAATTTACATTGCTTTATAATGCTAAAATATTAAGGTTTTATTTTTATAATGAATAATCTGTTGATGTGTTCCGCATGTAACAAAGACGCAAACAGTTTGTGTCCATGTTATCAGTGTAACCTCTACAGGCTAAATTTAGAATTTTATAAACTGACAATAAATTAAAAACACAGAGAATAAATTGTAGCATAAAGATATGAAATGTAAAATGATGCAAGAATGTAAAAGGTCTGTAAATGGGTTTTTTAAGTAGATGTGTTCCGCATATAACAAGACACGAACAGTTGTATTCAGCGTAACCTCTACAGGCTAAATTGAGAATGTTATAAACTGACAATAAATTAAAAACGGAGAAGAAATTGCCCGCCATTTTGATTTTGCACCGGTTTCACTGTCAAACAAAAAAAAAGTCCACAGGCTCGAAATTACGTAACTGTTTGTCTACTGACTCGAAGTCTGCCTCCTGGCTGAGTTCACTTCATGTTTTGTTTTTCCTCATCGCCGCATGTAACACACTCGCTCCCCACATTCAAGCATCGTCTCAGACCAGGCAGAGATTGGGAACGCGCACATGGTATAATCTGTGGTAAGTATATACAGCAAGTCTCGGGTGATGACGTGGTCACATGACAAAATCTATTTTTAGTCACAATACTACAAATACAGGTCCAATATTTTCAGTTTGAATTGGCAGATGTTTCATTGCAGTTTGCATTACATGACAGGGTTCGTGGGGTCCTTTCAGGTGCTTTAAAGTGCTGTGAAATTGATCGGTCATCAAAAGGCCTGTTAAGTCCTTTATATCAGCAAGGAGGTCCTTTCAAATCAGTCAAAGGTCCTTTTAAAATTGGTGCGGTCAGTTTAAATCCTTTAATCGGGCCAAAAAACAAAACTAAGTACCTTGTCATAAGAAATGAACTTTAAAAAAAAAAATTAAATGAAATAAAATTTGCCAAAAATCGATCGCCTTCATATCTTTCGAGCAGACGATCTAATTTTAATAGTCACTGTAAATCCGGTCACGTGCGCGAGATTCGGCGAGATATCTTATGCGCCATGTTGAAATTCTTCCCACATGCGGCTGCTTCAGTGCTTGTTTTCAAGTAAAAAGTGTAAAAATGCCTGGAAAGTGTTCGTTTTCAGGATCGTTGGCTGAGAGGACATTTATAAGGACTGGGTCCGAAAAGTGATGGACAACAAACATGCAGTTCGTTGTGCATATTGTGAAAAAAACATCAACATCTTGTCAATGGGAGAGTCGGTGCTGAAACAACACGCAAAGACTGAAAATCACAAGAAAGCTGAAAGAAGGCACAAGGCGGAATCGAGGTGCAATGTGACCGACTTTTTTTGCAAGCAGCAGAAGTACTACTGTAACAACAAATGAATCTGCTCAGCAAAAAAAAAAAAAAAAAAAAAAAATCTGCTCAGCCACAATCGTCGGCGTCTGGCTCTGCGCCCACCACGTCTGCAAGTACAACTACAAACAAGGTTTAAATAGGTCCTTTAAAAAAAATTTGCTGGTCCTTTAAAGGTCCTTTTAAGGTCCTTTTTGGGCACTCTTCCAAGTCCCCACGAACCATGCATGACAACACTACACAATATGGTTCCAATATTTTCACAGTTTGAATCGGCGGATGTTTCATTGCAGTTTGCCTTATATGACAACACTACACAATGCAGGTCCAATATTTTCACAGTTTGAATCGGCGGATGTTTCATTGCAGTTTGCCTTATATGACAACACTACACAATGCAGGTCCAATATTTTCACAGTTTGAATCGGCGGATGTTTCATTGCAGTTTGCCTTACATGACAACACTACACAATGCAGGTCCAATATTTTCACAGTTTGAATCGGCGGATGTTTCATTGCAGTTTGCCTTATATGACAACACTACACAATGCAGGTCCAATATTTTCACAGTTTGAATCGGCGGATGTTTCATTGCAGTTTGCCTTATATGACAACACTACACAATGCAGGTCCAATATTTTCACAGTTTGAATCGGCGGATGTGTCATTGCAGTTTGCCTTATATGACAACACTACACAATGCAGGTCCAATATTTTCACAGTTTGAATCGGCGGATGTTTCATTGCAGTTTGCCTTACATGACAACACTACACAATGCAGGTCCAATATTTTCACAGTTTGAATCGGCGGATGTTTCATTGCAGTTTGCCTTACATGACAACACTACACAATATCAGAATATGGTTCCAATATTTTCAGTTTTGAAGCGACGGAGAGCGATACACATAGCACAGCGTCTTTCGTATTTTCACACTCTCCATTCTACACTATGCTTCATTCACATACATACACCCCCCTGAGATTGACCACTACTAGTAACCTTATCTCTGTCAGCATGCAGCAAATTAAAACCATCCACAGCAACACATCCGTCTGTTACAGAATGAACTTTGCCGTTCCGTGTGTTTCAGCAGGAAAATAGGCCTCGAGAACTCTCCCAAGTCGCTGGCTGAGCACATGGGCATCCAAACTCCTTCATTTTAGAGTGTAGTGTGAGGTGGATGTGTTCTGCGGTCAGTCTTGTCCTGTCCATGCTGAGCACATGGGCATCCAAACTCCTTCATTTTAGAGTGTGGTGTGAGGTGGATGTGTTCTGCGGTCAGTCTTGTCCTGTCCATGCCAAGCTGCAGATCTGTTGTACAATTCTGTTATGTGCTTCCACAACAAATACTTGCCATCTTTCCAGAGATGGTTTGTCCACTGCCAGTGCCACTGCTATGAAGGTTGTTGCGGATAGTTTTAATCAAGTGAGGTGGGTCAGACAGAAAGAAAATTTCTCTCTCTGGAGCGAAAATGTTCACTGCCTTGAAGCAGACATCCTGAACACCAGGCAGCTGGTGCAGCTGGTACAGTCGCTGATTTGGAGACGCTTTGTCACTAGTGCCGGCAATCGCCTTCAAGCCGCATTCTTCTATGCAGCCAATTGCCGTCCATAGGAGTGGCATCAGCTGATCAGCAGTGGCAGTCCTGGTACCAAAATACCCCAGACTCCTTTTCAGACTGGAGCTCACCCCAACCACGTGGAACAAGTTGCCAGCTTCTCCTGAATTTCAACAAAAGTCCATCTGTCCTTGTTTACAAATGCAACTAAGGCTCCTGATCGATGATCAAATTTGATTGTCATTTCATCATGCAACAAAACAACGTACCTCTGATTTTCATTTAATTTATCTGCAAACTTCCTCCATGACTTCAGGTTGAAATCCCTGCTTTGGATGGGTGGCACCTGTATATTCCCGGAGAGTTGCTTCTCCAGGCAACTGCACAACTCCAGTCTAGAGTGTCAGGCTGATTTGCTTTTCTTACACATAAGAGATAAAGTCAGATGCAGTTTGTGGTTATAATGAATGGTAATTTTAAATAGCTTTGCAAACAGCCATAGATTCCAAGCAGTTGGTTAAAAATAACAGACTACTGTCTAAACACAGGGTGGAGAGTTGTCTTCAGTCTGCTGTGTTGCCCCTAAGAGTGCTCTGTGGTGTTGGGGTGATCTCCCGTGGTGGTTGGATGTGCATGTGTTCTGCGCATCCGGATAGCAAGAGGGCTATAGCAACACATCACTATCTACTACAAATATAAATCACCTTCTACCAAGACCAAAACATCTGGTCAGATTAATTGATTATCAACATAGCTAATTAGTTATATTCATAGAATTTCAACATGATTGTTGAATTTCAACATACCTAGTAAAAAATCACAATAATTCGACATGGATCCAGCATTTACAGGATGTGCACTGAAACCAGTGAACTTCTTCGGCATTCTGGTTGTTATTTTCAAGCAAACAAATAGCACATACACTTACATCATTTTCATTCAACTCTGCTTGGCATTGTATTTTTTCGTCCCTACCAGGTTTCCGAAGTTGTAATTTTGAGTGCTTTTTCCTCTTCTTTTTTTGTTGAAAACAGACAATGCTGGGTTTCAAACTTCTTGTTTGAAGGATAAGCCACTGTTTTCTCAAGTACAGAATAATATGTGGTAAGATTTAATGTGGTGACAGCCCTGACATGGCCTTTGTTGTTGACGGGGTTATAATTTTAATCTTAATCTCAAGTACAGAAGATGAGCAATTTTGCAGGCCCTTCCCTACAGACTTGCAATTTGGGGCATGCTGAATCATGGTCTGTAGTGTTTCTAAATTCTCTATTGATTTCACCATATCAGCACATTCACTAAGCCAACTCAAAAGACTTTGCCGTGCTTGTTCAATTTTATTACTGTTACTTGGACTATCTCTGCACAGCGTCTGAGGTAGTTTCACACTCCATTCTACACCATGCTTCATTCACATACATACACCCCCCTGAGATTGACCACTACTAGTAACCTTATCTCTGTCAGCACGCAGCAAATTAAAACCATCCATAGCAACACATCCGTCTGTTACAGAATGAACTTTGCCGTTCCGTGTGTTTCAGCAGGAAAATAGGCCTCGAGGACTCTCCCAAGTCGCTGGCTGAGCACATGGGCATCCAAACTCCTTCATTTTAGAGTGTGGTGTGAGGTGGATGTGTTCTGCAGTCAGTCTTGTCCTTTCCATGCCAAGCACATGGGCATCCAAACTCCTTCATTTTAGAGTGTGGTGTGAGGTGGATGTGTTCAGCGGTCAGTCTTGTCCTTTCCATGCCAAGCTGCAGATCTGTGTTGTACAATTCTGTTATGTGCTTCCACAACAAATACTTGCCATCTTTCCAGAGATGGTTTGTCCACTGCCAGTGCCACTGCTATGAAGGTTGTTGCGGATAGTTTTAATCAAGTGAGGTGAGTCAGACAGAAAGAAAATTTCTCTCTGGAGCGAAAATGTTCACTGCCTTGAAGCAGACATCCTGAACACCATGCAGCTGGTACAGTCGCTGATTTGGAGACGCTTTGTCACTAGTGCCGGCAATCGCCTTCAAGCCGCATTCTTCTATGCCGCCAATTGCCGTCCATAGGAGTGGCATCAGCAGTGGCAGTCCTGGTACCAAAATACCCCAGACTCCTTCAGACTGGAGCTCACCCCAACCACGTGGAACAAGTTGCCAGCTTCTCCTGAATTTCAACAAAAGTCCATCTGTCCTTGTTTACAAATCCAACTAAGGCTCCTGATCGATGATCAAATTTCATTGTCATTTCATCATGCAACAAAACAACGTACCTCTGATTTTCATTTAATTTATCTGCAAACTTCCTCCATGACTTCAGGTTGAAATCCCTGCTTTGGATGGGTGGCACCTGTTTATTCCCAGAGAGTTGCTTCTCCAGGCAACTGCACAACTCCAGTCAAGAGTGTCAGGCTGATTTGCTTTTCTTACACATAAGAGATAAAGTCAGATGCAGTTTGTGGTTATAATGAATGGTAATTTTAAATAGCTTTGCAAACGGCCATAGATTCCAAGCAATTGGTTAAAAATAACAGACTACTGTCTAAACACAGGGTGGAGAGTTGTCTTCAGTCTGCTGTGTTGCCCCTAAGAGTGCTCTGTGGTGTTGGGGTGATCTGCCGTGGTGGTTGGATGTGCATGTGTTCTGCGCATCCGGGTAGCAAGAGGGCTATAGCAACACATCACTATCTACTACAAATATAAATCACCTTCTACCAAGACCAAAACATCTGATCAGATTAATTGATTATCAACATAGCTAATTAGTTATATTCATGTAATTTCAACATACCTAGTAAAATATCACAATAATTCGACATGGATCCAGCATTTACAGGATGTGCACTGAAACCAGTGAACTTCTTCGGCATTCTGGTTGTTATTTTCAAGCAAACAAATAGCACATACACTTACATCATTTTCATTCAACTCTGCTTGGCATTGTATTTTTTCGTCCCTACCAGGTTTCCGAAGTTGTAATTTTGAGTGCTTTTTCCTCTTTTTTTGTGTTGAAAACAGACAATGCTGGGTTTCAAACTTCTTGTTTGAAGGATAAGCCACTGTTTTCTCAAGTACAGAATAATATGTGGTAAGATTTAACGTGGTGACAGCCCTAACATGGCCTTTGTTGTCGACGGGGTTATAATTTTAATCTTAATCTCAAGTACAGAAGATGAGCAATTTTGCAGGCCCTTCCCTACAGACTTGCAATTTGGGGCATACTGAATCATGGTCTGTAGTGTTTCTAAATTCTCTATTGATTTCACCATATCAGCACATTCACTAAGCCAACTCAAAAGACTTTGCCGTGCTTGTTCAATTTTATTACTGTTACTTGGACTATCTATGCACAGCATCTGAGGTAGTTTCACACTCCATTCTACACCATGCTTCATTCACATACATACACCCCCCTGAGATTGACCACTACTAGTAACCTTATCTCTGTCAGCACGCAGCAAATTAAAACCATCCACAGCAACACATCCGTCTGTTACAGAATGAACTTTGCCGTTCCGTGTGTTTCAGCAGGAAAATAGGCCTCGAGGACTCTCCCAAGTCGCTGGCTGAGCACATGGGCATCCAAACTCCTTCATTTTAGAGTGTGGTGTGAGGTGGATGTGTTCAGCGGTCAGTCTTGTCCTTTCCATGCCAAGCTGCAGATCTGTGTTGTACAATTCTGTTATGTGCTTCCACAACAAATACTTGCCATCTTTCCAGAGATGGTTTGTCCACTGCCAGTGCCACTGCTATGAAGGTTGTTGCGGATAGTTTTAATCAAGTGAGGTGAGTCAGACAGAAAGAAAATTTCTCTCTCTGGAGCGAAAATGTTCACTGCCTTGAAGCAGACATCCTGAACACCAGGCAGCTGGTGCAGCTGGTACAGTCGCTGGTTTGGAGACGCTTTGTCACTAGTGCCGGCAATCGCCTTCAAGCCGCATTCTTCTATGCAGCCAATTGCCGTCCATAGGAGTGGCATCAGCTGATCAGCAGTGGCAGTCCTGGTACCAAAATACCCCAGACTCCTCTTCAGACTGGAGCTCACCCCAACCACGTGGAACAAGTTGCCAGCTTCTCCTGAATTTCAACAAAAGTCCATCTGTCCTTGTTTACAAATCCAACTAAGGCTCCTGATCGATGATCGAATTTGATTGTCATTTCATCATGCAACAAAACAACTTACCTCTGATTTTCATTTAATTTATCTGCAAACTTCCTCCATGACTTCAGGTTGAAATCCCTGCTTTGGATGGGTGGCACCTGTATATTCCCGGAGAGTTGCTTCTCCAGGCAACTGTACAACTCCAGTCAAGAGTGTCGGGCTGATTTGCTTTTCTTACACATAAGAGATAAAGTCAGATGCAGTTTGTGGTTATAATGAATGGTAATTTTAAATAGCTTTGCAAACAGCCATAGATTCCAAGCAATTGGTTAAAAATAACAGACTACTGTCTAAACACAGGGTGGAGAGTTGTCTTCAGTCTGCTGTGTTGCCCCTAAGAGTGCTCTGTGGTGTTGGGGTGATCTGCCGTGGTGGTTGGATGTGCATGTGTTCTGCGCATCCGGATAGCAAGAGGGCTATAGCAACACATCACTATCTACTACAGATATAAATCACCTTCTACCAAGACCAAAACATCTGATCAGATTAATTGATTATCAACATAGCTAATTAGTTATATTCATAGAATTTCAACATACCTAGTAAAATATCACAATAATTCAACATGGATCCAGCATTTACAGGATGTGCACTGAAACCATTGAACTTCTTCGGCATTCTGGTTATTATTTTCAAGCAAACAAATAGCACATACACTTACATCATTTTCATTCAACTCTGCTTGGCATTGTATTTTTTCGTCCCTACCAGGTTTCCGAAGTTGTAATTTTGAGTGCTTTTTCCTCTTCTTTTGTTGTTGAAAACAGACGATGCTGGGTTTCAAACTTCTTGTTTGAAGGATAAGCCACTGTTTTCTCAAATACAGAATAATACGTGGTAAGATTTAATGTGGTGACAGCCCTAACATGGCCTTTGTTGTCGACAGGGTTATAATTTTAATCTTAATCTTAATCTCCAGTACAGAAGATGAGCAATTTTGCAGGCCCTTCCCTACAGACTTGCAATTTGGGGCATGCTGAATCATGGTCTGTAGTGTTTCTAAATTCTCCATTGATTTCACCATATCAGCACATTCACTAAGCCAACTCAAAAGACTGCCGTGCTTGTTCAATTTTATTACTGTTACTTGGACTATCTCTGCACAGCGTCTGAGGTAGTTTCACACTCCATTCTACACCATGCTTCATTCACATACATACACCCCCCTGAGATTGACCACTACTAGTAACCTTATCTCTGTCAGCACGCAGCAAATTAAAACCATCCATAGCAACACATCCGTCTGTTACAGAATGAACTTTGACGTTCTGTGTGTTTCAGCAGGAAAATAGGCCTCGAGGACTCTCCCAAGTCGCTGGCTGAGCACATGGGCATCCAAACTCCTTCATTTTAGAGTGTGGTGTGAGGTGGATGTGTTCTGCGGTCAGTCTTGTCCTGTCCATGCCAAGCTGCAGATCTGTGTTGTACAATTCTGTTATGTGCTTCCACAACAAATACTTGCCATCTTTCCAGAGATGGTTTGTCCACTGCCAGTGCCACAGCTATGAAGGTTGTTGCGGATAGTTTTAATCAAGTGAGGTGAGTCAGACAGAAAGAAAATTTCTCTCTCTGGAGCGAAAATGTTCACTGCCTTGAAGCAGACATCCTGAACACCAGGCAGCTGGTGCAGCTGGTACAGTCGCTGATTTGGAGACGCTTTGTCATTAGTGCCGGCAATCGCCTTCAAGCCGCATTCTTCTATGCAGCCAATTGCCATCCATAGGAGTGGCATCAGCTGATCAGCAGTGGCAGTCCTGGTACCAAAATACCCCAGACTCCTCTTCAGACTGGAGCTCACCCCATCCACGTGGAACAAGTTGCCAGCTTCTCCTGAATTTCAACAAAAGTCCATCTGTCCTTGTTTACAAATCCAACTAAGGCTCCTGATCAATGATCGAATTTGATTGTCATTTCATCATGCAACAAAACAACATACCTCTGATTTTCATTTAATTTATCTGCAAACTTCCTCCATGACTTCAGGTTGAAATCCCTGCTTTGGATGGGTGGCACCTGTATATTCCCGGAGAGTTGCTTCTCCAGGCAACTGTACAACTCCAGTCAAGAGTGTCGGGCTGATTTGCTTTTCTTACACATAAGAGATAAAGTCAGATGCAGTTTGTGGTTACAATGAATGGTAATTTTAAATAGCTTTGCAAACAGCCATAGATTCCAAGCAATTGGTTAAAAATAACAGACTACTGTCTAAACACAGGGTGGAGAGTTGTCTTCAGTCTGCTGTGTTGCCCCTAAGAGTGCTCTGTGGTGTTGGGGTGATCTGCCGTGGTGGTTGGATGTGCATGTGTTCTGCGCATCCGGGTAGCAAGAGGGCTATAGCAACACATCACTATCTACTACAAATATAAATCACCTTCTACCAAGACCAAAACATCTGGTCAGATTAATTGATTATCAACATAGCTAATTAGTTATATTCATCTAGAATTTCAACATACCTAGTAAACAAATCACAATAATTCGACATGGATCCAGCATTTACAGGATGTGCACTGAAACCAGTGAACTTCTTCGGCATTCTGGTTATTATTTTCAAGCAAACAAATAGAACATACACTTACATCATTTTCATTCAACTCTGCTTGGCATTGTATTTTTTCATCCCTACCAGGTTTCCGAAGTTGTAATTTTGAGTGCTTTTTCCCCTTCTTTTTGTTGTTGAAAACAGACGATGCTGGGTTTCAAACTTCTTGTTTGAAGGATAAGCCACTGTTTTCTCAAGTACAGAATAATATGTGGTACGATTTAACGTGGTGACAGCCCTGACATGGCCTTTGTTGTCGACAGGGCTATAATTTTAATCTTAATCATAATCTCAAGTACAGAAGATGAGCAATTTTGCAGGCCCTTCCCTACAGACTTGCAATTTGGGGCATGCTGAATCATGGTCTGTAGTGTTTCTAAATTCTCTATTGATTTCACCATATCAGCACATTCACTAAGCCAACTCAAAAGACTGCCGTGCTTGTTCAATTTTATTACTGTTACTTGGACTATCTCTGCACAGCATCTGAGGTAGTTTCACACTCCATTCTACACCATGCTTCATTCACATACATACACCCCCCTGAGATTGACCACTACTAGTAACCTTATCTCTGTCAGCATGCAGCAAATTAAAACCATCCACAGCAACACATCCGTCTGTTACAGAATGAACTTTGACGTTCCGTGTGTTTCAGCAGGAAAATAGGCCTTGAGGACTCTCCCAAGTCGCTGGCTGAGCACATGGGCATCCAAACTCCTTCATTTTAGAGTGTGGTGTGAGGTGGATGTGTTCTGCGGTCAGTCTTGTCCTTTCCATGCCAAGCACATGGGCATCCAAACTCCTTCATTTTGGAGTGTGGTGTGAGGTGGATGTGTTCTGCGGTCAGTCTTGTCCTGTCCATGCCAAGCACATGGGCATCCAAACTCCTTCATTTTGGAGTGTGGTGTGAGGTGGATGTGTTCTGCGGTCAGTCTTGTCCTGTCCATGCTGAGCACATGGGCATCCAAACTCCTTCATTTTGGAGTGTGGTGTGAGGTGGATGTGTTCTGCGGCCAGTCTTGTCCTTTCCATGCCAAGCCGCAGGTCTGTGTTGTACAATTCTGCAATGTGTTTCCACAACAAAATTCTCATGTTGAGCTTAAACTGTCTGCAAAATTGGTTCATTAAGAAATCTTTAAATTAGACTATAAACCGAGGTCCTATGTGCTGTGCATACAGTGATAATAATAATAATAATAATTTCACTTATATAGCGCGATACAAATCATGCTAAAAGCAAGCTCTCCGTGCTTTACAAACATTGATAAAACCATGTAAAAAATATAAATTAAAAATTAACACATTGTCACACCATGTTTCCTAACAATGATATAGAATATTAGTAACATTATTTAATAACACATGAGAGAGAGAGAGGAGGTGGAGTGGTCAGGGTAAAGGGGGGGTTCAGGGTTAGACAGACAAAAAGGCGGAGACAAGTGGGCAGGGCAAACTTTGACAGGAGTAAGACGGAGAGGCAGAGAGAAAGAGAGAGAGGGGGGGTGGGAGGGAGAGAGAGAGAGAGAGGGGAAAGGAGGGAGAGAGAGAGAGGACAGGTAGACAGAGCGTAAGGAAACAAAGAGAACATAATAAGAAATAATAAGAAAAAAAGCTCTAAAAAAACCTTGAGCAATATACATTCACATTTCTAAGATAAAAGCACTAAAACCATTTCTAAGATAAAAGTTCTAAGACTTTAAGCAATACAAATTCAATTCAGTGACACTGGATCTTTTACTCTTTCTAAGAACAAGTCTGGCAGCGTGATTCTGAATGCGTTGGCGTTTGGACATCAGCTGTTCTGGAAGATCAGCCAAAAGGGAGTTGCAATAGTCAAGTCTAGAGAGAATTAAAGAGACGCATAGTTTGCTTGCTCAGTCAACTGACAGATAACAATGAATTTTGCCTATTCTTCTGAGCTGAAAGTACAAAACTTTGCAGAGGTGGTTCACGTGTACTTCCATGGTAAGGGACTGATCTAGAAAAATCCCCAGGGTTTTCACAGAAGAAACGTATAGACCCTAGGCCTAACATGTGTACATGTGTAAGTTACTGCAGATTGGGTGTCACTGACATTTCGCTCTCTCAACAGCAGTCACAGTACACAAACATGCAAGCACTCACACTTCAGAATTCATACAGAAAGAGGGACAAGAGAGAAAGACTAACGCTGGAAAACTTTCTAACAGTTATTAATCAAAGAAACCAACAAAAAAACTTAAAAACTGGAGACAAAAACAAAAACATGAAAATGTTTTTTGCTCTCTCTCTCTCTCTCTCTCTCTCCCCCCCCCCTCTCTCCCCCCTCTGTCTATTCCTGCTGTCACCGAGGCTAAGTTTCTGGGAGTGACCTTTGATCAAAAACTGAATTTTCGTGCCCACATCCAAAACCTGAAAACTTCCTGCCTCAAGGCCATGAACATCCTTCGTGTGGTAGCCCACACGGACTGGGGCGCTGACAAGAAAACTCTTCTCCATCTGTATAGAGCACTGATCCGGTCCAAGATGGATTATGGCTGCATTATCTATGGAGCGGCAAAACCTCGTACCTGAAAGTTTTGGATCCAATCCATCATCAGGGCCTGCGCCTTTGTTTGGTGCTTTTCGCATGACACCTGTTCACAGTCTATATGCAGAAGCAAACGAACCGTATCTTTCCCACCGGAGACTCAAGCTATCCATGAACTATTATCTACAGCTCTATTCTGAACCAAACAATCCTGCTTACGAGTGTGTCACGAATCCCCCCTTTCAGGAAAAGTACGAGGATAACCCTGCCTGTATTCCACCTTTGGGCATTCCCTCACCTGGAAGAGGCAGACATTGACATTGGAGTGATATCAGACTCTTCCAAATTTCCAGAAAAGCCGCCATGGACGCTATCGTCCCCTGAAATCAAATTCGACCTTGCCTCTTTCCGGAAAAACTTCACCAGTTCTTTAGTCTACAAACATGTTTTTTGAAATGTGTTCCAAACTTCCCAACTATAAAAAGGTTTTCACTGACGGTTCCAAATCTGAAGAAGGCGTCGCCTCTGCTGCATACATCCCTTCATCCGGACTAAGTTCTTCTAAACATATCCCGAATGAAAGCTCTGTATACACGGCTGAACTCACCGCCCTTGTCCTTGCTCTGAAAATGATCCGAGAGTCTGATGAGGAAAAGTTTCTGATTTGCACACTCTCTTTCTGCATTGGAAGCCATTTCGGCTCGAAACCTTAGCCATCCTGATCTTTTAACTTTTTTTTTATCTTCACCAGCTTGAAATCTAGAGGGTATGACATTCGTCTGGCATGGGTCCCTGGTCACGTTGGTATCCGGGGGAATGAGGAGGTGGACCGCCTGGCCAGGGACGCCGTGAAAGACCGTCCAGACATATGTCTCATTCCATCTTCCGACATGAAATCAAAGGTCGCAACTCACGTTTTCAGTCTGTGGCAGGAGGAGTGGAACCTGCAGGAGGATAATAAACTCCACTGTACGTCCAAACTTGAAGGAACGTCTTCCTCCGGCTGCTGGCGGCCGGAAGGAAGAAACTGTCTTGTGTCGGTTACACACGGGACACTCACACTTTACGCATGCGTTTCTGTTGAAGGGAGAAGACCCTCCCTACTATGTGCCGTGCGACGCTCGTGTCTCTATCGAACACACTCTCCTTGATTGTTGGGACCTCTATGACACCAGAAGAAAATACTACACGGCAGAATCAATGAAGGTGCTGTTCCGTGATGTGCCGCCAGACATGATTTTTAGTTTTTTAAAAGAAGTGAATATTTTTAATAAGGTATAAAAAGTCGTGTTAAGTTTTAAAACATCAATTGTAAGCTTTTAACTGTGTAAGGTTTTTATACACGACTAAATTTTAATCCCTTTTTTTAACTTTTGTTTCAAATCTTTACGTTTTTAATTGTATATTTTTAACTGTGATATCACGTGGTCAGATTTTAAACTGTGATCTTATGTGCTCAAATTTTGACATGTGATGTTAGCCGCCGTTTTGTTCAAATTCCGCCGTTTTGTCTATAGACAAAACGGCGGGGTTAGAACCGCCGTTTTGTCCAAATTTTCTATTATGATTTGGACAAAACGGCGGTTCAACAATCCGCCGTTTTGTCTAGACAAAACGGCGGGTTGGACAAAACGGCGCCCGATTTTGAACCGCCGTTTTGTCCAAATGAAAGTTGGAGTTATAAAAACTCATTCTTGACAAGTTCTCTTCTTTTTTTTTTAAACCTTTGTTAAATAAAATGAATAACAAGCTGACCACTGACACTGGTCACTTTGGCCTAATTTTACCGTTTGAATGCTAATTAGTGTATTAGGAGATCATATGAACAATTGTTGATGTGGTTGACCAGTGGTCAGTGTCACTGACCAGTGGTCACTTTGGCCTATTTTCACTGTTTGACTGCAAATTAGTGTATTAGGGTTTTCAGGTTGAGCTCCTTGGCGAGGCGAGCAATCTGTGCCAAGAACCGCTTTTTGTTATACAGGCATAGTAGACCTCCACGAATCGCGGAAAATCCGCGAAACAGTTTGAAACAAAATTATTAAAAAATGCATTGAAATGGCATGAAAAAGTGAAAATTTCACTCATTTATTGAATTTTCTTCGGCCCCCTGTACCCTGGCCATTTTCCTTGAAAACCACTTTGCCCCCACTACCATGCCTGGTCATAAGAAAGCCCTTCTTCCCAGCCTCCAGGACCTTCCTCACCACCTCCCTCTCAATGTCCTCCGGGATAGCCTGCTTCCTCCCCCTCTTCGCCACCATGCCCCTTTTCCGTGACACCCTGTCCGCAATGGTAGTCTTGGGTACGCCTAATTAGGCAGCACCCAAAGACATCCATGCTTTAGCTGCCTCCACAGCCTTTTCCAGATCCTCTTGGCTGTATTTGCAAATCCGTTTTGTAGGGCTACCCTCCATTCTGTACTACCAAAGAAAAGAAAACAAAACATGGTAAGTTCTGGTGTTTACAAATATTTTATTTCAGAACGCATGCACTTTTTTTTTAATTCAAAGCTACATTGCCATAACAACTTCTTCAAGCAGCTCCTCCAGGTCTTCCAGCTCGGGCCATGACAGTTCTCTGCAAATGTCTTTGGAGACAAAATAGACTGTTGATCTCTGTCTCTTCCTTCTCCCAGTGGTCAGCTTTCAGGACAACGATCCGGGCCACCACAGGATATCTGGTGACCAGACCCCTCACCATCATGAAGAGTGGGAAGGCGTGGTGGTGTTCTAGGTACACCTCCATCAGCAGATCACCCAGTGCGCGCAGTGCCAGGATGGAGGCACATTTCTGGGAGACTGGAATCCCTGGCCCTGATCGCAGTGGTGATGTGTTGTCGCATGCTCAAGGTATCTGGAAAAAATCAAATTGAACAAGTGTCATGCAGTGTGACATGCACATGCAACAAGCAATGCTGAAGCACCCAAAGAACTATTCATGTTTGAGGCCCCAAAAAGGGGATGGGCTTATACACAGTATTTGCCCTTGTGCTCGAAACATAATTGTGAAAGGAAAGATACACAGCCTGTTACAGGGTGCTGCGGATTTATTTATTTTTAGCCCTAAAGGGCCTGCTACACTACATGTTACATCCCAAATGCCCGGTGAATCCATTCACGCAGGCACCCGCACACACGCACGCACGCACGCACACGCACACACATACATAATTATGTCTGTCATATTGCTCTGTGTAAAGAAAGGGAAACTGTTTTGAAAAGAAAAATGAAAACAAAAAGAAGAGAAGTAAAGTATAAAAGAAAGTGAAGGGCTGAGTAGAGTGGTGATTTTCGTGCAGGTTATTGCACGTGAAAAGCGCCGTGTGTATGATACGTTAAAAGCAAGTAAATGGAAAAGCAGAAGTGATCAAGGATGAAGAATTGAGTCCAAATTTGTGCAGCAAGAAGAAACACAGAGAGAGATTGTGTGGATGTGAATAAGAAGAAATAAGATGGCGGAGTGTTGAATTTGGTGTAAACATAGACTACATTATGATGGGGCAATGGTGTCTTGATGTCATTGATTGTAGTGCAATGGACGGATGGGAATCAAGGGATGGATAGTTCATTGTTTAAACAGAGACGGAATTGATTGTATTGCTGGATTTTGATTAATATGTATTATGATTTTGGACTTGGGAATCAAGGGAATTTCTTTTGGTGTCTTGATATGCTTTTGTTTAAAATAAACATTAGAGTGGGGTGTCACAAAACGAATTTATTCCTTCCATGGTTAATGTGAAGCCTGAATGAGTGAATCAAGGGATGGATAGTTCATTGCGTACGTGGTTTACATGATGCAGTTCATTGTGTTTTGTGCATGGGTTGAGCATGTGACAGTCAATGGACGGATGGGAATCAGTAAAAAACATAGACTATGGGAATCCAGTAGGATTCGGAATCCTACTACAGTATGACCCCACAATATAGTAAAGTGCATTGGGGAGCAAGGCTTGTTCCTTTACTATAACAGGTTTTTCTTATAAACGATGTTCGGATTGATAGTAAAGGATTTTGATGGATGATTTTTTTGATCTTATCCGATGACGTTTTTCAAAGTCAAAGCTAACGTAAAATACTAAATATAAACCAATCATCAAATCAAAATACAGTTCATTGTTTAAACAAGACTAACTCGGTTATAAGAAAATCAATGGACGGATAGGGAATCGAGGCAATGGATGTCAGTTATAGTGCAATGGATGGATGGGAATCAAGGGATGGATAGATAGATGAGGCAATGGAGATGATGGACGGATTTGTTTATCCAAGTTTTCTTATATCCGAAACTCAGATATAAGAAAACATTTTGAAGTTTTTCAAAGTCCCTTGTCTCTCTAATACAGCACCAACACAAAAGTACTCATATTTTTTCCCTTGTCTCTCTACCACCAACACAAAAGTACTCATATTTTTTTCTTCGGCTCAACATTTATTTTGCACAGAATACTGAAGGAAAGTATGGAATAAAGGAACAAAAACAACTCAATTAGTCTTGTAATCTAGTGCCTGTACTGTTTAGAATGTCTGTGACACAACTGGTTTGATGTAAACTTTCCCTTTTTGGAACGACTTCAATTTTCTCGGAACATCCTTTCAGTTCAGGTCCAACTCACTTTTAAAGACACACTGACCCAACACGATTAAATCCCTTGTTTTTTTCTGGGTAGCTGTGACCCACATACAAATGTCCCATAACTTTAAATTGAGGCTGCTCTTTAAAATGTTTCGTTTTCAATTTGGGGGCATTTGTATGGGAGTCAAACCTGGTCAAAACAAGATTTTGTACCAGCTATAAGAAGGAAAACAGGTGGAACCCGTGATTTTGACTCGTGATCTGGGGGGTCTTTAAGAAAATGTTGTCAATGGTAATTCGCTTATAAGTAAATAGAACTTGCTTATAAGAAAATGAACTGCAAACCAACTCTCTTGTATGACATAATTTTCTTATATCCAAGTTTCCATTGCGGATGGGAGAAACAAATTGCTTGCTTATAACCGAGTTTTCTTATAAGCGAGTTTCTTATATCCCAGTTTTGATCATAGATAAGAAAGAAAAAGTTCTGTAGGGAATTTTTTTTTGCTTCATTGTAAGCGAGTTTTCTTATAAGCGGATTCGGCTGTATATATTTTCATTTTTCGGATTCATTTTTTGCCACTAAGTAATGAGGGGAAAGAAACATGTTTTTGAGTGCCTTTCAATTTCGTTGATGAAGGTGGGTGAGACTGTGACGTATACATTGATGACCTATTTACAAAGGTCAGGAAGAGGACAATTTTTTTTTATTGTAAAAGAGGAACCACAAATGACTTTACTATAGGAGTTTTTTTAATTTTAATTATAACCCAGTTGTTATTATGGGTGGGTGGTGAGACTGTGACGCATACATTGGTGACGTATTTACAAAGGTCACGAAGAGGACATTTTTGTAACCGAGGAGCCAGTCCTGTGGGGAACCAAAAGTAACTTTACTATAGCAGTTTTTTTTTAATATTATAACGGAGTTGCTACTATCCGAGGTCTATTTAGTAATAAAACAGTAGACCTTTGGCCGGGAACCAGTGCTTTCCTTTACTGTAACCGAAATTTCTTATAACCGAGTTTACTATAAACGGGGAGTACTGTAGTACAAATCAGAATTCTGATTTCTACTAGTACAAAATACTGACAGCCAGTAGAAAATGGAACCCAGTACACATTAGAATCAATATATTGTTTCAGTTGTAAGAGAAGAAAGACAAAACAAAGGGATTAAGTTGTACTGTCTTTTCTAGTGCTGCAGCCAAAGGGATTAGGTTGCACTGTCTTTTCTAGTGCTGCAACCAAAGGGATTAAGTTGTCTTTTCTAGTGCTGTAGCCAAACGGATTAGGTTGCACTGTTTTTCCTTGTGCTGCAGCCAAAGGGATTATGTCGTCTTTTCTAGTGCTGCAGATAAAGGGATTCGGTTGTCTTTTCTAGTGCTGTATAGTGTTTGCCTCCAAATGGGTGGTGGGCTTATACTAATAGATGGGCTAATACTCGGTATTTTGCGGTACATAGTTAAAATATCTTTTCTTTTAGACACTTTGAGTTTACCATGGCTCAACTCAACACTGATGGCCAGTCATAGCATAACTTGCATTCTCGCTGTTTTGCCATGGAAAAGAGTGAGCATTTTTCATACGTCTGGCAAAATTTCGTCTTTACTGTATTATACTCTCTCTCTCTCTCTCTCTCTCTCTCTCTCTCTCTCTCTCTCTCTCTCTCTATTCCTGGTATAAAAACACCTACCTACCTACCCACACACACACGCACGCACGAACACACACATTGATTGTGCATACACCTGCATGCACCCACTTTGATATTTCACAAACATATACACAAATTCACTGCACGCAACATGCATACATTTTTGTTGTGTTTTTTTTTTGGTCTAATATCACGAGAAGTGGACAGACGTTAAATGAAAGACACACACGAACACACACACAAAGAGTAAGTATATATGTCAACATTATCTTCTGAAAGTGTCTGTGAAGTCGAGATATCCGACTGACGGATAAGTCGACATTTTTTTCTGAAAACGTCTATAAAGTCGAGATATCCGACTGACGGATAAGTCGACATTATTTTTGGAAAACGTCTATGAAGTTGAGATATCTGACTGACGGATACGTCGACTGACGCATAACTCGACATAAAATCAATTGCCGCTGGCACGTCGACTTAAGCGTATTCGACTGTACTTGTTAAAGTAAACAAAACAACCCACGGAACACAAACAACCCACGGATTACGAGCTAGCGACCTACAGCGGCTCCTTTTTCTCTTTACTGTCATAGTGTGTGTGTCACAGTGTGCGCGCGCGTGCGTGTGTGTGTGTGTGTGTCACTGTGTATGTGTGTGTGTGACCGGAACTCACCAGGGCACGCAAGGGACATCACTCGTCCGAACTTTCTTACTTGGTTGTAGGATAGGGCTATAGAATCATTTCATCATCTGCAGTATTGAATAGATATACCCGTATTATTTAAACTACGCCATTTATTTGTTCTTAAGCAAGTAACACTCACCATCTTCAGTACTGACAGTACTGGAAATTTAAAGATACAACATTCACATTCTTCCATAAAAGGAAGGAATGTGGGAAATACTTTGTCTATGACCACACATTTGTATAAAAACACTGGAAATAAAAACTGCTGTTCTGTAGATGTGCATGCGCGAGCATGTGCGTGTGCGTTCGAGCGTGCGCGCGCGTGTGTGGATATGATCAACAGCCATATTGAATGATTTATGAATCACACTTGCTAAAGAACAAAATGTGGAATAATGGTCAAACTGGACAATATATACGAGGGTTGATCATTAAATATTGGCAACGATCCTGACATTTGTAATCTAGAAAACGTACAGGTATAACAGAAATACCAAAGAAAACGTCATTCTTTAACGCATTTGCTTGCACACTATCCTCTTGATGTCACGTCCTACGTGAGTGTATGACGTCATCGAAAATATGATGTAGGCACCTGTCACCAATTTTTTTGTATTCTTGAGCTGACTGGTTTACTTGCTGTAACTTCAAAGGGATGAAACTTGGGAACTATATTGTATTTTTTTTAAAGCATTCCTATTTTAGAGATATTTACAGTTGATTGTACACTTCTTATTGCACAATGTGCAAATGTGTTGAAGTTGTTAATCCTGGAAAGTTGATCTTCCCAAAATGTCACCATCTAGTTCACTTTTTTTGCAGTCCTGAACGTGCAAAACGTGCCTTTTTTTCAAGAAACTCACTGATAAAGATCCATATTATGAGACTGAGAGAAAGCAGTGAAAAGGATGACACTTCTTTCAGTACAATAGAAAAGGTAATGCGTAAACATCTTCTAGTGAGAATGCCTGCATGCGCAACAAAATGTGTACCCAATTTCCTAAGTGACGAACATAAGACTCGATGTAAAGCTTGTCGGACAGAAATGCTTGGAAAGTTTGGACCAAATGGACCCAAATAAATATGTGATGTCATCATAGGAAATGAGACTAGGCAAAGCTGCTGTATCATTTTTAAAGCGCAAATGAGATGTAAAGTGGTCTTGTCTGTGACAAACCAGTTGTTCTGCAGTCAAAATTCCATGTTTGTAAGTGACGTTTTTGCATTTCTTTAATAATCCAAGAGCCTGCCATTATTAATAATAAGCAAAGGAAAACAACACTTATGGCAAACCATTTTGCTCTAAGTGTTACCTGAGCAGTCTGCAACCGGCGCCCGACCATTGATACAAGCAAGGCTCTATTTTTGCATGAAAACGCTATTGCCTATAAGGTCAAGCTCGCCGTGACATTTTGACAAGATTAAGGTAATCAATGTATGAACCACCTATTCTAAAGACTTCACTTATCTCCAAATCACTTATTGTTTTCTTATTTTTTTAGACTGTTTGGCTGGACAAAATATTTCTGGTGCCTAGGCCCTCGCAAAAAGTTCAAAATCACAGCTCTGACCAAAATGACCTTGAACCCTGGCGTAGAGGGCTGGGACTGTATACAAAGAGGAAATGTGTTCTTCCTAGGAATGCAAACGTTTGAAGATTGAAATCTTTAAGTTCATATTTTATGGACCCAAGGACAAAATTTACTGATCAACCCACATATTGATATATAAGTGTGTGTCATTGTGTTAATAGACACACAAACATGCACAAACACACACACATACATACACGCACACGCGTGAGCGCGCACACAAACACACGCAAGTGCACGTACACACACACGCGCGTGCGCGAACATACACACACAAGCACGCATACGTGCGCGCGCACGCACACACACACACACACACACACATGATGGTATGACTATGGAAGATAAGACGATTAATAAAGCCTATAATCTACATGGTGTATCCACAGACTGTTTAAAGACGATGGCATTAAATGCAAGGTGAGAATCTCTGCTACAGAATAACATAACATTGGTTAAGCAAAAGTGGAGGCTAAAACTTTTTGATAAAGCGTTGCAACGGATTAGTGAAATTTGGATAAGCAAAAGTCAAAATGTATCTCCCCTGACACTTTCGCTTATCCGTCGTCGACTGTAATTATATAAAACAAAAAGTATCTATAATACAATTCAAAATAAATGTTTTATGGTGGGTTTTTTCATTTATATCAAAATGTAAAACAACAAGCGCGAAATCGCAATAGTTTGTGGCACGCGGTCTATTTTTACCACTCCAATCATGAGTCACCTCCCCTGGCTTTTCAATAATTTTAATCTGTAAACCAGAATGTTATCTCTGCACCATTTCGTAACTTTTTATATCTTTTGGAAAACATTTAAAACTATGTATCCTACTTATACTCATCAAAAGAAGCACCGCATACTCGTCGTGTCTGTTGTAGTGTCTGTATTACGTATGTTTATTATTTTGTACGCTTTTAAAATACATCATTTTAAAGAGCGCCCTCAATTAATTTCGAAGTGTAGCCTCGATTTGAAGTGCGACAATTTTGGACCGACAGACAGACCGACCGTCCGACCGACCGACAAAGTGAGTTATAGGTTTGTGGCTTGAGCCACAAACAAAAACAAGAACGCCCTGTACATGCCACGCCGGCTGTACCTCCCTTCCCCCTTCACATCTTCGGTCCCTGTACTCCTTGTGACCTTTGGGTGATGCAGCTACACACCCTCGACTGGGTGCAAATCGTTTTCTGTGAAGTACAAATGTGGAAAATATGGCTTAAAACCCAATTTGTAGACCCCTACCACTTTCAAGGCCTACCGATCTCCCGGACCTTGACCTTGACCTTGATCGGTATGCCATCATCAGAACGACCATAAGCCAAAGTACTTGCATGCCAAGTTTGAAGTCTCTAACACCAACGGTGTGGAAGTTATAGTCCCTTAAAGATGTTCGGTTTTCAAGGTCATATGCCAAGGTCAAGGTCAAAACGGCGATAATTTATGCGCGGATGCCTTCCTCTCATGGTGACACGCCACCACACAAAATTGGAAACGATTCTGTCAAGCGGTTCGGGAGATATCCTTGGGACAGAAAACCCCAATTTTTTATACCCCTACCACTTTCAAGGCGTACCGATCACCTTCACCTTGACCTTGATCAGTATGCCATCATCAGAACGGCCATAAGCCAAAGTACCTCCATGCCAAGTTCCAAGGCTCTTGGACCTACAGTGTGGAAGTTATGGCCCCTTAACGATTTTCGGTTTTCAAGGTCATACGCCAAGGTCAAGGTCACGACGGCAAACATTTTTGCGCGGATGCAGTCCTCTCATGGTGACACACCACCACACACAATTTGAAGCGATTCGGTCAAGCGGTTCGGGAGATATCCTTGGGACAGACAGAAAAGAAAAAAAAACAAGGGCATCGCTGAGCGGCAGATATGTCCTTTGCCGGTTACGCCCTGTACATGCCCCGCCCTGTACCTCCCTTCCCCCTTCACATATTCGGTTCCCGTCCTCCTTGTGACCTTTGGGTGATGCACCTACACACCCTTGACTGGGTGCAAATCGTTTTCCGGGATGCACACCCTTAATCGGTGGGGTGCACACCCTTAACACTGAGACATGTCTGCCACTCGGCGACATTTAAGCCCCACGTGGCACATTTTGTGCTAGGATGTCTTTTATGTTTAGAATTAGACCCCTTCCTTTACACCCTTAATTAGTGGGGTGTACACCCTTAACTTGATGGGGTGTACACCCTTACCTCGAAGACATGTCTGCCGCTCAGCGACATTGAAATCCCACATGGCATAATTTGTACTGCAATGTCTTCTACTCTTCTTTTTATCCCCCCCCCCCCCCCCCCCACACACACACACACAAAATTTAGAGTGATTCTATACAGTATTTCACGAGATATAGGAGGGTGAAGTAAAAACGGAAACATGTCTGCCGCTCGGCGACATTCCATTTCCGAGGGATAATTTATGTACGAGTGTGTTATACTCTTAGTGTCACATCCTGACACAAAATTGGAAGGGATTCTGTCTTCTAGTTCACGAGATACAGCTTGAACAAGAAATATATAGCGCAAAGAAGGAAATTTCGGTTTTCAAGGTCACACTTCAAGGTCAAGGTCAGCATGGCGATAATGTATGCTGGGATGTTCACACAATCTGAAGCTCTTCGATCTGTCAAGTACAAATATGGAAAATATGGCTGAAAACCCAATTTGTAGACCCCTACCACTTTCAAGGCCTACTGATCTCCATGACCTTGACCTTGACCTTATGCCATCGGTATACCATCAACAGAACGGCCATAAGCCAAAGTACCTACGTGCCAAGTTTGAGGTCTCTAAGACCAACGGTGTGGAAGTTATAGCCACTTAAAAATGTTCGGTTTTCAAGGTCATACGTCAAGGTCACGAAGGCAATAATGTATGCGTGGATGCCTTCCTCCTATGGTGACACACCACCACACTAAATTGGAAACGATTAGGTCAAGCGGTTCGGGAGATATCCTTGGGACAGAAAAACCCATTTTTGTATGCCCCTACCACTTTCAAGGCGTACCGATCTCCCTGACCTTGACCTTGATCGGTATGCCACCATCAGAACGGCCATAAGCCAAAGTACCTCCATGCCAAGTTTCAAGACTCTAGGACATACGGTGTGGAAGTTATGGCCCCTTAATCATTTTCGGTTTTCAAGGTCATACGCCAAGGTCAAGGTCAGGACGGCGAATGTTTTGCGCGGATGCCTTCCTCTCATGGGGACACACCACCACACACAATTTGAAGCGATTCGGTCAAGCGGTTCAGGAGATATCCTTGGGACAGACAGAAGAAACAAGGGCGTCGCCGGGCGGCAGACATGTCCGTCACCAGCAATGCCACGTACTTGCGACACCCCGTAGAGTGTCACATCCTGACACAAAATTGGAAGGGATTCTGTCTTCTAGTTCACGAGATACAGCTTGAAGAAGAAACATATAGCGCAAAGAAGGAAATTTCAGTTTTCAAGGTCACATTTCAAGGTCAAGGTCAGCATGGTGATAATTTATGCTCGGATGTTTTCTTCTGTAGGGTATACAGTACCACACACAATCTGAAGCGCTTCTGTCAAGTACAAATGTGGAAAATATGGCTTAAAGCCCAATGTGTAGACCCCTACCACTTTCAAGGCCTACCGTTCACCCGGACCATGACCTTGACCTTGATCGGTATGCCACCATCAGAACGGGCATAAGCCAAAGTACCTTCATGCCAAATTTGAAGACTAACACTAACGGTGTGGGAGTTATGGCCCCTGAAAGTTTTTCGATTTCAAGGTCGTACGCCAAGGTCAAGGTCACGACGGCAAAATGGTTTGCGCGGATGCTTTCCTCTCATGGTGACACACCAGCACACAAAATTTGACGTGATTCGGTCAACCCGTTCGAAAGATATCCTTGGGACAGACAGAAGGAGAAAAAATGACCCTCCGATTTTCAGGCTCCAGCGATCTTTTTGACCTTGACCTTGATCAGTATGCCATCATCAGAACGGGCATACGCCAAACCACCTTCATACCAAGTTTCAACATCCTATGTTGATCAGTGCTCGAGATATGGCTAAAAATAGATTTTCGGTTGTCAAGGTCGTACGTCAAGGTCAAGGTCACGACGGCAAAATGGTTTGCGCCGATCTCTTCCTATTAAGGTGGCACACCTTCACACAAAATGTGATGCGATTCGGTCAAGCGGTTCGGGAGATATCCTTGGGACAGACAGAAAAGAAAAAACAACAAAAACAACAACAGCCCATCGCAAAGTCCGATCACCTTCGGTGACGGACAAAAACAAACAAGGGCGTCGCTGAGCAGCAGACATGTCCGTCACCAGCAATGCCATGCACTTGCGACACCCCGTAGAGTGTCACATCCTGACACAAAATTGGAAGGGATTCTGTCTTCTAGTTCACGAGATACAGCTTGAAGAAGAAACATATAGCGCAAAGAAGGAAATTTCGGTTTTCAAGGTCACACTTCAAGGTCAAGGTCAGCATGGTAATAATTTATGCTCAGATGTTTTCTTCTCTAGGGTATACAGTACTACACACAATCTGAAGCGCTTCTGTCAAGTACAAATGTGGAAAATATGGCTTAGAACCCAATTTGTAGACCCCTACCACTTTCAAGGCCTACCGATCTCCCGGACCATGACCTTGACCTTGATCAGTATGCCACCATCAGAACAGGCATAAGCCAAAGTACCTCCATGCCAAATTTGAAGACTCTAACACCAACGGTGTGGGAGTTATGGCCCCTTAAAGATTTTCGGTTTTCAAGGTCGTACGCCAAGGTCAAGGTCACGACGGCAAATTGGTTTGCGCGGATGCCTTCCTCTCATGGTGACACACCAGCACACAAAATTTGATGTGATTCGGTCAACCCGTTCGAAAGATATCCTTGGGACAGACAGAAGGAGAAAAAATGACCCTCCGATTTTCAGGCTCCAGCGATCTTTTTTACCTTGACCTTGACCTTGATCGGTATGCCATCATCAGAACGGGCATAAGCCAAACCACCTTCATACCAAGTTTCAACATCCTATGTTGATTGGTGCCCGAGATATGGCTAAAAATAGATTTTCGGTTTTCAAGGTCGTACGTCAAGGTCAAGGTCACGACGGCAAAATGGGTTGCGCGGATCTCTTCCTATTAAGGTGGCACACCTTCACACAAACTTTGACGCGATTCGATCAAGCGGTTCGAGAGATATCCTTGGGAGAGACAGGGGGGAGAAAAAAACGAAGAAAAAAACAACCAAACTAACAAACAGACAAACCAGCCCATCGCAAAGTCCGATCACCTTCGGTGACGGACAAAAAAATACAAACCAACCCATCCCAAAGTCCGATCACCTATGATGACGGACAAAAAAAGTTACATACACAACGAAAACATACTCCTTTTTCGTAGATCAGCAAAGGACAACAAAGAAACATACACGAACGAAAACAGACTCCTTTGCGATCGTAGATCGGCAAAGGACAAAAAGGAAGGGCCACCTGCAGGCCATTGTGCAGCAAGTGTGTGTGAGTGAATGAGTATGGTATTAAATGTTAGTTGAAGTTAAAAATTAAAAAAGCCTCATTTGGGATTATTTTTGAAAGTCTTATAAGGGAGGTTCCACTGTACTATAATTGTGTGTGTGTGTTTGTTGAGTGTGCTCCTGTAAGCATTGTATGCAAACTTGTGTTTATCATATGTGTGTATCATGTGTAAATGGGGACCCGAGACAAGGGACAATTTATAGAAAATGGTTATTATGCACATATCATTCATACTCCCTATCCACCCAAAACAAACAAACCAAAAAAGATCAACCAGCAAGACAAAATATGATTGCATACAATAATTATTACTTGAAATGAAGTGACATAATATTCCTCCAGACATCAAAATGTAAAAGGCATGCTTCCAATACAGGGTTGTAAAGTATGCCTCACACAGTGCACACAGAGTAATACTAGTAATAATCTTACAAATTGAAAGTAGCCAATCAATATGTATATGGAAAGTAATAACTGTCTGTTTAGAACTTGACAGCATAATTTAAGGTTTTTTTGACACTCAATGCGCTCTCCTATCACATTGAAAAATAGCCTTAAATGGGCTCTACCAATGTTTACCCAAGATCAAAATCAACAACAACAAACTGCTACATAGATTCACATGCAAAATAAATTCAACTGCAACTACAAAATAAAATTCAAATGCGCACATATATTACTGTAATGTGCATGCCAAACTTAAAGTATGCACTCTTCACCAAAAAAAAGAATTGCTGCAAGTAAGCAATTTTCCGATGTTAAGGAAAGCATAAAAACTGTCAAATATCATGTTTGAATCTCAAAAGACAGTCAATTATTTTCACAGAAAATTGTATGTTGCACTGAGCTCATAACATTTGAATGTGCTTGGATAGATAAAAACCAGTCATAGATTATTCACTCAACAGCGGCATCACAACACATGTCACAGGTTTTGTGTGTGTGGTGTGTGTGTGCGTTCAGCATGCATTTTCATTCGCAGAATTCTGCTGTCATGTTTAAAATATAAAGACCATTGTTTTACACTAATTGCTTTGCATAAATCATCTGCATTACATATTTTGATAAATACATTGTCTTACAGTGTACATATGATATGGCAATTAAAAAAAACCCATACAGAACAATGTATCACATATCATACTGCTGAGTTGCCCCAATAATCCAATTCTCAGGCAACAGACAGTAAAAAACAAAAAGGAAAGAAAAAGAAACTTTGACAGTAGAGTACCCCCTCCACCACCACCCTCACACACATAATTAGTTAACAAATGTTACATGAAATTCAACATGCAAGTACTTCATTAAAAAAAAAAGTCACCAACAATAACATAATATGTCTATGACTTATGCATTCATTCCATCGGCACATTATATACCACTTATATAAATTCTAAGAATATGGTTAGCAATGATCTAGTGGGATACATAAATACTGTATTACATACATACTGTGTCAAGATTTGTCCCTGTTTCTCCCTTTTTTCATCAAATGCTTTGATTTTTCCTTCTTCATATTTTCTCTTTTGACTATGTGTCTCTAGTCACAAGCAAACTAAAACCTGGCTGAGTCAACACTGTTGGAACAAACCCTCTGCTGTTGCTTTCCAGTCATACTATCAGCCCAACTATGTGTCTCTAGTCACAAGCAAACTAAAACCTGGCTGAGTCAACACTGTAGGAACAAACCCTCTGCTGTTGCTTTCCAGTCATACTATCAGCCCAACTATGTGTCTCTAGTCACAAGCAAACTAAAACCTGGCTGAGTCAACACTGTAGGAACAAACCCTCTGCTGTTGCTTTCCAGTCATACTATCAGCCCAACTATGTGTCTCTAGTCACAAGCAAACTAAAACCTGGCTGAGTCAACACTGTAGGAACAAACCCTCTGCTGTTGCTTTCCAGTCATACTATCAGCCCAACTATGTGTCTCTAGTCACAAGCAAACTAAAACCTGGCTGAGTCAACACTGTAGGAACAAACCCTCTGCTGTTGCCTTCCAGTCATACTATCAGCCCAACTATGTGTCTCTAGTCACAAGCAAACTAAAACCTGGCTGAGTCAACACTGTAGGAACAAACCCTCTGCTGTTGCTTTCCAGTCATACTATCAGCCCAACTATGTGTCTCTAGTCACAAGCAAACTAAAACCTGGCTGAGTCAACACTGTAGGAACAAACCCTCTGCTGTTGCTTTCCAGTCATACTATCAGCCCAACTATGTGTCTCTAGTCACAAGCAAACTAAAACCTGGCTGAGTCAACACTGTAGGAACAAACCCTCTGCTGTTGCTTTCCAGTCATACTATCAGCCCAACTATGTGTCTCTAGTCACAAGCAAACTAAAACCTGGCTGAGTCAACACTGTAGGAACAAACCCTCTGCTGTTGCTTTCCAGTCATACTATCAGCCCAACTATGTGTCTCTAGTCACAAGCAAACTAAAACCTGGCTGAGTCAACACTGTTGGAACAAACCCTCTGCTGTTGCTTTCCAGTCATACTATCAGCCCAACTATGTGTCTCTAGTCACAAGCAAACTAAAACCTGGCTGAGTCAACACTGTAGGAACAAACCCTCTGCTGTTGCTTTCCAGTCATACTATCAGCCCAACTATGTGTCTCTAGTCACAAGCAAACTAAAACCTGGCTGAGTCAACACTGTAGGAACAAACCCTCTGCTGTTACTTTCCAGTCATACTATCAGCCCAACTCCAGGGCATCGTGGTCAGGAAGTGCAAGCCCTGGCTGCTGTTACTTTCCAGTCATACTATCAGCCCAACTCCAGGGCATCGTGGTCAGGAAGTGCAAGCCCTGGCTCACAAGCAACCAGCTGGTGCCGCCGCCAAGCCGCCACTGCACCCAGAAACCGCGAGGAGACCACGCCTGTGCCGTGCCATCCCGCGACGCCTCATCCAGAACTACTGGGCGACTACTCTCATCTGAAGAGCAAGCCTAGTCACCCCAGCACTCGCCGATCCCGACTGAGGAACTTCAATACAGCTAAGTCCTTGGGACAGTGCAAAGAACTCTAACTACTCGATCAGGACACTTGATAATATTAGTGACCCTTCTGGCTTGGGGCTAAACTTTTCAGCAGACAAAAGTCTTGTATAATCCTTTCGGATTTCATTTTTCATACATATTTTGTTTGGGCGCCATTGAGCTGCTTTTCTTATTGCTGCATAATCTGTTATGCAGATTTGTGAGTAAATAAAATACAAGTGTACAAATAATTCTGAACCCTTTGGTCAGACTGATGAGAGCGGAAGTTTTGTAATTTTCATGTAAAAATCTACTTCTCTGTCTGTCATTTAGAGCAAATCTATCACTTGTATTTCCTTCAATCATACGAGCCAGAACCCGGGCAAAAATATAAATTTATTAGATGAAAAAGGGCCAGGAAAGTTGCTCATCTCCCACACCCTAGAGAAGTGGGCTAAAGGAGAATTTTCTGATTTGAAAATTTAACGCTTTAAAAGTCTTCCCCTAGAGACTTCGCCTTTAGCTCGTTCCCTGTCACAATTTAGAAGAAATTTAGTGTAGTACTCTATGTCATCAGAGCTGTCATCATTTGTCTCATTTTCTTGTATTTATGTGAAAGTGCTGGAATCTGCGTGTGAGTCTTTCTGTAAATGTAATCCAACTGCATGGATGTGTTTGCATGTGATGTGTTTATGAGTTAAATAGTCTGTACATTCGCATTCAAGTGCAGGCGCATGCAGCACATTCTATACATCGCTGGCACTGACCGATCACACTAATCTTTTTACACAATATAGGACCCCTTGCTGTGATGAAGCCATTGCTCCTCTCTGGCACACTGCATGAAACGCTGCTTTCCTTGAGATGCCTTCATGGCAAAGAAATACAGCACAAATGTTTAATGATTGCTACTGGTGACATTAACCCAAATTAACATTTTTTCTGGGTTTCCCCTCAATCTAGAATTGCTTTGTGTGCTAACACACACACACACACACACACACACACACACACACACACACACACACACACACACACACATCATCATCATATAGTAAAAAGCCAACTGTCCGTCCGTGTGTGTGTGTGTGTGTGTGTGTGTGTCTGAAACACGAAACGGGCCTTATAACTCCGCCGTTTTTGGACCGAATCGCTTCAAATTTGCTGTGAGCCCTCACGGGGCGATGACAACGGCAACCGAGGCGGCCGTATCATTTGCGCGGTTTCGCGAAATATTCGCTGAAATATCCAGTGGTTTTGTTGTGTCTCTTGTAAATAACATAACGTCACTTTACACCTGTTGTGTGCTTGTTTGTTTGTTGTATAAACACAACACATTATGGACAAAAGTCTTATCATTGTGATGTTATGTCATAATTGCAATCAATTGCTTGATTCGGTTTTGTTTATCCGTTTTATAAACGAAGGTGTTGTTCATTTCCTGTACCTCTATATTGCGTGTGAAATTAGCAATGGTCGTTTTGCATGCCCCAATAACGGGTTAATAAAATAAATAATTATTTTAGTTCTAGTCTGGAAGAGGGAGAGGGAGGAGAGAGAGAGAGAGAGTTTGAATTGAATGGATTTTATTTATAGAGGGTAATAGAATAAGCAAATATTAATATAATGCTTGTTTACATCCAGCGAAAAAAGCATGCAAAACAGTCATACATAGTAACATAATAAAATCGAACCTAATCGTATGTCTCTCTCTCTCTCTCTCTCTCTCTCTCTCTCTCTCTCTCTCTCTCTCTCTCTCTCTCTCTCTCTCTCTCTCTCTCTCTCTCTCACACACACACACATGCACACACACGTGCACGCGCGCGCAAACACTGCCACGAACACATTTCACAACACATCCACTATGTAGTCTAAACAGCACAGCTGTGTTATAACGCATGGACATGGGTGCGGTCGTTTGGCGCGAGCAGCAACGC
The DNA here is from genome assembly GCA_017654935.2 of Phymorhynchus buccinoides. Classification (NCBI taxonomy): domain Eukaryota; kingdom Metazoa; phylum Mollusca; class Gastropoda; order Neogastropoda; family Raphitomidae; genus Phymorhynchus; species Phymorhynchus buccinoides. The sequence goes on along the minus strand of CM065699.1, from coordinate 3,044,331 downwards.
GAGGCCAAGTTATAGTAGTAAGGGTAAAGAAGCAGTGAAAGATCTTTCCTTTTACCTTCTTTGAGCCAGTCTCAAACACACGAAAGTGAAACTTTCGGTTTTACATTTCCAAGAAGAAGGCAGCATTTCACCTTCCAAGAAAATGGATCACAAACGTGTAAGGTCTTTCATTTCAGGGGGGGGGGGGGGGGGGGGGGGGGGGGGGGGGGGGGGGGGGGGGGGGGGGGGTGTTCACTTTGACCTCGCGCACGCAGAGAGAGAGAGAGAGAGAGAGAGAGAGAGAGAGAGAGAGAGTACTTCTTCTTCTTCTTCGTCTTCTAAGTTCTTATTCTTCGGTCGTTCAGGCATGTTTCTGTCAATTACGAACGTAGATGCATCATGCTGCTGTTATGCGCCTAAGTAAGAATAATTAGGCCCAGCATGTCTGACTTCGGGTAGAGGAAATCTTTTTGAAAGTATTTCTTGAAAAAAGGCAGGAGAATTTCTGTCAATTACGAACGTAGATGCATCATGCTGCTGTTATGCACCTAAGTAAGAATAAATAGGCCCAGCATGTCTGACTTCGGCTAGAGGAAATCTTTTTGAAAGTATTTCTTGAAAAAAAGGCAGGAGAATGGACCGGAAAGGCAGAACGATAGTAGATAACAGCATGCAAAGGGAAAAGGCAGAATCAAAGAGACTGGCAGATTAGAGGTAGTTATAAGCACATAACTTCCATAAGGTGGGGGAACTATTTGTACGGAAGAACCCCCCCCTCCCAGTATCCCTAGGGGGGGGGGGGGGGAGCTTGCTGCGTTCTACTCCCACCATAACTTCCAGAAGGTGGGGGAACTATTTGTACGGAAGAACCCCCCCCCCCCCCCCCACCACACCACACACACACACACGGACGGACACTTGCCAAATTACTATATGATGATGATGATGATGATTTGAGCGTGTATATGTTTGCTCATGAGAGAGAGAGAGAGAGAGAGAGAGAGAGAGAGAGAGAGAGAGAGAGAGAGAGAGTGTGTGTGTGTGTGTGTGTGTGTGTGTGTGTGCCTCAAGAGAAGAAGAAGAAGACGAGACATGATGATCGTTGAAGGAAACGAAAGTGAAAATCACTTTAAAAACGTTGAAGAAAAGATTAAGCTGCTGCTGACGAACATATTTCGCGCAATGGGCAGAAGGAAGGATTATGAGAGGGAAAATTGCGAAGGTCAAGCATAGCTGTCTGTGATGCAGCCAATTAAAAAAGCTTTAACATGAATGGTTCCAGACCAAAGTCTTTGATTCGCAAGACTGACTTGGAAGCATGCATTTCTATTTTTAGATATAGGTCACCACCATGTTTGTGACGTTTACTAATTTGCATAAGGTAAAAGGTCAGTTCCATATTTGGAGATGAGGAAGTGCATTACTTTTAAGAACGCCATGTTGTGTTACTGTTAGAAACTATAGGTGCGTGGCTCTTTGAGAAAGTGGCTGCTCTGTACAGTTTGAAAATTGAACAGAAGCTGTCAAAATGGGGATTCACGGTTTGACTTCTTTTATAAGCAACAATCCTCACCTGTTGAAAGACCGACAGCTCCGTGACTGTCGCGTTGTAATAGATGGAAACAACTTTTATTATTTTCTCTACATTAATTGCAACGTCAGATATCAGTTTGGAGGAGACTTTGACGTTTTTCAGCGCAAAATCAGTTTGATTTTCAACATGTTCAAGTCATGTAACATTGAGGTGTTTGTGGTGTTTGATGGAGCTTACACCGTTGATGGTAAAAAGTTTAAGACTAAGATGGATAGGGCAAGAGACCGTATAAATGTGTCACAGAGAATCATGAACGGCCAGGGAGGCTTTTTGATTCCGTGCCTTGCGCACCAAACATTCAGACAGACGCTGGATAAGTTAGGAATCCCGCACGTCACTTGTGATTTTGAGGCTGACAATCAGTTAGCGATTCTGGCCAACCGATGGAACTGTCCAGTGCTAAGCAGCGACAGCGACTTTTACATCTTCGATTTATCTGGGGGATTCATCCCCTTAGATTACATCGACTTTCGCCCTCAGCGGATGACAACAAAATCACATGGATCAGCATGTTCCTGTTTACCTGTACAGTACTACCACGTTGACGAATTCATCAACTGCTTTAAATCCTTGAATCGGTCGGTTCTTCCACTTTTTGCCACCATGTTAGGCAATGACTACGTTGATGCCGCCACATTCGAAGCCTTTTACCGGAAAAACACCAACATTGCCACCAGACGTTACTCAGCTTCAGAAAAGCACCACAAAATCGTCTCTGTCTTGTACTGGTTGGAAAAAAAAGGACACAAGGAAGAGCTGGTCTCTGAAGTGCTCTCCTTCATTCGTCCGGAGCTGCGAGAGAATGTGCAGAAGTTGTTGAGCAGCTCCATCAGCGGTTATCTGGACATCCAGGAGTTTGAGTCGTTTGACCTGAGGGCGTTTCTGGAGGGGGACCAGAGCGCGGCCATGCAGCGGACGGACGCTGTGGTGGGTGTGACGGGGGAGGAGTTATCTCCCTGGTTCGTGGCGGCCTGTCGGCGTGGAGAGATGTCAGGGTTCTTGTTGAATGCGGTGCTGCTTCATCATGTTGTCCTGCCCACCCAGGTGCTGAGGGTTGTCTTCAGGGACACACACACACACACACACACACACACACACACACACACACGCTGTCACGCACTCATGCACCACACAAAGAAAAGCATACTGAAAAGTTTGTGTTAAATATTCTGTTCTGATCTATTGCAGTTTTTGTGGGGGGTTTAATCTATGATATTCAAATTATGGTTTTCATGAGAGCATGCATTGTAGCTACTCTAAAGTCTAGAGTGCAGGCTACTCCCCCTCCCCTCTATTCTCCTCCCTCTTCCCACTCCCCTCTACAGTATGAGACTGACTTTTGTGAAATTTTGACTATTTCACATCTTTGTAATGCCTTTGGGTTCTTAAAGTTTGTGCGTGAGCAGATGGCACGTCTCGTTGCATTTCTAAAATGGCAAATCCTGGTAAGGCAACGAGTAAAAGTAAACTGGCGAAGCCGAGTATCAATTAAAGCCTAGGTACTGTACTTTGCTTACATCCCCATTCCCAATGCAAGCTCTTTGTGTCAGTTACAACATGCCACCTTGGAAATAACCATCTGCTGACTTAAGTTTGCACAATTTTCACTTTTTAACTCAGCCTAGCAGTGCACTCTCTGCGGTAAGTTGTAATTTTCTGATTTTGTGTTTGACAGGTGGAGAGCGTGTCCCTCCCAGCTGCCTTTTCCACGTCCAGAGCGGTGAGAGAGGTCATGTACGGCTTGCTGCTGGGGGACGATGACTCTCCTCTTGATCCGTCAGACTCCCAGGCTTCATCACAGCAGACAGGACCAATGCTTGGAAAAGATTATGCTGAAAATGGAAACTGCACTGGCCAAGGTCAGCCTGAAACTACCAACACATCCAAATCAGAACCTGCTCCAGGTAATGAAAAACGTGATTTAGACTCGTATGCACAAGTGATTTATAAAAAAAATTATATTGTATTGAGATACATGTTCTAAGTCCTCATGCTTATCCTTTGCTCCAATCTCTCCACTGGCTCCCCATTGAAAAGCGCATCAAGTGTAACCTTGCTCTGCTGTAAATTGCTGAATGGTCTGGCCCCTTCCTATTTCATTGATCTTCTTACACCCCTTCTAATTCTAGGCAGCTAGTGCTATGCTCCTCTGGCACTCGTATACTCCAGATCCCTTGTTTCCGCGCTAAAACTCATGACGTTTCTTTTTCTCTTCAGGCTCCCTCCTCTTGGAATAACCTCCCTTCTGCTCTCTGAACCTGAAACAGCCTCTGTTCTTTCAATTCTCCTTTGAAACAACTCTCTTCAAATCTTGTCTGTACCTGTAGTTCAAAACTTACCGATTAAGTTTGTATGTGTGAAAATGTGCATGTAGGAGTGTTGTCTTATTTATCCATTGTTTCATTTTTCTTCTTTATATTTTTTTGTAATTATGATTGTAAGTGCTTAGGGATTATTTAAGATTAAGCACCATAAGTGTTCATCATTATTATTATTTGTCAACAGCAGCAGAGGATTCCGAGCATGGGATCGATGAGTACACACGTCACAACATGGAGCTGAGACGCATCGCCGTTCCTGTGCGCGCCAGTCTTCCTTCCTTCGGCCCTCTGCCATCCCTGGAGAAGACAGGTGAGCTGGGACGTGAGGAAAAGCTGGCCCTGGTGACAGAGACGCTGGGTGTGAACGCAGCCTTTGTGGGCCAGTTTGAGCCCAGCCTGCAGCTGTATTTTATGTGTTTAGCATTGTGGGCCAAGCGGGCTGAGCCGCCCGTTTCCCTGCATCTGCTGAAAGGGATCCTGCTGTCGGCTGTGCTGCTGCACGTGCATGCCCAGATTGCTGACAGGGAGAGGCAGGTCATTGAGGATGGTGGTGCAGGGAGTGATGAAGAGAAAGCTGTGGACACGGATATTCCTCGCTCACAGAAAAGGGAGAAGGCAAAATCCTCATCTGAAAAATCTCCAGCTTCAACGGTGTCTGATCGACAGTCAAAACAGCAAGACTCTGCCGTTTCCGAAACCGCGCAAGCGAGCAAAAATGACAGAGAGGTGACTTTGAGCATCGCAGAAACTTGTTGGTCGGAGAGCGACAAAGTGCTGGGCAAAGTGCGCGACAACCTGAAAGAGTACTACCACGACCTGATCAAGATCAACAAGAACCCCCCCAAGGCAGAGAGCGTTCACAGCATTGCCCAGTTCTTAGCGTGTCTGCTGGACGGGATTTACCTCAACTGCCTGCTGTCCTGCCCCTTCCCCAGCCCCCAGCCTGCCGAGCTCTTCAACGGAACCTTGGTCTATGCCATTGTCCACGAGCTTCAGCAGCGCAGCAACCCCGACCTGTTCCTGTGTGAGATGCTGGTGAAGGGTTCCTCGGTGACGGCGCTGTTTGACGCTCTGTGCTCCGCCGTGACGCGGGAGGTCGGGGACAAGGCGTTTGCTAAGAAACGAGCGCAGGGCAGGAAGTGCTGCAAGAGCTCCAAGAAGAGGACGACACAGGGGAAGCAGAGTGGAGAGGAGAGAGTGCGGTCAGTGGAGGGTCAGGGTGGACACATGTACATGATCAACTGTGACCTCAGCAATCGCTTTGGGGTACTGCCGCTGGATGCTGAATAATGACAATGGGAGACATGCTTGTATGTGTGTGCGTGTGTGTTGATGTATGGCAAACTCTTGACATGCAACCTACTGTGTCTATAACTAAGTATCTAGGTATTACAGTAGGTGGAGCAATGACTGCCAAAAGGTGGGCATGAAAAGTGGACATAGAGGGTATAAAATGAAACTATTAATACCATTTAAATACATGCATATTTAGAAAGGATATCACTCACTCACTCCACACTTGACCGGCTTGGTCGTCGGGGTGCCATGCTGGATTGGGTGGTCAGCCTCCATCACTGGTCACGATCCTCTGCCAGGCGTATGAGGGTGTTGGTGTTGCGGTTGGTCCAGCTTTTGATGTTGTCCAGCCAGGACTTTCTTTGTCTGCCTTGCCGGCGATTTACTTGGATGGTGCTCTGGAGAATCGTTTTGGCGAGAGTGTTGTGACGGGGGAGCAAGGAGCAAGGATTTTCCTTTACTATAACAGGTTTTTCTTATAAACGATATTCAGATATAGTAAAGTTTTGATGATGTTTTTTTGATCTTATCCGAGGACGTTTTTCAAAGTCAAAGCTAACGTAAAATACTGAATATAAACCCATCCCACCCCTTCCTCGTATGGTTTGAGGTCCAAAAAGGTGATTGGGTTTATACATGGTATGTTTCCCTGTGCACAAAAACTAGCTGTAAAAGCATATAGTGTACAACCTCTAACTTCCAGAATGGCCTTTGAATCTATTAATGCATGCACACGCACGTGCCTGCGCGCGCACGCACACGCACACACACCGTGACCGGACAGTTTGCCTGCGGACATTTCGCCTACGGACATTATGCCTACGGACATTATGGTCACCATGCTCACTGGACATTTTGCCTGATGGACATTATGCCTACAGACATTATGCCTGCTTTTCCTCTGTGTGAGGGCGCTGCAGTAAAACAGATACAAATTTAATTGCAGCCAATGACCGGATAGTTCTCAATTGTATGTAATGAATTGCAAATGAAGATTGTGGGCGTAAATGGTCGACTTAGTTCGCCGTTTCTGCCATGCGAGGGCGCTGTGGTAGAGCGTGTACAAACCTAGTAGCAGCCAATGTAATGTTAGTTTGTCATAATGAGTTTCATGAAAGAAATTCGTGGCGAATAGTCACGTGTTTCGTGCCCAAGCTATCAACTGTATCGCCCAAGCAAGCTATCAACTGCAGCGCCACCACGCAGTGTAATCAACAAAATTTTGTTTAACAAAATTTATGCACAATCTCTCTTTTATCTACAGTTTAAATAATGAAGTTCACTTTAAACAAGAATTTGTAAAAAGAGAGAAAGAGAGAGAGAGAGAGAGAGAGAGAGAGAGAGAGAGAGAGAGAGAGAGAGAGAGAGAGAGAGAGAGAGAGAGAGAGAGAGAGAGAGAGAGAGAGACGAGAGAGAGAGAGAAAGACAGAGATAGAGAGGGTGAGAGAGAGAGAGATTCACGATTCACGATTCACGATTTTTTATTGAGGGAAAATAGATAAGCTACAAAGCTTCTTTTCACTATGCCCTCACAAAGAAAAGGAAACTAAAGAAAAAGAAAAACATATTAATCAAACAAAAAAGAAAAATGAGAAAAGAAAAAGGAAAAATGTAATTATAAGAGAGAGAGAGAGAGAGAGAGAGAGAGAGAGAGAGAGAGAGAGAGAGAGAGTAGTGAGACTGTGACGTATGCATTGATGACGTATTTACAAAGGTCAGGAAGAGGACAATTTTTTTTATTGTAGCCAGGAGGAACCACAAATGACTTTACTGTAGGAGGTTTTTTCTTCCTTTTTGATTATAACCCAGTTGCTACTATGGGTGGGTAGGAGTGGTGAGACTGTGACATGACGCATACATTGGTGACGTATTTACAAAGGCCAGGAAGAGGACACATTTTTTTTATATTGTAACCGAGGAGCCAGTCCTGTGAAGAACCAACATTTTCTGTATCCTAAAATTACGTTTAATTACACATACTATACCGTGACTCACAAATGCAAATACCGAGGCAATTTGCTACATGCGTCACTGATATACAAAAGAATTCCAAGAAAGACAACTCCAATAGGTGGTAGCCCTTTTCAGTTGAAATAATGGTCAGAACTGACTTTGTCAACTATATTGGAAGAAGAAGAAGAAGAAGTGTCTTCGCGCATGCGTATAATCATCCTCTTTTCTCCGTTCGTCATTAGGCCTAGGCCTACCTCATGCTTCACTGATTTTTGCAGTGTGCGTTTTGGGCTGTCCCTCGTCTCGATTGTCACCTTGTTGTCGTGTGTATGCCTTCTGAAAAGGGCTTAGCGTACGTGCGACGTCTAGGCGGTAAGGTTCGTTTGAAGACCGTTAGGCTACTACTTTGCCGATTTCGTCTCGCGTGTCTGACCGAGTTTGCGCGGTCCCGTTTTCTCTTTGTTCTCCCTCACGGGTTTCCGTTTCTTCATCTGTCTCCTTTTCTGTAGCCTCCACCCCTCAGGCTCCGCCTGTTTTACCGGCTGCTCCCCCCTCAACGACCTCTCTCCTCATGGAGAACGGTTCTTCTGGAGCTAGGACCCACATTGAGTCTGAGGGAACTGTTGTTGCCTCCTCAACGGGTCCTGGCTCCGCCGGTACTTTGGGGCCGGGGGTTTCCGCTCCTTTAGCGGCAACCCCCACTGAGGCTTCTCCTGGGACTGAGCACCCTCTACACCCCGCCCATAGTTCGGTGGGGATGTCTGAGGGTTCCCACAACCGGCAGACCCCCATGGCATGGCCACGCATGGGGGTGCCCGGGGTGGGATGGCCATCCATTCAGGGGACCCCGCTCTTTGCGGGTTCAGGGTCTGGCCCCCCTGCTACCCGTTCTACGGGTAGCGCCCACCACTTTGGTGGTATTGGGTCGGTGGCCTCTTCTGGCTGCACCCACCCTTCCTGTGCCTCGGGCTTTGGCCCTTCGCCCTCCTGGGCCTCAGGGGGACCTTCACCACGGCATGGCCCAGCTGGGCCTCACCCCTCCATGGGACTTCCTTGGTCTCTGTGGCCAGGGCCTCCCCATCCTGGCTTTACGCCAGGTGGGCTGGGCCCAAGCCCCTGGGGTCCTGGCCCCTGGCCCTCACCCTGGGCTTCCTGGCCCTACGACTGGTCTCGAGGGCCTTCTGCGGCAGCTCCCCCAGCTTCCGTTGGTGGGACATGTTCGCCCTCCAGGGGGAGAGGTCCTCACCTCCGAGTTCCTCTCCGCCTGGCCCGGCTCCGGGCCGCCTTCAGCCTGCCTCCCACAGCGGCAGGTCCCCCTCACCCAGTCCTTCATTGGATCCTGCCGGCTCCACCAGCGGGGAGAAGCCCAAGGCTCCGGACGGCTCTGTGTCCCTCAGGGATGCCATCGCCCTACTCATCTCGCTGAGCCCGGCCGAGGCTGGCTGTCAAGCCCCACCAGCCGAGCCCAAGGGCCTCTCCGCTGTTGAGAAGCGCCTTGGGTCCTCTCACCCGTGTGTATGAGCTTACTTCACACATTTTGAATGTTAATAATGAGTATAGTTAATAATAATAGGTTTTGTTTTGTTATTGATGTGTTACAATATAGGGATGTATTGTGCATGCTTTATATTACTTTGTATGTGTTTATTTTCGTTTTCCATTTTTTACTTTTACATAATATTTGTCCAGAGGGCTGGATGTAAAAAAGCATGTTATTGCTTACTCTATTACCCTCTATAAATAAAATTAATTCCATTCAATTCAATTCAATTCAATTCAATTCTCTCTCTCTCTCTCTCTCTCTCTCTCTCTCTCTCTCTCTCTCTCTCTCTCTGTTATTTTCTGTACGTTGATCTGTACAGACAGGCATGGACAGGCACCGGAGATAAAGGACCATTTGTGCCAATCGATGAAATCCATAGCTTCACTCTAGAAACCCACGAATAACCACAAAGCACTGAGAATCATGCAAACTTCTGTCTACAGCAACAGATTTTTTCTTCAGTGCTCTCTCTCTCTCTCTCTCTCTCTCTGAGCGGCCTGATGGGTAATGGCGAGAAGTGAACAGGTGTTGTAAATGGCTGCGTTTGTTTTGGTTTCTTGTGGAGTTTCAGATGACTGTAATATTTCAGAATTGTGTGGATTAAGCATGTAAGTACATAGCGTTGATACCTATCGTGACAAATGATTGACTTAACGGCATGGAGGGCTGTTATTGGCGCTTTTTATGGTCGAGTGCAAAGTGGGTCAATTTTGCAGTGCAAGGGGTCAAGGAGGCAGTTTCGACAGGTGAGCGGAATCAAGGACAGTAACACACCTGTGTCAACTGGCGATGTTGTTGTTGCTTTCGTTGTTGGCGTTTATGTTGTGGGTTTGGTGGGGTGTCTTCTCTCGAATGCCAGTCAAATCTTGTCGATGGACATTGTCTTGCTTGATAATAATGGATTGTTTAGGGGCACCAAGTTTGCTGAGCGAGATGTGTTGTGTGGCGGTGTCGGTTCGTGTCAGCTGATGGCACACATGGTGCCAGTGTTGTTCTCAGTTTGTTGTGCTGCCCATGCCTTGTTTACATCCCGGGCTGCTCCTGGCTGGAGACATTGAATCGAATCCGAGTCCGGACTCTGCAGGCTCATCAGGCACAGTTTCAGGCTCATCAGGCCCCAGTGATCAACAACAACACGATCACGAATCAGTCGAAATACTGAACACATCCGATTCAGTCAAATTACTGAACACACCGGCAGAGTACCAGTCGCTAGTGGACACACTAATGCAGGCCATGCAGCAGCAGCTGAACCAGCACCAACAGCGGAGCCAGCACCAGCTGAACCAGCACCAGCTCCAGAACCAGCAACAGCTGAACGACCAGCTGAACGACCAGACTAGTATACTTAGACATGATATGAGTGAAATAAAAGATCTGAATCAGGTAAAGGTACAATGTCAAGAAATCAACAAACGATGTGATAATCTAGAACACGAACACAGACAGCTGATACAGACTGTGACTGACATGACTTCTGACATACGTCAGCTGCCTGTTGAGTCCAGTGAGGGAAAGGAAGACGTTCATCGTCTGACTGATACTATTAGAAACATGACAGAGGAGATCAAGCAACTGAAAGCAGATACTGACCGACTGGAAGACTTCTCACGCAGAGACAATTTAAGTTGTTTTGGCATTCCCCAACAAGGTGCTAGAGAAAGCTTTGACAGTTGTGCCAAGCTAGTGGTGGATGTGCTGAACAGTGTTGATGGGCCAAAGGACTGGACTGAAGACGATATTATACGAGCACACAGGACAGGACAGGAACGACCAGGACAACCTAGGCCTATGATTGTGAAATTTGCGAAATGGAAGGACAAACAGACATTGATTGCTGATCAACACGTTAGACAACAGTTTCAGGACAAAGGCATTAAGATTTCAAATGACAGAACAAAGGCCCAGGCCCAGATCATGAGTGACGCATGGAGGCAAGGCAAGAGAGCAATCTTTCAGAGAGGCCGTCTAGTGATCTGTGACAGACAGTTTGACAATCGACCTGGAAACAGAGGGACTGATTACAGACAGACTGATGACAGGACAAGACTAATGATAGGACAGGACAGGACAGCTAACAGACAGTCTGACAATCGACCAGGAAACAGAGGGACTGATTACAGACAGACCGATGACAGGACAGCTAACAGACAGTCTGACAATCGACCAGGAAACAGGGACTGATTATAGACAGACTGATGGCAGGACAGCTAACAGACAGTCTGATAATCGACCAGGAAACAGACTGATTACGGACAGACTGATGACAGGACAGCTAACAGACAGTCTGATAATCGACCAGGAAACAGAGGGACTGATTACAGACAGACTGATGAAAGGACAGCTAACAGACAGTCTGATAATCGACCAGGAAACAGAGGGACTGATTACAGACAGACTGATGACAGGACAGCTAACAGACAGTCTGACAATCGATCAGGGAAAAAATGGACTGATTACAGACAAACTGATGGCATAACAACGAAACTGACAGACAACACACACAGTGGGCCTATGTTTACACCTAGGCCTACGCAGCAAGCCCACTCTAATACAGACAAAGTGTGTGCAGACGAGAGGAAAGAGACATCTACCGAAGCAGACGACACTCTAGCCAGGAGTGGGAGTGGGGTTGAGGGCGCTCCGTCCTCCCCTCCGCCGCCGCCCTCCCCACCCTCCCCCAGCACGTGTGTCACCCATCCTGTTATGAGCAGCGAAGATACAGGTGGTTACAGCCCCCTTCTTGGTAGTGGGAGTGAGAAGCGTCAATCTGATGGTGGGGGTAAAGCTGGGAATGTCACAGTGACCCACGTTTTTCACGTGGAGGTATGACAATAACCAAGCAGACAGGTTTAAGGGCTTATCTTGGAAACCAGCAGGGCAGTAGTAGTCGAACGAGTTCCGCGCTTGGTAGAGGGAAGAGTGAGAGTGAGGGTGTGAATGGGAATAAAGGTGGGAGTGACCGGAGCCTGCGATCCAATGTTTCTAAGAAGCCATAGGCCAGGTTCGACCATCACAAACAGCTGACATTTCTCAACTACAATATTGAAGGTTTATTTCGTAAATTAAAAGATGTTAGCTTTATAAATTATGTTAATAAATTTGATGTCATTTGCCTTACAGAAACCTTTCTTGATTCTTCGTTTGATTTTGACAGTATTTTCTTGGATTATCTAAAATTGTACGCGCCTGCAAAGAAGTTGTCTTATTTTGGAAGGCGTTCTGGTGGTGTGCTGTTGCTGGTGAGAAAGAGTTTGGAAAAGTGGGTGAAAGAAGCGCGCTTGGATTGTGGTAACACAGTTGCTGTACAAATTAATAAAAATGTTTTTGTGTCGGATAAATATGTCCTTTTTATAGCTTGTTATATTGCTCCTGGGGTAGCTCCTATATATTCTAACGCATTAATTAAAGACGGTGTTTTGAGGAACATTTATTACAGCATTTTGATAAAGATGAGAATTATTTCGTTATCACCGGCGATTTGAATGCCAGAACTGGACGGAATCAGGTGGAGGGTGAAGAGATGTTGATGTATGAGTGGGATGAAAAGAGTGGGTGCGTGGATGGTGAGAATTGTAAGCGTCATTCTAAAGATGACTGTGTGAACAACTTTGGTAAAACTCTTTGGGATTTTTGTTACATGTTTGATTTGGCTATCCTGAATGTTTTTTGCACTAGTGATAAAAATGGTGAATGCACTTTTGTTTCCCCTAATGGTTCAAGCGTTATCGATTATTTTTTAGTTCCTTTTGATATGTTATCGCGATGTGATTTGAAGGTTGGTGATTGCATTTTTTCTTGGCACTTAGCAGTTGAAGTCACGTGGGAAACTGTTTGTGGTTGTTCTACTAACGACAAAACAGATCAGATAGGCGAAGAAAGAATTGTTTGGTCAGAGGAAAATGCAGGTATTTTTAAACAAGAGCTAGATAGTGACGATTTTCAGGAAAGTGTGCAGAGAGCTACTCAATTGTTAGGAACATAGTATTGATGATAGTGTACAACAGTTTACTGTTGCTTTGTGTTCAGCTGCTGCATGCATGGTTAGGACAGTAGGGAAAGGGTGTAAAAAAGCTAATGATTGGTGGGATGATGAGTGTGAGCGCAAGAAGAAGGAAGTGAAAAGACTGTTGAAAAGATATCAACGATGTAAAACATTAAAAGACAAGATTCTAAAACAGCAAGAATATATGCCACTTCCCGCAAACAATATGTTGATTTAAGAGAATTGAAGGAAAAGAAGTTCGAAGTAGAAAGGCTAAAGAAACTTACAGATTCAGTCACTGACTCAAAGACGTTTTGGTTTGTAATAAAGTCTGTAAACAGAAAATCTTTTATTTATAACGATATTTCTATGCATCAGTGGCGTGACCATTTCTTTAATGTTTTTAACGACTTAGATATTGATGTAGCCTTAGATGAAGATGATATAGTAGAGGAAGATCAGGAGTTTGTTCCCTTGTTTAATGAACCTATCACCAAGGAGGAAGTTCTAGAAGGCATAAAACATTTAAAATCAGGTAAGAGTGCTGGTCCAGACAAGCTAGTTGGACAAATGTTGAAGCAAGGAAATGCAGCTATGATCGACTTTATCATACAATTATTTAATGACATTTTTGAGAATGGAGTTTTCCCTTTGGAATGGACCAAATCAATCCTTATCCCACTATTTAAAAATGGAGACATTAATAACCCCGACAATTATAGTGGTATAGCCCTAACAAGTATTTTAAGTAAAGTATACACCCATACATTAAACAACAGACTAAAAGTATGGGTTGAAAATGAAGAAAAAATAATCGAACAAGCAGCTGGTTTCCGATCAAACTACAGCACTATAGATCATATTTTTACACTTTATTCATTGGTTGAAAAGTCTTTATTCAGTAACTATAAATTATATGTGGCTTTTGTTGATTTTAGAAAAGCCTTTGATTCTGTAAATCGAAATGCTTTATGGGATGTTTTACGTAAGTCTGGTGTTAACGGTAAAAGTGTACAAGGCTCTAAAAGGTGTTTACAGTTCAGTGCTTGCATGTGTACGTATGAATGGAATGTACTCAGATTATTTTGATTGTTTCAATGGTGCTAAGCAAGGCTGTCTTCTAAGTCCGAATTTGTTTTCTTTTTTTTTATAAATGAATTGGCACTTGAAGTGTCTAAAAAAGGAAAACATGGTGTACAAATTATTCCAGGGGCAATAGCGATATTTTTGCTGCTTTTTGCAGATGATGTGGCACTTTTGTCCAGAACTGTTAATGGATTGCAAAACCAACTAAATGCCTTAAAGGAAGAAGCTGATTGATCACTTGGGTTTGAGAGTTAACTTACAAAAGACAAATATAATAGTATTCAGAAAGGGTGGGCATCTATCGAGACATGAAAAATGGTTATATGGCAACGATGAAGTTACAGTTGTTAACACTTATAAATATTTAGGAACAATATTTTCAACAAAGTTAAGTTTAAATTACACTTGGGAAGAATCTTGTAGAAAAGGGAAAAGGGGTGTAATTCAGATTTTGAAAACATTGAAAAAGCTTAATTGCATAGATTGTTCCATATTTTGGAAATTATTTGACACACAGATAGAACCCATTTTAACATATGCAGCCGAAATATGGGGTGTACTTCCAAATATATCTATTGAGAGAGTCCACACATATGCAATGAAACGTTTTCTGCAAGTGCCAATTCACTCTTCAAATACGATTCTTTATGGTGAAACTGGAAGGTATCCCTTGTACATAAGAACCTTTGTCAAAAGTATAAAATCATCATGTAGTAAAAAGCCAAGTGTGTGTGTGTGTGTGTGTGTGTGTGTCTGTGCTTGGTCCTGTCTTGTTTACTTTGTATACGTCACCTCTTGCCAATGTCATCGATCAGCACAACATGAAACATCACTTCTATGCAGATGACTCACAACTCCAAAACAGTACAACCCCTGAAGATCTAGATTCCATTCTTACAGAAAGTAACAACTGCTATATTGATATTCAAAATTGGATGGTTCAAAATAAACTTCAATTAAATGGTGAAAAAACCGAAGCAATGCTTGTAGGGACAAAAAACAAACTAGCCTCTGTTTCCATAGAGTCAATCCAACTGGGTAACAATATCATTCCCCTCTCAGACTCAGTCAAAAACTTAGGTGTCACTTTGGACAATACTCTTTCCATGCAGAGTTTCCTGACTCAGACCTGTCAGTCCTGCTACTATCAAATTCGTTGCATTGGCTATATTCGTAAATACCTCTCAGATGAAGCCACAGCAAAGCTTGTTACTTCCCTCATCCTATCTCGTATTGACTACTGTAATGCTCTCCTTTCTGGCCTATCAGTCTCTTCTCTATCTTGTCTCCAGCGTATTCAAAACACAGCTGCTCGTCTTGTCCTTAGGAAGAAAAAGTTCGATCATGTTAGCCCTCTTCTGCGTTCTTTGCACTGGCTTCCTGTCGCAGACAGAATTGAGTATAAATTAAACACACTTTGCTATAAATCTATTCATAAAGCTGCTCCATCTTACCTCTGTGACAATATTTCCATCTATACGCCAGCTCGCACTTTACGTTCAGTTTCTGACCCTCTTTCTCTCCAGATCCCTAGGTATAAGCTTTCAACTGTTGGTCGGCGCTCTTTTGCTGTCTCAGGACCGACCTCCTGGAACAAACTTCCGCTCTCCCTCCGTCAGCGACCGACTCTCTCTGCTTTCAAAGCTAACCTCAAAACCCACCTGTTCCCCCGTCATTAAAGCTCCTCTCTCTTTATCTTCTCTCTCTTGCCATTAGGTCTGTTTCTGCTATATTCCATTTATGTTATCTGTGTGTGTTCGCGTTGTATTGCGTTTGTGTTTGAATGCGCTTTGAATGCTAACGTGTGTGTGCGCTTTGATTTGATTTCTATCAAGATTCAGCGCCGTATAAATACTGTATGTTGTTGTTGTTGTTGTCTGTCTGAAACACAAAACGGGCCTTATAACTCCGCCGTTTTTCGACCGAATCGCTTCAAATTTGCTGTGAGCCCTAACGGGGCGATGGCAACGGCAACCGAGGCGGCCGTGTCATTTGCGCGGTTCGGCAAATCCGCGAAACGCGCATTCGCCGGCCTCTCGGCGCCCGTATCTCCGGTGTTTCTGCACCGATTGCCTTCGAATTTGGCAGGAAGATGACCGGGGACGGTTACTATCCGTGTACCAAACCGGAAGCGAATCGGTTCAGCAACGCGCGCGCTATACGACTCCGCCGTTTCTTAACCGAATCGCTTCAAATTTGCTGTTCTCAGCTTTACCAGTACTTGGCGTTACCGTTACTAGGCGTTACCATTACTAGGCGTTACTGGTACTCGGCGTTGCGCTAGTACTGGTTAAAACTGTTGAAACTTCCACAGACATGCAGACAAGCATACGATATGATGCTTATTCAAATAGATAATTTAGGGAGAGAAAACTGGGCTTTTAGAATTAAAACAATCCTTTCGGAACATGGCTTCGGAATTGTGTGGGTATCTCAGGGTGTTGGAAGCGAGCGGCAATTCATTTCGGAATTCAAAGATCGATTGATCTGCTCCTTTAAACAGAATTGGCATGCCGACCTAGAACATAATGATAAGTATAGATGGTTTTACTCATTTAAATATGTCTTCCAAAGCGAAAAGCGAAATTTATTTGAAAGTGTTAACAGATAAATGGCAGCGAGCTAATTATGCAAAATTCAGATTACGCACTCTTGGTTTCAACGCAAATAAACGATGGTTTCAGTCTGAGATATCCACAGAATTTCCATGTCCTTTGTGTGGTGCTGTTTTGGACGATGAAATACATTTTCTGTTTCAGTGTAGCTCATTTAATGAACTTCGTAAAAAAATATACGTTTTTCAAATCGGAAACAGCAGGGGAAAACGAGCTTTCCGCTTTGCTACTATCTGAAAATGAAAATACAATAAAAGCAATTTCAAAATTCATTTCAGAAGCACTAAAATTAAGAAATTTTGTAACGAGTAGACAAACTTAAATTTCATTCCTTACATAACTATTTGTATTAAGAAAAGCATGTAGTATTTTGTTTGGTAATTAGTCGATGGTCGAGAGAGACTTAATTTTTATTTTATTTTTCACCTTTTTGCTTTCTCATTATGAAATTTCATTCGCTTTTGTACATTGTTTTTGAAGCCCGTGGTACAAGGAGTAGACGGGCGTTTTGTTCTTTTCTTGATGTTCAATGTTGTTATATTTGATTTGTCATTGATTTGAACGAACACAAATGATATAATA
Source organism: Phymorhynchus buccinoides (assembly GCA_017654935.2). NCBI lineage: Eukaryota > Metazoa > Mollusca > Gastropoda > Neogastropoda > Raphitomidae > Phymorhynchus > Phymorhynchus buccinoides. Next base: position 3,027,377 of record CM065699.1, on the reverse strand, counting down.
TGCTATTGCCCCTCCCCCCCTTGTCAAAAGACCCCCGGGTAATGACAATAAACCAGTCTCTCTCTCTCTCTCTCTCTCTCTCTCTCTCTCTCTCTCTCTCTCTCTCTCTCTCTCTCTCTCTCTCTCTCTCTCTCTCTCTCTTTTCTTGTGTTTGAAAGAAACCCAGAAAAGTATTTAAGGAATATTGGACGCAGATCTTCAGTTAACAAGAAGCAAAGCCTTCAAGGCTCGCTCGTTGTGTTTTGTTGGAGATAGATCTAAATGCCAGCGATAGATCTAAATGCCTAATATTTTACTTTCAAATAAACTCCATACCAAAATGTGATTTATCACCCTACAAAATTTTAAGAAAATCCGTGCAGCGGTTCATGTAATATTGTGGTAGACAAAAATTCAAGGTCAAGGTGATCATGGTCACCGAGGTCAACACTTCGCATTCCATTTGATTTTAAGCCAGTCTACCTGCTTACCAAATTTGGGGACTGTCAGCCAGGATGTAAACAATATGGCCAAAATATGTAATTGACGATGTTAAAGGTCAAGGTTAGTCCAAGAGAGTAAAAGTGACCGTAGATACCATATCACCTTAGGCTAATACACCACCATGCCAAATTTGGGTATTTTAACTGCAAAACTGAAAGATATGTCCATGACAAAAATGAAAGGTCAAGGTCATTGGTTAATTTTAATATGCAAATCATCTTTCTTGAAAGCTTGTATATTAAAGTTCTATGTGTATGCAAAGTTTGAACAATGTACACTTTGTAGTTCCCGAGAAAAAGCCAACGTTAAAGTTACCACAGACACCTGGAAAACTGAAGAAGCATAGACTTCCTGTCGTTGACACGAGTGAGCCAAAAAGTGAACAAGACCTAGGCCTACTCTACTGCAGAGTAACTGATTTAGTCTAACTTTTTCAGAGTTGCTAGCATTTAATACATTTTCTTCTTCTTCTGTGGTGGTGGCCAGCTTCTTCTCTTCTTTTTTTGTTATAGAAGTAAATACACACTTTAGGGAGTGACCAAAGAAGCAGAAGAGGAGGGGAAAAAAGAGATCAATAGAAAAGACAAAAATCAGCTAACACACAGTGACATTATGTACTATTGGATTTACTTGGGATGAGTAGGAGGTAGATCAGGTGCCTCAAGCAAAATAACATTCCTAATTCCTGACTGGTATGGGGAGAACTACAGGGAGCTGTCAGCAGTTACTAATTTGAACACGTTTGAAACTAGTCTTGCAAATGTGCAATAGAAGATTTGAATAAGAATTACAAAGCCGCTGTATCCAAATGACAGTCTTGATTAATTTGGGAATTTCATTTGTTAAGCTAATTATATAGAAGCATCCTAAGCATAAACAAAATATTGTCAGTACCCTTTCATAATTATTTTTACTTCAATACAATCCTAACCAGCAAAGTGGCCATTAAAAAAACATCTCTTATTTTTAAAGTCGCAACACGCGTACATTGATATCCGTTCATGATTTAAACAAAATACAATTATTCACAGAGAAGTAGTCGGAGAATCTCTCTCTCTCTCTCTCTCTCTCTCTCTCTCTCTCTCTCTCTCTCTCTCTCTCTCTCTCTCTCTCTCTCTCTCTCTCTCTCTCTCTCTCTACAGTCAGAGAGAGAGAGAGAGCAGAAAAGCAGCATTATTTCCTTCAAAAACGCGTATCAAAATATTCTATTTCAGAGATTAAAAGAAAACATGTGAATGATGATATTTATGATTGCTGATTTTGTTATAAAATGTGATAACATATATGTGTTTGATACTTTTGTATGATATAACTTGATTTGTTTATTACTATCTTACTATTACTGATAATGATGAGGAGTGTTATCCTTTGCTGTTTTTATGTTTGCATGATGTGACTTTTTTCTTCTTCTTTTTTTCCTGTACTTTAAATTCCAAAATTTCCCCATCCTTATCCCCCTCTGTGCCTCTTCCACCCATCCTCCCTCCCTTTTATTCTCATTTCTGCATGTACAAATTATATTATTTAGCTTTTTTGTTTGATTTATTTTATTTTTCCCCAGGGCTGGGTGGAAAAAAGCATGTAACTTGCTTATCTCATGTTCCCTGGTTAAATAAAATTTCGTTTTCGTTTTCTCTCTCTCATAGGATTGGGTTTCATCTTGTTATGTATAAGTGTTTATTCCAAAATGTGTGTATGTTAAAGATGAGTATGTAGAATAGGATTTGGTTTTATTCTGTCATGTATATGTGCTTACATTTACGTTTGATGTATTTTTAAGATTAGTATGTAGAATGGGCTTAGGCTTGATTTTATTATGTGTATCGGCTTTAAATTTAAAATGTGTGGGTTACATGTTATGAGTATGTAAAATAGGATTAGTCTTAATTTTGTGATGAGTTAAGTTTTACTTATGTGCATGTTAAAGACGAGGACTAGAAAGTAGGTTTAGGCTTGATTTCGTTATGAGTAGGGCCTAGTATTTACTTTTTAATATGTGTATTCGCTTGCAAACAATATGACGGTCTGCTTTTGTTACGAGTGTGTGTTTACTTTTTAATTTGTTTATGCTACAAATGAATAATGTAATGTAGGAATAGGTTTCACGTTGCCATTGGTACATGTATTTACATTTTAAATTGTGCATGCTAAGATGAGTAGGTAAAGTAATATTATGTTTGACTTATTATGTGCATGGGTTTCTTTTCAAATAAGTACATTTTAATGATGAATATATAAAGTATGATTGAGGTGGGTTTTTTTATGTTTGTGCACTTTTCTAATTTTGAATGTTTAAAGACGAGTGTGAAAAGCAGGATTGGGTTTTATTTTCCCGTGTGTATGCGCTTACTTTACACATTTTGAATGTTAATAATAATAGGTTTGATTTTGTTATTGATGTGTTACAATATAGGGATTTTTTTTGCATGCTTTATATTACTTTGTATGTGTTTATTTTTGTTTTCCATTTTCTACTTTTACATATGTATTCTGTTCAGAGGGCTGGATGTAAAAAAGCATGTTATTGCTTACACTATTACCCTCTATAAATAAAATTCATTCAATTCAATTCAATTCAATCTCTCTCTCTCTCTCTCTCTCTCTCTCTCTCTCTCTCTCTCTCTCTCTCTCTCTCTCTCTCTCTCTCTCTCTCTCTCTCTATTTATGATTGCTGATTTTGTTATAAAATTTGATAACATATATGTGTTTGATACTTTTGTATGATATAACTTGATTTGTTTATTACTATCTTACTATTACTGATAATGATGAGGAGTGTTATCCTTTGCTGTTTTTATGTTTGCATGATGTGACTTTTTTTTTTTTTTTTTCCCTGTACTTTAAATTCCAAAATTTCCCCATCCTTATCCCCCTCTGTGCCTCTTCCCCCCATCCTCCCTCCCTTTTATTCTCATTTCTGCATGTACATATATTATTTAGCTTTCTTGTTTGATTTATTTCATTTTTCCCCAGGGCTGGGTGGAAAAAAGCATGTAACTTGCTTATCTCATGTTCCCTGGTTAAATAAAATTTCGTTTTCGTTTCGTCGTTTTCGTTTCTCTCTCTCTCTCTCTCTCTCTCTCTCTCTCTCTCTCTCTCTCTCTCTCTCTCTCTCTCTCTCTCTCTCTCTCTCTCTCTCTCTCTCTCTCTCTCTCTCTCACACACACACACACACACACACACACATCGTTAAAGGGAAGTAACTGCATGGTTTAGATAATCAGCGGTGCTGTCTCGCTGACAGACGGGTTGTCGTTCCGGGGGGGGGGGGGGGGGGGGGGTAAACGATCGCTAATGGCTTTCATGAATAATGGATGGATGAATAGATTGAGGTCTAGGAGAAATGGGGAGAAATTACCGGTGGTGTTTGTGACCTGAATCACGGCTCCTGTGATCTTCTTCTTTGTGTTCTAGTGCATTCATGTCCATATACTAGCAGCAATGCCCCGCGGTTGCCACGCCCCACACTCACTTCGCTTTGCGGCAGCGGCTTTTCCCCGGCACAGGTCTTTAGAATAGCAGTTGCCAGGATAGCACTTCCAAATGTCTCCCACTCACTGTAGTCCATGTATGTATGAATGCTATGATTCCGCTTTCCTTTCTTCTATGTGATATTGACAAAATATTATTTGCATACTCGTTCTGACAAGCTCATTGCTATTTGTATCACAACAAAGGGATACTGTTGGATTTTGATTGAATATTTCCTTGCATGATAGTAATTATTACTTTCCCTTGAGATTGCGAATTTGCCACATTGTTATTGCAAATTTGATAGCTTGTTAGGTTTTTTGTTTTGTTTTGTTTTTTCTTTCTTGTGCTTGCTTTTGTATGTTGGTCTTACCTTGACAAGGTTGTGAGCGGGGTGCTAGATGAGTGTATTGTAGCTTGTGTGTTCTATTATAGTTTTTATACTTATAATTGTATGTACATTTGTAATCAGCTATATTATTCATCAATATGTCAGATGTTACTACTCCATGGCTAACGAAAGATGGCTTTCGCATTGGCCATTTAAATATTAATCATGGAATGGACAAATTAACCGAAATTTCTTCAATATTATCTAACTCGAACAAAACTTTTCACATTTTTGGATTTTCTGAAACACATTTTTCCATGCACATTTCTGACAGAGATATTTCGATGCCAGGCTACAATATTGTCCGCAAAGATCCCCAAAGTCCTCTAGAAACTGGACTATTGGTATATATTCATCGATCAGTACAGTTTAGAAGAATTGAAATTTTAGAACAACAACACATTGAATCAGTTTGGATTGAAATTAAAATGAAAAATTCTAAACCAATTCTCATTTCTTTTATGAAGTGCTTATTTCTCTGAAGTGTCGGAGAAATAAGGCCGGCCTTATTTCTCCGAAGTGTCACGTTTCCCGAGCCACTTCCTGCGCATGCGTAGTAAGCCTGTTCACGTTGAGCTATGGCTGCCGACATCTCCATTGGGAAGACTTTTCCAGATTTCGATTCATTCAGCCAAGCTTTTGGGGAATATTGCCGCAACTTGTACCAAAAAAGATGGTTATAGATATAAACAGCATAATCCCCATTATATATTAGTAACAAACTTGTTTAATACAAGCTGTTAGTTTTTGCAATAAGGTCAATAATAAGTCCATCAACTATATAGAGATAGTCGCCTTTGGCTCCAAAAGCCATCGATATAAATTACATAGGTTTGATCTTGGGCAGTTGACTTTCTCTCTTTGACTTTCTCTCGTGTGTCTGTCTCTATTTCTGTCTATGTCGTTTGTCAACATTTATTGTTACTTTGAATGCAGTGGAAGATGACTCTGTGAGATTCAGGTTGCTCTCACTAGAGAGCGTGTGGCAACCAGAGGCGCACCACCCAAGTTATTATAATTACTGTTATATGTTTTGTGTGTACTATTATTCACAGTTGATGGGACTGCTACTACTGCTACCAGAGACATTCTATTAATATGTGTATAAAGCGTCTGTGATACTACTACTACTACTACTACTACTACTACTACTACTACTACTACTACTACTACTACACACACACACACACACACACACACACACACACACACACACACACACACACACACACACACACACACACATATATATATATATATATATATATAAAAGGAATAACAACAAAACCAGTGATGTCTTTGTAAAACGACTTGTATTAAAACCTTTTAGGTAGACAAATTTTCGCTGTTTCTACAGCTTTATCTAGTCACACACTGAAAAACATAATCTTCACATCAACCAGCCAGAAATTGGAAGGAAAAATCTCACAAACAAAAAGAATACATGAGTTCATGTCAGTTTAAATGACCTCTTTTTTTCTCTAGCTGTGCATGCAGATACGTGCAAAATTCATTCTCACACTCACTCACACACCACACGCACGCACACGCACACGCACACGCACACGCACACACACACACATATATATATATATATATATACATATATCCCCGCATGCACACATCTCATGAATCAAAAGACAATGAACTAGAAGATTTAAAATGTTTTTGCAGAGAAAAGAATATTAATACCGAATTGATTATTACACCTCTTAGTGTTCATGAAGTTTATGCTGAATTAAGGCATCTAAAACAGTCTTCAACCCGTGGAATTGACGGATTAAACAGTAAAATTCTTAAACTGTCTGCACCTGTAATTTCAGAAACCTTAACCTATATTTACAATCTATGCATCACAAAGAACACTTTCCCTGCTTTTTTTTGAAAATGCTAAAATAATGCCATTGCATAAATCAAGGAAATCCCGATGACCCTTCTAACTACCGACCAATTTCCATTCTCTCAGTGCTTTCAAAGCCCTTGGAAAAACATATTCATAAATGTTTCCTTGTACATTTAAACAAATACAATCTAATTCATCCTAGTCAATCTGGTTTCAGGGCAAAACACTCCTGCCACACAGCTTTATTGAAACTCACAGAAAGATGGCTTTCCAACATGAATAAATCTTTGTTTTCTGGCGTACTATTCGTGGACTTCGCTAAAGCTTTTGATACTGTCAACCGTAAGCTCCTCCTCAGAAAACTAAACTTGTATAACATAGCTTCATGTGCACAAAATCATATTTCCTCATTTTTAGAAAACAGACAGCAAACAGTGTATCTAAATAACAAAATGTCAAACTGTCTCCCTAATAAATATGGTGTTCCACAAGGGTCTGTACTTGGGCCACTATTTTTCACTTTATATATAAATGATTTGCCTATTTACTTAAATACATCATCAGAACTGTTTGCAGACGACACAACCATGGATACATGTCATAAAGATCCCTTTCAAGTTTGCCACATTTTACAAGATAACATAAACCTACTTGTTAAATGGACACATCTAAATCACCTAGCCCTACATCCTCAAAAAACAATTTATGCTGATTGCTACTAGACAAAAACGCCAAAATATTAAATCAATCTTACCACCTTTGTACATAAATAATAAAGTGTTAGAAGAGGTTTCAAATCATAAACTATTAGGAGTAACTATTGATCATAATTTAAATTGGTCATGGCATGTGCATAACCTATCAAAAAGCATTGCTTCTAAAGTTTATCAGCTTAATAAAATAAAACACTTTCTAAACTTTCATGCTCGGAAAATGTTTTTCTATTCATTCATTCAGTCTGCCATAGACTATTCATCTACCCTCTGGGACTTGACAAGTGACAACTCACTGAAACCATTAGTCAGCGCTCATAAACGTGCCATTAGAGTAACATTAAATAAATCAACTTTAACTATTTCTGACTATGCATCTTCAAATATTCTTCCGCTCAAATACAAACTACTGTTCAATAAAGGAATCTTAATGCTAGGATTTTACACGGAAACTGTCCATCTTCAATAAGTGGTATGTTCACAATCAACGAGTTTAGGCACAGTCATAGAATTGATCTACCACTGCCCTCCATAACACTCTTTAAATCGAGCCTTTCATATTCTGGTAGCTGGTTATGGAATAAGCTTCCTATTTATTTAAAAGCTGAACCAAATTTTGGAAGATTTAAAACATCATTTTTTAATTATCTTATGAGCAATGAAAACTTGTCATTATCCCCTGAAATGTATTGAAATGTATTAAAATATTATGATTAACATGTTCCAATAATAGTGTCATTTCTATCTAGTTTTGATGAATATTTGAAGTTATTAATAAGCAGAGGAGTCCCTGCTTACAAAATGTGGCTTAATATATTTCACATGTACAAAGTATGTCCTTGAGACATTTTTAAATAACCTTCATATTGATGTTTAGGAATTGTATGAATGCGTGTGTGTGTGTGTGTGTGTGTGTGCGTGCGTGTGCGTGCGCGTGCGCGCATCTGTGTGTGTGTATGTGTGTGTGTTTGTGCTGTGGTGTGTATGTGTGTGTGTGCAGCGAGAGAGAGGGAGAGAGAGAGAGAGGGGGGGGGGGTGGGGTGGGGGTTAGAGAGAGAGAGAGGGGGGGAGAGAGAGAGGGGGGGTGGGGGCTACGTTGTTCATTGTGAATATAATAACTTTGATACCATGATTGTGTTATCAAAACAATTCAGTATGTATATATTTTGTTGTCTTACATGTACCCTTCCTCTTTCTCTCTCATTCTCTTTGTACTCGTTTGTCTGTCTGTCTGTCTGCCTACCTGTCTGTCTGTCTCTCTTATCTCTCTCTCTCTCTCTCTCTCTCTCTCTCTCTCTCTCTCTCTCTCTCTCTCTCTCTCTCTCTCTCTCTCTCTCTCTCTCTCTCTCTCTCTCTCTCTCTGTTTTCCTCTTCTCCATCTCCTTCCATCTCTCTCTCCGTCCACTCCTTCTCCCTCAGCTTTCCCTTGTTTTGTTCCTAGATACTTATTTTCGGTCCCTCCACATCCCATTTCTTAAGTATTTATGTATAATGCTGAATTTATTATGTGTCTGTTTATATTGATAATGTGCTTGCTTTGATAATAATGTGTGTTCGTTTTCTTTGCTTTGTATGCCTTTCTTATTTATTGAATTCTTTGCTTTGATTTTCTTTTCCTTTTTTGTGTGAGAAAAAAGTATTTATACTTACTCTATTATCCTCAGAAAATAAAAGTTATTCATTCATTCATTATTCATGTTTACGGAGCCCGTCTTCGCTCTCACTCTCACTGTGCTATTGGCCCTTCAAAGTGTCTTTTACTGCATTCCTCTGTTAATGCTGATCACAAATAATTATATGGTCATTATAGTTTATAGCTACTGTGGGTTTTTTAAACTCACCACCACTATAAACAAATTCTACCCAACCCTTCAGAATAGTAGTCGCCTCCTCTACTATCTCGCAGTCATAGTCAGACACGACAGATTGGCACTCTCTCTCTCTCTCTCTCTCTCTCTCTCTCTCTCTCTCTCTCTCTCTCTCTCTCTCTCTCTCTCTCTCTCTCTCTCTCTCTCTCTCTCTCTCTCTCTCAAGTACCTAATGGACAAATTTATTCATTGGTAATGTCCATGTATTTTACTGCATACATTACTACTTCCATCCAATAATGCCTAGATTCTTTGTACATTTTTTGCCTATGTCATTGTGACTGACTGTCTGTCTGTCTCTCTGAGTCTCTCTCTCTCTCTCTCTCTCTCTCTCTCTCTCTCTCTCTCTCTCTCTCTCTCTCTCTCTCTCTCTCTCTCTCTCTCTCTCTCTTAATCCCATCTTTTTTTCTTCTTTAATTGTAGAAAATATTGTGTGTGTTATCGTAGCAAATTTGCCATTTTTTCGTGATTTTTTAATTTTTAATACCTTATTTCAAACCACCAATTCAAACTCACAATTTCTCATATTTGTATCCATATTTGATTTCATCAATCCTACCCTTTTTCAATTAATTTATGTGTTCATTTGTGTTAATTTTTCCCTTTTCCATTGCTTGACTTGATTGTTATTTCATGATTAAATTTTTATTGTTGCTTTATGCATGTTGTGAATGTGTGAGAGAGAGGGCATGGTGCAAAGAAGCTATTGTAGCTTATCCATTTTACCCTCAATAAAACATTTGTATTCACTCTCTCTCTCTCTCTCTCTCTCTCTCTCTCTCTCTCTCTCTCTCTCTCTCTCTCTCTCTCTCTCTCTACTATTAACAGATTTCAGCTCAGCTGTCCAGAATAGCCGCGACAGTCGCCTAATATCTGGAAGTCATAACCTGATACGACCGACTGGCACACACAGTCTCTCTGTGTGTCTCTCACACACAAACACTCTCTCTACTATCCAAGAGAAGTAACTACAATAATGCCCAGATTTTATCCTTTAGGAGTAGTTGCTTCCCTTCCATTAGAAACCAAAGCAGGTTGAGTCTATTTTTGAGATCTCACTCTCAAAATGGCCTCTTCAAAATGTTTTCTACTGCATTCCCCTTGCGATCCTGATCATAAATATATATGGTTATATGGATCTAACGCCAATGGTTTTAAAACTATGGGCACTTTTATCTGGACAGACACACACACAGTCAGCCACACCACGGATTTTATTATATAGGTATAGATACTGCTGGACAAAAGAAACTGTACACATGTATTCAGTTCACCAGGTGAACGCTACATGTATGAACACTTTACAAATCTGCTTTCAGTTCACCAGGTGAACGTTACATGCATGAACACTTTACAAATCTGCTTTCAGTTCACCAGGTGAACGCTACAAGTATGAACACTTTAGAAATCTGCTTTCAGTGAATGAGAACCAGGTGAGCACCACATGTATGAACACTTTACAGTCTGGTTTCAGTGAATGAGAACCAGGTGAGCACCACATGTATGAACACTTTACACGTTTGGTTTCAGTTCACCAGGTGAGCATTACATGTATAGGCTTAAGCACTTTACAAATCTTGTTTCAGTGAATGAGAATCCAGTTTTAGGATCTACAAAGTTTCTTTCTCTTAGTTTTTCTCTTTCTGTTTCCCTAAGATCTTCAGTCAACTATAAATTATAATGGTGTTTCATTGCATAAGTAGGCATACCTAATCATAATCCCTATTGTTAAAAATTCGGGACTTTACTGGTATTTCACTGCCTCCGGGTATTGTCTCCAGGATCGTTCCCACCATCTTATTATCTAGTAATGTCCCATATGTCTGTTCCAGACCGGAGGGTTGAGCAGTTCTGTCAAGAAAGCTACTTTCTTCATTTTGATTCTTGGAACTCCTAGCCTGCTAGTAGTAGTACAGCATACCACGTTAAATTATGACAGAAAGGTGTGTGTGTGTTTTGCAAAGACAGACGCGTGTGCTGGGAAGCATACCATTGTTCCCACATACCGCTAGTCCCACAATGAAATGCTACTTCCGTTTATAGGTCTATGACTAGTCCGTCGCCATCGTGAATATAGTAACAGTTACTCGCGATAGCGACGACTAGTCCCACATACCAAGGCCTATCTATAAGCCTACTTTGCACATACCGCTATTCCCACAAAATCTCTCTCTCCGTTTGTCAAACCCGGACAAACGCGCACGCGCGCTCGTACACACACACACACACACACACGCGCGCGCGCGCGCGCGAACTCACACACACACATAAGCCCATCCAGTATAATACTTGTAGCTACATGAGCGTTGCACACACGCACAAACAGCGGTTTGTGGGACTGGCGGAATGTGGTAACAATGGTATGCTTCCGTGTGCAGAAGGATCAGCCTTATCAAAGTCTGAAAACTCATTGTTCATGCCAGGCAGGGCCTACAGTAGCTTGCATTAAGCCTTTGGGCGGGATATATTTCTGCTGATGCTTCTACAGCTTCTCCACACCCTTGGTGGTCGCTGTGTAGAATGTGAATGGGCAATAATCACAAATCCCTTTAGCTTAGTCCAATTCCTCGTGATTAGACTTGGGCCTACAGGGATCGGCAGGGAATGAAATGATGTCTTCTGGTATCGTAATCACGAATGCGTCTTAAAACAGCTAGCACGGTGGTGTGGTTTTCTCAGATTACCGTGTTCTCAATTTATGTGCGCATGCGCGAAATGGAGACAATAATCTCTTAATGTACCAGTGTTGCATATTTTGACGATTTTCAGAACATTGACCTATAAAATTTGCAATTGTAGGGGAAGACGGGGTAAAAAGCGTATGGGCGGGTAAGAAGCCCACCCCAATTATCTCATGAAATAAAGAAAATTTTAGTCAAATTTGCCCATGAGACGAATGCTAGACATTAACGCTTGTCTCATGGGCAAAATGAGACTGAAATTTGCTTCATTTCATGAGATAATTGGGGTGGGCTTCTTACCCGCCCATGCGCTTTTTACCCCGTCTTCCCCTACATTGTCTTGAGACCTCTGTTAGGACAATTGTCCTGTTGTGTCACAGTTGAAGCGGACTTTTGTCATTGTTTTTGCAGCCAAGTGGATTGTCATTCCCAGATGGGAATCAAACACCTTTCTCTTATTTTTATCATCTGCCTCAGATTTATGACAAGTATTTTTGGGTTGATTTATTACAAAAATTCACGTCATGATGCTGGGCTGAGTATTAGGTGTCCTATTGAAATTGCATGTTCAGGACAATAATGATCCTATTGATGTTCTTGAGTTAGGACAACTGTCCTATTGGGGGTCCCAAACATGTGCATCACTGATGTACTATCAACTTTTATTTTGTGTGTATTTGACGGTTTCAGGTTAGGGTTTGGGATAGGTTTAGGGTAAGTTTAGTGTCGAATACACACCAAACTATATTGATGGTACGTTATGATCAATTTTGCGCAACAAAGTCAAGCGGAGAACATTACACGGGTCGTAACATGTAAATTAAACTAAACTGTCAAAAGGATTAGCCGTTCATTCTAATTTACATATCACTAGCCGTGTTAACTGTTTGACACGCTCTCATGACTATGGTACTTATATTGACAAATAACACGAACACTTTGTTATGAACAGAAACAACTCGGCTTTCCTTTGGACGAAAAGACTTAAGACCAGCCACATGTCCACTAAAATCGTACGACTGTACGATACGATTGGATCACGTGGTCTGCAAGAACAAATGTGATTCGAAATCACGTGATCGAGTCGTATCGTACAGTGTCGTACAATTTTAGCTGACGTGTGGCTGGCCCTTGAATCTGGCTGATCCTCTGGTTGATGGAGCTGCGGCACTATAGCGATCACTGATCTATTTGCTTCACACGCTTGGCTCTTTTCGAACATGAATGCAGAGCGTGAAGACTGACAGGCACACTCGCAGAAACACAGAGAGAGAGAGAGAGAGAGAGAGAGAGAAACGAAACGAATTTTTATGTATACAGGGTAATGAGCTAAACATTGCTTTTTTACACTCAGCCCTGTGGCCAAACAAGAAAACTAACAGACCAACAAATAAATAATGCAAAAACATTATAAAGTAACATAAGTATCAAAGCAATCCTTCAAACCATCATCAAGAATAACAAGGGCATCGCCGGGTGGCAGATATGTCCTTTGCCGGTTATGCCCTGTACATGCCCCGCCCTGTACCTCCCTTCCCCCTCACATCTTAGGTCCCCGTCCTCCTTGTGACCTTTGGGTGATGCACCTACACACCCTTGACTGAGTGCAAATCGTTTTCCGGGATGCACACCCTTAATTGGTGGGGTGCACACCCTTAACACTGAGACATGTCTGCCAGTCGACAACATTTAAGCCCCACGTGGCACATTTTGTGGTAGGATGTCTTTTACATTTAGTATTAGACCCCCTCCTTTACCGGGATGTACTCATTTGCGATCTACAATCGGCAAAGGACAACAATATATACAAAATAGCAATGTAAGAGGGAGAAGACTTAAGGACAACAGACAGACAAAATAAGGAATTTGAAAAGTATGAGAGAGAGAGAGAGAGAGAGAGAGAGAGAGAGAGAGAGAGAGAGAGAGAGAGAGAGAGAGAGAGAGAGAGAGAGAGAGAGATGATTTAAGCATATTATTGTTGTTGCCTGTCTGTCGTTTCCGACAATGACTGCCAGATAGCAGAGGAGGCAGATACTATTCTGGCGGGCTGGGCGATAATTATCTTATAGCGGAGATGTCTTGCCCAGGGTACATCCCCACTCTCTCGGCCAAAGAGATTTGAGGATGGGGAAGGTCCCCAAAGGCCAGCCCATCCGTTTGGCAGAAGCACCAGAGCCGGTGCAAAGGCCCCTTCGTTCGAGAATCATAGTCTTCCACGAAAGTCTAAGCTGTACCATAATATTCCAATACTGTAGAATATCATTTATATACTGGTCTCCAAAATTTTCTTGGAGGCATGCTTATTGAGAGCTCTGGTTGCCGCCCTTAAATACACATTCGTGTCTAACTTTTGGTCAGCAGTGTTCACTACAGTCATGCCTTGCACGTGCAATAGGCAAGAAACCTGCATCAGCCCTGATTCTTCAGCGAAAAGAGACCAAACTTTCGTGAAATTCTCGTGAATTTGCCACATTTTAAGCGTACCTGAAAACGCTGTTGCTGTACTGCAATGTCTGCAAAACTGGTTCAGGCACGTGCAACAGGAAGGAAAGTTATTGAGTAGCCTAAGTTTTGCCATTTTTGTCATTGTTGTCTTAGTGTACAATAAATAGATATCAAGCTGCTGAAAACAGAAGCCGGCCCTTAACTTTTGGAGACCAGTATAGTACAGCTCTCATTTACTATTGGCCCTTTCTACAGGCTAATGTCAACCAGTGATAAAAGCAATTTGAGTAAAAGGCCACACGTGACTGCCAACATGCCACTTCAATTGTCCTTAATTAACTCGTCTCGCAAGCCTTGATTTGTGATCCGAGGAAACGTGAACTCGCTGCCATTTAAGAACATTTAATGACAGCAGATCAAGATGAATGGGTACATTTCCACTGGCCATTCGTCTCGTGAAAGGCACGTGCCGAGCGGGAAACATGCACAAGAGAGAACAGCTAAAGGGGGCGTCTGGCTCAAGACTATTTTTGACCCCTTTTAGACACGAATTCGTAACTTTAAGGCATAAAAAAAGCAAAAAATCTAACTTTTTTAAACCCCTTTTTAGATACAAAAACGCTACTTTAAGGGGTAAAAAAGTAAAAATTCGTCTCCCCTTTATTCTGCCAAATCAAAAAAAAAAAAAGCCGCTACTTTTAGGGGGCACAAAAAAAAAAAAAACGGGGAAAAAAACATCGCCATAGAATGGGGAAATCCTGATTGAGTCATCACTACCTACATAACAGGGAATTCCCGATTAAGTAGCCATCTATTTTAGACAAATTAAACAGGGGATATAACTCAGCCCTTTTGCTCAAATTACACCTAATGTTGTTGTTTTTTAATTTAAAAAGCGGGTTGTTTTATAAACTATTGTGGAAACTGAATAAAGACATTATTGTTTAGTTGTTGTACTATTTGATTAAAACTTTTAGAATAAAGAACTAAGTAAATAAGTTAAATTATTATTGTTTTAATCAAATAAATAACAAGTAAACCATCATAGATATTTTGCAAGATTTGTTAGTTATATAATACTGTGTTTAGTAAAAGTGATTAGGTGTTTGTTTCCTTCCCTTATCTTAACTAACATTAACGCAATCTTTACTCACTTTTAGCCTCCAAATAATCTTCTATTTCGTTTCGTACGTCTGCAAAAGGGTCACTGGCACAGTTTAAAGACTTGTAAACCCGCAGTCGTCAGAAGATTGTTTAAATGGGGATTATAAAGTGAGAAAAAGAAAAACTCTACTTACTTTAACCTCCAAATAATCTTCCACTATGAAACGTCTAACAAAAGGGTCACTGGCACGGTTTAAACACCTATAAACCCAGACGTAGGAAGATTGTTTAAATGGGGGTTCTAAAGTAAGAAAATAGAGTAAATATAGTTAATGTTGTTAAGTGTGTAGGGAAATTCAGGAAACAAACACCTAAAACTGTACACAACTGACCTTGCTAACTCATCGCTAGTCCTTTGGATCTAGCTTGGGGTCCCATAGGGCCCGTGGGATCTCAAGTGAGATTCAGAGAACTGGTGGTGAGTTAGCAAGGTCAGATGAGCACAGTTTTGCTATTTTTTATAAAACGAGGTGAACTTACTTTTTCTTAAGTCACTTTTTTTTAACTTTATTTTTTGGTCCTTTTAAAACTTTTTTGGGTTAAACTTTTTTTTTTTTTTTTTTTTCCCCACTTTTTTTTTTTTTTTTTTTTTTTTTTTTTTTTTTTTTTTTTTTAACTTAAGCAAAAAATAAACTTTGGGGCTTTTTTAAAAAAAAAATAAAAAAAAGTTACTTAAGTTCTTTTTAAGTTCTTTTTTAAGAAGTTACTTAAGTTCTTTTTAAGTTCTTTTTTAAGAAGTTACTTAAGTTCTTTTTAAGTTCTTACTAAGTCATCTTCAAGTCATTCTCAAGTATTTATTAAGTTCTTATACAAAAACTTACTTAGTACTTATTAAGTTTTTATTGCATTAAAAATGGATCGCTCTCAGGTTTTAAGCTATTTGACTTTTGTTTTTCTTGTTTGTCTGCTACTTTTTCTGGTTGTACTGTTTGTACTTCTACTCGTTTTTTTAGCTTTGGTTGCATGTGTGTTTTATATAATTTATAAGACAAATAACCAACACCAGCAACCACACCAACAGTAAGCAATACAACATCGTAATTCGTACTGTTTTGTTTGTCTTCTTCTTTTTTAACTGGTATTGCGCTTATGGTTGATTCATCTGACAACAGTTTTTGTTTTGTTTGTTTATTCATTTTTTGTTGTCGATTCCACACTGATAACCTTTTACCTGCTTCAACTCGTCCTGGGTTCTTCGTTACCTTGGTTACTGTCGGACTGGGGCTTCGGTGTATTATTTAAGAGAAACTGATACAACAACACGACCCGTTCCAAAAAGAGCCTTTGTTAAAGAAGAATTACAGATAATTCCGCCAGACACAGTTCCGATTTGATTAGACAAAAAAAAAATGGGTCTTTAAATGGAGACTCAGAATAAAGAGATACTCGAGACAAAGAATTACGACATTTTATTGAAAAGATTAAGGAATGCGCAGAAAGAAATTGTTCTATTTCAGCTATTAATGGAAGACGATAAAATAGTCAGTAAATACTTGTTTGAAATTGAAAGCAAAATAATGGATACTTTATCAGAAATTTACAACAAGTTTAACCTTGAATTTGACCCAGTATAAAAAAAGAAACCAAAAAAAATTGACCTTTTTTTTTTTGCCTTCACAAACATTTGTACTGACTAGGAAAATCAGTTTTTAACACTAGCTTACAAAACTTCTCTTTCCTCAGTTTTTGTTTAATTGACTTTTTTTCTTCTTTTGATTCAATCACATCATTTTCATCTAGACATTCATCAAAACTATTTTTATCTTTAGTAAAAAACAAAACAACTGTTTTTAACTGTTCTCTAAAGTCTTTTAAAACTGAATTATACTTTTGTGTTAAAATCCATACACTAATCCCTGCATGTCTACCACTGAAAGCTAACTTAGCTAAACTATTTCTTTTTTTAACAATGTCTTTTTCAGCCGAGCAGTCATCAATAATAAACAATGTTGACGTTCCTTTAAACAGTTGATAAAAATGATCTAAACATTCACTTAACTTATTACTTGGGTCAACCAAATAGACTTTATCATCCTCCCAAATGAACTTTCTTTCTTTGTATGATTTGTTGAATTCTAAAGTAGTACAAAAAATTACTATATGTTCAAAGTGATTTCGATAAACCGTTTGTATTAAATCTAACATAAATATCGTTTTTCCACACCCAGTCATCCCGCAAAATAACCCGCAATGTGGTTCTTTTGTAAGGAAATTTAAACTGTTCAAGTCCATTGTTTTAATACACAATATCTTTTAATCTGTTATTCTCAATGTTTAGCTGAGCATCGCATAGTAAATACACATAAACATATATTTGTTTGCCCACTTCCGCTGCTTCTTTATGAATTTGAATGTTTATTCCGCCTGACCCATCACCTACTGTTCTTCCGCTACCATGAAGTTTGTTATCATCAGTTGTTCTAAGATCTAACCACAAAGCATACTTCGAAGATAAATAATCTTCTAGTCTAACATCATGAAGATGGAGGTCTTTGCAAATTAAATCAACAGACGGATCTCTTAGTTGCCCGCCTCCACCAAACAGTTTTCTTATTTCATCAAAGTGCTGATAAGGTAAAAGACCGCTCGCAAACAATTGGTTCGGTTGCCCTTCAATCGCAGTAGTCAGCTTAGTTATTTTTGGATTATAAAACCTCTCGCTTAATCTATTAAAGGGTTTTTTGGTTTCTTCAAACAGCAGCAAAATTCCTTTCAACGACCTTGCCGATATATTCAAATCGATGTTCCAGATTGTGTCTGCTGTGTTTTTAGTTAACTTACTGTGATTTAAAATTCTGTTGTAGTATATTGCTAATCTTGTCTGATATTGTTGCGAGATCAGCCTCGCTAATTCTTGATGTTGAACAACATCAAACTCTAATGCGATGTCTGAGATACTATATTTTGCATTTGGATCTGTTGTTTTAATAACACGACTATAATCATTAAAAGTCAATTCATACATAAGCCTATCTTGTAAGGCTCCCTGATAATACGGGGAGTGCGTGTTCAGCAATTCAAAGTCAAGAGGTATATAAAATCGACTCCCATATATTTGCGCAACCAACTCATCTTTATTGTTATCTTTTTTGTCTTCAGCATCCATTCTATGTCTGAGACCATTATCCCCCTGTATTCCCTGATAAGTCCGATCTTTTCTTTCATTTTCTGTGAGCCACAGGTCGCTATAAATCAAAAAAGCATCTGCGTTATCTAAAGACATTACTTCTCTCCCTTCAAGTTTAATAGTAATCTTGTTGACGATCGCTCTACCAAGATTGCCAACTATACTTATATTTGAATCCGTCTCTGACTCCAGGCCTATTTTAAATGCAAGACGAGCAGTGCCTGGCACGATGACTTCATTACTCCCCAGACTAGGAAATCTTACTGATAATATTTGTCTTTGATCGATAGTTGAAGGATTATTACTTATCACGATACTCTGTCTGGTTCCTTTTACACCGAGTGGTTCTTTTAACCGTCTGTATGGATCAAGACTCGACCCGTATGATTGCGACATCTCTCTTTTTTTTAGAAATAAAATAAAAACATAATTATAAATAAAAACATGGAAGGAAAAGAAGCAGTCCACGATTATGATGCCTTTGACGATGAAGCTGGAGATGACATGAGTGAAGACATTCCTTTATTGTCTCGTCGTCGTAATCTACCATCTTTAAGACAAGAACTAGATGAAGCAGAACCAAACCCGAATGTAGAAGTTAGACCAAGGGAAGATAATATAGTAGTTGGAAAATCTCAATTTGAAATGCACTATGAAATACAGAAATCGAAAGTAATGGCTTTTCGTAAATTTATAGGTCAAGATTTATCCGATTTGTATGATCCTAATGACTATGTTTTAGATGGTGAAGGTCATTTATTTTTGAATAATAATGAATCAACCCGACTTACACACAAAAATAATCCAGCAAAGTTTTATAAAATAAGTTCACTAATTTCTCATGGCGTCCCGATTAAGGATCTAAGACGTATTGGCGTTGACATAAAACCAAAACCAACCCTAAGCACACAAGCTGTTTCTACTCTTCAAAACACACTACAAGAACTACCTACTGATTCCCATCTTCAATCGATTCCCCTTAGAGACTTAAGCGCAACTGCGGACAACATCATAGAAATGGAAACTAGTTTTATAGCTTTAGAAGATGAAGAAACCCATTTAAAAACATTACATGATTCACCATTACCTATGAGAGAACTAATGGCGCTCAATTCAACATTACAAACTACCAGAGGCGAGTTAACAAATAATCTAGCAAAGTTAAGCGAACTGGATGCTCACATTGACAGAGAAAAACAGAAATTAGTTGAAGCGGACGACAATAACCTAGGACAAGACGTAAAAGACAGAATCATGCAAAGACTAGATGATCTTCAACAAGAGAGAGCTGCAAGACTAGAAGTACTGTCAACTAACCGTGAACAATTACGAACACAAGTCAGCAGAATAAAAGAAACCATCCAAAGAATTTTACACGAAGATACAACGTTAGCAGAAAGAATAAAAACTTTATTTAGAGAGCAAGGAGTCACGATAGCGAGCGTTATGACAGCTTTAGGGTTTGCAATCTCTACTTTAGTGTTTGCTTTAACAGGAACAGGTGGTGGTGGTGGTCAATTACCTTCTCCACCTTCTCCACCTTCGCCATCAAAAGACTCTTGGATTAAAAAACAACTGGAACATTTAACGAATCTATTAAAAAAATTAGGAGAAAAAGCACTAGATGCGCTACCCGGTATATTAGGTGGAATTGTTAGTTGGCTTTTTTCTACTGCAAGCAAAGTAGTCGGTTTTATGGCTGAACACTTATGGATGCTAATAGTTTTAGTTGTAGGATTACTCTCTAGTAAAATAAAAATAAACTAGACCGGCTGCTGTTAGAAAAATAACTAGTGCTGTCTTTTCGTTTTCGTGACTGTCAGTTAAGTTCGTTAAGTTCGTTGAGTTCGTAGAGTTAGTTAAGTTCATAGAGTTAGTTAAGTTCATAGAGTTAGTTAAGTTCGTTGAATTCGTTAAGTTAATATTCTTTTTTTGACTGACAGGGATTGGATGGTGTGTTCTTTGTATGATCGACAATGTAGAATTTATTTTTAAATTTTTACCAACTGCTTGATTATCTTTTGCTATAAGGATTTCGTTGTTATAGTTTACAATTGTTCCTATTTGAAGTCTAAGATCAGAGGGCAGCATGTATAATCCACTACCAACAGCAAAGTCTACTTTTGATCTTGCAAATCTTAAAACGTCTTGATACCTTTTAATGCTTGCTGGGAGGTCAACTGTAGAATTGATTGCATCTTCTAAATTAGCTAAATACTGTTTTTGTGCATCAAACCCAGTAGAAGGATCCATTATCTCAGATTTAACTTGCGCTTGAGATCCCAGCAAACACCACACGTAAGTACGAATAGAATCATTTACTCGTTCTATTCCCGCCTTTGTCAGTCCTTCAGAAGTATCAAGAATAAAAGTAGACCAAGCGTTTTTATGTTTTTGTTGAATAGATCCCAGATGAACGGTCGTACCTGAAGAAAAAGACGTGTAAGGAGGATTCCAATCATAGTTATACTTTCTGTGCACGCCCCAATAATAAAGTGTTCCCAACCCATGATTACGATCTAACTTTTGCCTAAAGTCTGTATTCAAGTTAATGTTAAACTCATTACAAATCCGTTCAAAGGCCTTCAAGTCAATTCTGTTGTTGAACGGATTAAAAGTAGAATCATTCGGTAATGGAGCATGCAGTTCAGACAAAATACGCTTGAAAGTATAATAGAAATGAAATCTATAAACTGCTTTTACCATGACTCCAGGATGATTTAAGTGATCAGCGAAAGAAACACCACACCCTGTTGTTGCACAGAACACAGCAAAGTTTAACTGGTTTTGATAAAACTGCATTGGATGACTAAACCATGCCTTTGCGATGTTATCATGTTTAACACTAGGATTTAAATAATGGTTTAATGGATTACTGACCTTAACTTCAAAAGAATCAACTCCCACTGCAACAACTATTGAATCAACAGCTATAGTTTTAGGGTTATATGATCCAACTGCATATTTAACGTCTTTGTTATATTTAAAAGCATTCATTTATATATTCGCAATAAAAATGTTTATTTATATAACTGATCAAGACGAGCCAATAACACTACAATGCCCTTTAGAAAACAGTGATGGTAACCTTAAAGTTGCGCTCCATGAAATTTATTACAAAGTCAAATGGATTAACATAAGCAAATCCTTTAAAAATAATTGGATAAGAAAAATTAATAGCGCAGGGGAAATTGAACTAACTATACCAGACGGTTATTATGGTTTTTGTTCATTAAAAGAAATGCTAAGTAATTTAAACATTACTTTAAAACTTAATGAAGGAAATTTAAAAGTAGCGCTAATATTCAATGATCAAGAAAGAGTAAGTTACACCGTTGCACCAGAACTAGCAAAAATGTTAGGGTTTAGACCCCATAGTAGTAGTAATATATATATAGCTTTTCACCTACAGAAGATAACTATACTTTTCAAGGAGAAAACTCGCTTAATCTTGGAATACATTCTTTATTATACGTCCATTTAGATATTTTGAGTACGGATGTTAACTTATTTGATAACCAGCCGTCTACTGTGTTAAGAGTTCTTCCAACAGCAAAAGCAGCATACTGTGATTACGAAATTATTACATTCACTAACTTACAGTTTAAAGAATTAGTTTGTGGGGTTCACCATTCACTAAAAATAAGAATAACTGACGAAAAAGGAAAAGAAGTTCAGTGCGACAGCCTGAATGCTTTATTAGAAATAAAATAATTTAGTATAAAACTATGTCGCGCGGACCAGATCAACCGGTTATGCTTGACCCTGTTAGATGCGCAACTTTAGAATTGAAGGACCTAGCAGACACAGAAGACTTTGATTTAAATGGGGAGATAGGAGCGCTGTATGGTTTTGAGTACACAAACAACGGCTATTATAAACGAGCAGAAATAAGTGATAAAAAGGTTCCTAAACTAGAGCAACTGCGTAATGTAGTAGCTGACAATGTTGGCCAGTTTGAATATAAAGTTGTTAGGGAAAGGGATAACAAATGGCATTTAATTCCATTCATTGATTGGGAAATAAAGTTTGAATTTTTAAGCCCGTTTACATTCTTTGATAATAACAAATACTTTCGCAAATCATTTAACTCAGGGCCGTTACATGTCAGTCTGATTCCACAAAACAACAGCAGAAGAGAAATAGCAATCAAACCTTATAAAAAGAGACAGTACATACTGCATAGAAAAAAGACAGTGACAAAAGATGCAGCCACGCAATTAGAGTTCATTCCTAAAATGGCTTTAGCAGACGAATTTACTATGATATTTGAACTTTCTGTTAGAGCAGACAACCCTGATTCCCTACCTGTTGGTGTTAGCGACAACCTAATGAAAGGGATTCTTATTTCTTGGCAAAACTTGGATGTTGAATCAGTGAGATGTACTATCGTTATTCAAAACCGCGGTGAAGAAATTAAGGCAGTGTCGACCAGCGATAAAGTTATATTGAGTGTTGATCCAGACAATCTTAAAGAATTAACGTACATTAATGTTACTAATTTAGATCTCATTGGGTTTTATTACACTGAAAGCATTTTGCCTGATGATCTTCTTAAAATGATAGCAAGTGCAAATTAAATGTTAAAATTTTTTTTTTTAAATATAAAAAGATGTCCGTTACAGTTTATCCAAAAATACCGAAAGAAAATACTGACAAAGAAAAGACTGATGGTGGTGATGATCCTGAAATCAGAAAGTTCAGATTGTCTACCATTACAGAAATACAAAGAGAATTGGAAAAAGACCTCACTAACTATAACAGAACCAAACGAAGGTACTCTTGTTTGTTTAATACAGCAACATACTTAAATACTGGATTTGGGAGTCTAGGCACTTTAACAGCAGGAAGCTCTGTAGGGTTGTTAGCGACTGGTGCTGGATCAGTAGTAGCTTTGCCTCTAGGTTGTGTATCGTTGGCGCTGGGGTTGTTTTCAATGACAACGTCCGCTTTCAACAAAAAAATAAAAGTCAAACTTCAAAAGCATACAGCCATGGTTCAATTAATAATGGCAAAACTTAGTTCATTCCGATTAATAATTAGTAAAGCTTTGCAAGACTCTCAAATTTCGGATGAGGAGTTCAATAGACTGCAAGCTGACTACAATGATTACAAAATGCAAAAGTTCGAACTACAAAAAAAGTCAAGAATGAACTTTTCACAACCGCAAGACATAGAAGCGATAAAAAAAGAATGTGAAAAAAAAATAAACGACACATTAAAATCTGTTCTAGGGAAATAACAATAAGAACTCCAAAGGGTGCTTATTCAATTTAACGTATGATTACAAGTTTCGAAAGTCTACTGACTATGACACTTAGTTCTCCAGTGTCCAACTGCAAAGGAAAACTCAGGCGATTTAAACACACGCTTTGTATTGTTTGAGTCGAGTGATTTTTTATTTACAACTGTTGTGTTTATTTCGTGTAACTTAGACTGTATTTTTATGTTGTCATGATAAAACGTCTTGGAGTCAAACAGTGCTTCTTTATAGTTATCGTGTGTCATGACCATTTGAACAACCGGTCTAGAAATTCCTTTTGCTTTTTTAATTACGCTAGTTTGGCTGGCAATTGAATACATCTTTGCTCTCAGACCAACGTACTCTTTGATTATAGTTCCATTCAGTTCATCCTTCATCTTACCGATTACCTTTTTATTTACGGATGAATGTAATGAAGATTCACTTGGGTAGTCAGAGGTGTCATACCAGGAGACAACACCTTTTGCTGAATCTGTCTCTAAATCTTTGTAGAAGTCTTCAGTCGGAATGTCTAGAATAAATGAGTCCGTATCTGTATAAAGTACTCTGGAGTCTGGATAGAGTGGTTTAAAGTAGTCGTAAAGAAATTCTAGCATCAATAACTTAGACAATTCAAGAACAGCAAACCCAATGAAGACTGGTTTATCTAGCTTCACATTAATTTTTTTCATCATTATCCCGTAAAGGTTGTCATGGAACTTTTTGAAGTCTTGATAATTAGGTTTTGAAGTTAATTTGATTGCTTTGTTTTCTTGGGTAACTAATCTAACGTCTTTGCGTTTGTGCGGGTTTTCCATTGTCTTTCCAAAACAACTGTTGTTCATTAGTTTAAAGAAGTCTTTTTCTGAGGCGTCGGTAGCTTGAGTTCTGAGATTAGTGTTCTTCATTATATATGGTTCCATGAACTTCCTCTGAGTGTGAACGAAATGATTCTATGAACTGCTGTTAGTCTTAATCCGTGACGTAAATAAAATTGTAGTAATCTATAATGACAGACGTATTTTTTTTTGGAGTGTAGATTAGGCACAAGTTTAGGGAGGTCATTCCCCACTTGAAGTCTTTCAACTGCTAACGGGTAGTCATTGTGCAGGTCATGGAGTTCGTCCGGATAATCTAAGTCGACTTCTAAAATAAATCCTGTTTCGTAAGAATCTGATAATTTCAAAAGCCATTGCAAAAACTCTGCGATATTAAAATTAAAAGGAGCTGTAAACATTTTAAAGTTACGTAATGGAAGTGACTGGATCATCGCCCAACCATAGAGATTGTTTGCATCTAAATACATGATATAATTTGATGGTTTAGAAGGATCGTAGTCGTCTAAGTATTTGTTGTTAGCCTTGCAGTAACCGTGTGAAGCCATAGAGATTCCCCCGCGTAGTCCGTCTTCAATCATCTGGAGAGTTGGTAGATCGGAGAGTAAGTCAATCTGTATTTTGGTAAATCTTAAGAAAGCATCCCAACTCATACCAGGAGCAGTGATATAATTAGCAGGGTCTAGACTGTAATGTTTTATACACGTTTTTCTGTAGTTCTCGAATACATCTGCAAGCAAACAAACGTCAGCCATTAAATAGGCGTCGTGGTAGTCTCCCATGGTCTGGCATTTTAACTTAATCCACGCTGACTGAGCATGGTTGTAGTCAGAGTCGCTTATATCTTTTCCTTTTAAACTAGAGTAGAATGCACCTTTGGGAGGTAATTTTAAATCGTCGAACCGCTCCCAACTACTCATGTACTCATAAGGGTATACTCCTTTTCGAACAAGTGCTGGATCAAAGTATTTTTCTGTTATAGTGCATTTGGATAGTGACTGACCTAAAGACTCTAGTGATCCCATCAGATGTTGTAATGAATCGTAAAAAGACAATTGACCTAATGTAAATGTCATGTACTTTTCTGAAGACTGAGCTATACAACTGACGGTTCTAAATTCATCAGTAACTGCTTGTAGAATTAAATGAGAGTCATATCCACGTAGATTGTGAAAGAATATAGGCAGTTTCCAAGTCTTTGGTTCAAACTTTAACTGCAAATTACAGGAGTTGTGTGCTGCTCCTCTGAATTTTCCACTAATGTGATCATGGTCTCGTACTTTATAGATGTCTGGACAGTCAGGGGAGTCTTCCACAAACCCTTTTCCGCAAATCCAACATTCAGTAGCTGATTCAAATTGAATTAAATCTTCAGGTGTCATGATTAAATCTAATAAATTTAGTTGGTTAGATAGTACATTTCGTAGTTTCATCATTCTCATTAAAAAGTTTTTTGCAGCATCGGGTCCTCTATAAAGTTCTGGTGTTGAATGTTTCCCGTCTGATCTAACAACAATAAATGCGTATGAACAGATTTGATGATTATTCAATAAAACAGTTTTAGGAAGATTTTTAGGAGCTGGTCCTTGATAGGGTACAATGATTGACTCGAAATCAGCATAAACAACATAAGGACTTAATTGCAGTTTCTTCCAGTTTTTAAAGAACACCTTACTTCCTTCTTTCGGAGTAATAAGTTCAGTATTACAGTCAATGGATGAATTACAATGTTTTCTATGTTCAACCGCTGCTTGAATACTTGGCATTCTTAGTAAACATCTTCGACAGAATTCTTGTTTTTCTTTGTGATTTGTAGTATAGTTTATAAGTCTGCTCATTGTTCTGATTAAAGTGTAGTGTGTTTTTGTTCCGTCTGTTACTAAGAGAAGATCAATATGTTTTTTATCAGGATCACCAATCATGGGAGAGTTCTTTGAAACTCGGATTGGTTTAAGGTTTTCTTCTACAGACCATGTGTAGATGTTAATTGAAATTGGTTTATTCTGTTCTTCAAATTGATCAACTTCGCTTAGGCTTACAGGGAAGTCGATTCCATCAAAGTTTAATTCATTTATGTAAGGTTGATAGTTAATTACTCTTTCTGCGTTCTTTTTGATATAATGAAGTTTAGCTAAAACACACCACATAAAACATTTATCATCAGTATTTTTTATGTTTAATACTGCACGCTTTAAAACAAGTTCTTTAGGTAAAGGAATAAAGGAGTTTCCTACGATGGGGGCATATTTACTCTCCTTCATTTTAATTTCTAATACCCCGCCTTCTGACCAACCAGATCCTCTTAGTTTTGCCTCTTCTGATACGTTAATGAACTGGGTGATTAAATTGTCTGCCCAGGTTTCTGTAAAATCATTATATGAAAGAACTACTTGCTGTTTAGTAGAGACCCATACTTGAAGCTGCTCACCTTGGACTGTTTCATAATCTACGTACACTGCTAACATTACTTTAACTGGTGGTTCTATAGCTAGTTTTTCAGGTATTTGCGAAATAGCATGTTTTACACTTTTTAGTACATTTTTTGGATCAATAACTTCTAAATCCGTTTCTTTAAAAACTTTGTCTAAGTGCTCAATTATTTCATCAAGCGCCATTGTCATGTTGAGTTCCTTTTTCTAACTCAAATTATTTTGTTTAATTAAAAATAATTAATTTTGTTTCACCTAAAGTAGTGGCTTTTTTTTTGATTTGGCAGAATAAAGGGGAGACGAATTTTTACTTTTTTTACCCCTTAAAGTAGCGTTTTTGTATCTAAAAAGGGGTTTAAAAAAGTTAGATTTTTTGCTTTTTTTATGCCTTAAAGTTACGAATTCGTGTCTAAAAGGGGTCAAAAATAGTCTTGAGCCAGACGCCCCCTTTAGCTGTTCTCTACAAGGGATTGGTCAATATTGGCCGGAGGGAAATGATTGGTCAACATACTGCGGGTGACAAAAGTGGACAACTATTTTCTCTCTCTCTCTGTCTCTCTCTCTCTCTCTCTCTCTCTCTCTCTCTCTCTCTCTCTCTCTCTCTCTCTCTCTCTCTCTCTCTCTCTCTCTCTCTCTCTCTCTCTCTCTCTCTCTCTCTCTCTCTTCAGTGTGTGTGTGTGTGTGTGTGTGTGTCTGTGTGTGTGTGTGATTGGGTGGAGGGAGGGAGGTGCAGGATGAGGGGAGGCTTGCGTGGGTGACTGAATTGTAAGCCTATATTTGTCCACAGAGACTCTTCTCTTAACAGAAACTATTCTTGGTTATGACAAGAAGAGTTATAAACAATTTTACTCTAGCAAAATCTTAGGGCTCAGTCACCTATGATCCTAACACAACTAAAACTTTACTAACTTTAACTGACGAGGAGAGAACACGAGGGCATGATTTTAAATTAACAAAAAAACTAAATAACAGTCGTTCAGCTCAAAACTTTTTTACTAACAGAGTAATAACTGCATGGAACAATCTTTCTAATGAAACTGTAAATGCATCATCACTAAATAGGTTCAAAAATCTTATTGACAAAAAATTTAATACTATTATGTACTCCACAAATTTGGAGAAATAAAAAATATTTTTAAAAAAAACCCACAAAAAACCCACCAACCCAACCCAAAACAAATACACAATAGCCGTAGTAATTCACGGGCAAACAAAAAGAAAAAGGAAAATAAATATTTATATTTGAAAAAAATATCTAGAGGGCAAAAGGCTTCATAAGCCTACAGAGCCTAAACTGATATGATATGATATGATATGATATGATAGGAGCTTTCGGGGGCATCACGCTCCCTTCGTCAGCGTCGTCTGCTGGGAGGCCACTGGCGGTTCAGTGCTCACGATCGTGAGTACAGCTCAAGGCTGCACCCACGGCGCATGAGCGAACCAAGGAATAGTAAGCCGCTGGCAATTAAGGTGTCTCTCCCGCGGTCTCGATTCAGTGAGGGTATGGCGGCCTGGCTCCCTACACCCCTGTGAACCGTCTGCTGTCACGGTTCAGCACAGAGATGTTGTCGGGGGAGAAGTGACGGTCATAGTTGGCCATGTGAGACGCAACCGGTGAAGATTCCCGTCTGTGCTCCGTGACTCTCTTCCTTGGTTATTCTTGGTCAGTGAAAAGAAACTCTACGGAGAGCCGGGCAACAGAGGGTCTTCAGAGAAGCCCCCCTCAATCAAGTGTTTCGGCCCTGATTCCTTTCCTGGGGGGCTGCCTCCCAGAAGCTGATGATAATTTGAATGTAAAAGATGCAATCAAGGCTTCTTGTGAGATAATAAGCTAAAACTGTAGCATGTAAGTAACATTTTTCCCCCTCTTTTTCTTTTCCTTCCATTTTTATTATTATTTTCTGAGGGGGTGGAAACCCTGTAACCCCTCTCAAATCCATATTTGATGTAATACCCAAGTCCAAAGACATGTAACAATCTAATATGACAACAATGAGGCCTCCATACATTACATCAAAAGAAAAGGAAAGGAAACATTATTATATATATAGTTTATACCTATCTGAACCATCGCATTGCTATAAGTAAGCTTAGGCATATAAATCATTCCTTCTCAAAACTGCACATGATCGTCTCCAAATATGGAAGGAGACGTCACTCCCGTGACGATGTCGGTTTTCTGCGAAAGTTTAGAATTATCTTTTAACCTTTCAATCTGACACTAAACTGACCCTAACCCTATCCTTAACCATATCCTTAACCATATCCCTAAGCCCAACCCAAACCTTAAACCGTCAAATACACAAATAATAAAACTTTACTAAAAAAATTCGAATGTAGATGATTATGTGCAGTATTGAAAGCCTAGTCTTCTCATTTGTTTGATTCAGCCAATCGTTGGCGACTTCGTGTCAGTGTCACGTGATCAATCAGACGACATTTTGCCCGCGAAGAAGTGCTAGGCCGGTGTCACGATAAATAAGTAGTCGTATGAAATATTTACCTCTGCGCATGCGCATTATAGCAGTTACTTATCTCACGTGATTACTACTAACCCTAACCCTATCCCTAACCACGAAAAGAACCAAGAAATAGAGCAGGAGGGTGTAAATCTACATATTTGCCGAGAAATCGATGTACAAATCCATGCACTTAGTTTCGTAATGATTCACAATGGCGGACAAACAAACGATTCTGATTGGCTACGTGGCTAGAGGTAAAAATCTCAGAGGTAAAAATACACCGCCACACCGGTGTGGCGGTGTATTTTTACCTCTATGAGATAAGTAATCCTAGCCGGAAGTAGTCCTAGCGAAGCCAATCAGAATCGTTTGTTTGTCCGCCATTGTGAATTTTACGAAACTAAGTGCATGGATTTGTACATCGAGTTCTCGGCAAATATGTAGATTTACACCCTCCTGCTCTATTTCTTGGTTCTTTCCGTGGTTAGGGATAGGGTTAGGGTTAGGGATAGGGTTAGATGGGTGCAGTTCGCATGCGAGAGGTAGATATTTAATGACAGGTACTTATTTATCATAACACCGGGCTAAAGTGACACATTCTGGAATCATAGAATGAATCTCAAAACTTTGTCTAAAGCTTTTATAACCTTATTGAACTGAATTTGAGTGGTGAGTAGGTAGACTAATTGCATTTCTTTTGTTTCGGTCGATTTTTACATTTAGATATAGTCTAATTATAAGTGTAGCGAACAAAATAGTATTTTGATGAGCCCAAATTAGTATTTTTAAAAATCTAGGTCTAGTCTAGTAGTAGGCCCAGAGAGCTTATATAAACTATCTCTGGTAGGCCTCTAATATAAATATGTATTTATCTACAAGATGAAAATTTGGAGTTGTGGTACGAAATGTTCTAGTCTTACACTTGACAGATAATTCACCACTTTTCCCGAACAAGAAAAGGGAAACATCTCTAGTCTAGATCTAGTCTAGATCTAGATATAGCTTACGTTTTATTTTATTTTGCAAAATTAAAAATAATCAATCACGAATACTGTTATTGCTAGTATTACAACATAGGCCTAACTAATCCGACAGCAAGGAGATTGGGTGTATGTATTAACATTTAAATAA
Organism: Phymorhynchus buccinoides; assembly: GCA_017654935.2. Classification (NCBI taxonomy): domain Eukaryota; kingdom Metazoa; phylum Mollusca; class Gastropoda; order Neogastropoda; family Raphitomidae; genus Phymorhynchus; species Phymorhynchus buccinoides. Next base: position 2,997,088 of record CM065699.1, on the reverse strand, counting down.
TCACTAAAGAAAAAAGAAGCATTGAACATTTTTTCCGTTTCTTGAGGAACGATTTTATCTCATATTATTTCTCTCTCTCTCTCTCTCTCTCTCTCTCTCTCTGTGTGTGTCTCTCTCTCTCATGTTAATGTTTCTGCCAACAGTTACAAAAAATCAAACCCAACCCATTTTTCTCAGAGGAGAGTGAAATCGGAGAACAAGGAACCAACAAAAGTGTGAAGACTCCTACCCCATTCCGCGCAATGGGGACGTGCATGAAGACTCCTTGAAACTGGAGTGGAGGGGCATCGGGTCACGACGTCAGTGGTCAGCACTCCTCTCCTGCTAGACATCTCCTGAGGGAAATCGCCGCCTCGTGACAGATAAGTGTCCTTTCGTTTGTTTGTTTGTGCATTGTCAGTTTTGTGGGGAGCAAGCATTGTTGTGTTACAGTCCGAATGAAGGTGTCTTTTTTGTTTTCTGTCCACCATTTATTTTCTGTCTTCCCCTTTGTTTGTCTTTTTTTACATTGTAATTTTCTGTAAATTGACTGTCTCTTGACGTGTTTTTGTGTGGTGTGTACTGTGTGTGTGTGTGTGTGTGTGTGTGTGTGTGTGTGTGTGTGTGTGTGAGAGAGAGAGAGAGAGAGAGAGAGAGAGAGAGAGAGAGAGAGAGAGAGAGAGAGAGAGAGAGAGAGAGAGAGAGAGAGAGCTCTGTCATTCACTCTCTCTCTCCCTCTCTCTCTCTCTCTCTCTCTCTGTGTTTTGTTTGCTTTTGTCTTTATTGTTTTCGTATTTCTGTGTCTGCCCCTATTTTTTGTCCATTTGATTTATTTTTCCTTCTTTCACCAGTATGACTGACTGATGGTCTGTTCTACAGTGGAACCTCCCTTATAAGACTCCTCTTTAAAGACATACTTCTCTGAGACATTGCCCTCCTGTTTAAGACCTCATTTTGGATGATTGTTTAAGGTCTCATAAGAGAGGTTCCACTGTATTTGGATCACTCTTCCCCATGAGACTACAGGGGAATCCTTCAGTACAAATACAGTGGAACCTCCCTTATAATACTTCCCATTATAAGACTCCCTTCCACATAAGACCTACTTCTCTGAGACATGGCCCTTCTTTGTAAGTATTAAATTGCCTCCATTATAAGACCCCTCCCTTATAAGACCTCATTTTGGATGATCTTTGAAGATCGTATAAGGGAGGTTCCACTGTAGTTCCCCCACCATCTGGAGGTCCGTGCTAACAACTTCATTTTATCTATCACTCTCTCTTGACTTGACCTTTTCTTACTGCTATCTACTGTTTTTCCTGCATATTGGCCCTCTCTCCTCCCCCAAACACACACACTCACACACACACACACACACACACACACACACACACACACACACACACACACACACACACACACACGCACACACACACACACACACACACACACACACACATATTTTTTAAATTTGCATGCGATTTTTGTGTCTGATGAGGAAGTAAAGGGAAATGGGGGGAAATGTTGACCAAATGACAAGTTTTTCATTACCGAACTGTGCTAAGTGCATGGGCACATGGGACATTGTCATTTTACACCCAAACTACTAATTTCAGCCATCCTGACTATTCAAGACTTGTGTAGGGGGTAAACAGGTCTGCCATAGCAACTTTCATCCCAAACCAAGTGCCCAAAGGAAACTATTAGTAAAATGAGTAGATTCAGATCTTGCCTTCTAACTCCATGAAAGTTGGTCTATTTCAGTTAAAAAATGGTAGCCAGAAGAAATAAACGTCATTGGAAAAAATGACGCAAGCATGACGTGATTTCTTTACAATCTCTACGATTTCAAGGGGGGTTGTGCACTGACCCAACCAACGTGCAGACCCGTCAGTACTCTAGGATCCCCAAGCATGGGTAGAGAACAGCTAAAGGGGGCTTCTGGCTCAGTTTCGGTTTCGGTTTCGGTTTCACTCCTCCGTTTATTAAAAAACGGCTAAAAAACACTACTTTTTCTTATGCTTTTTAACCCCCCAAAAAGGTATGATTTAAGCCATTTTCTTGCGTTTTTTATCCACAAAAACAGTGCGATTCAATCGTTTTTACTCACGAAAACAGCGTGATTTAACAGCTAAAGGGGGATTCTGGCTCAAGAGGAAAATCTTCTACTTTTAGATACAAAAACGCTACTTTAAGGGGTAAAAAAAGTAAAAATTCGTCTCCCCTTTATTCTGCCAAATCAAAAAAAAAAACCACTACTTTTAGGGCAGAATAAAAGCAAAAAATCAGACTTTTTTTTAAAACCCCATTTTAGATACAAAAACACTACTTTTAAGGAGTAAAAAAAAAAAGAAAGAAAAAAAAAAAAAAAAAAAAATTCTTTGTTAAATATTGTGATGATTTTATTCTTTCTTCACAAACACTTATTTTGTCTGTAGCCTTATTCTCAAAGGGGGTCTATTCTACTACTATGAACCGGTCTAGGCTTTCTACCGTAATTAAAGAGATCAGATAACCGTCGTCGCCTCTGACTAGACTGGAGTACTGCCAACTTGTATTTAAGCTACAGGGGATTTCCGATAACGTCAAGCATAGTGAAGAGAGGAATTCATATCATTCTCCGAATTTGAAAAAAATTCATTTCATTTTTTACATTCCTAAAAAATTCTTTCACTTTTTTTTTTTTTTTTTTTTTTTTTTTTTTTAAACTTTTTATAAAACAATTTTTTTTCTAAGAAGTTACTCAAGTTCCTTTTAAGTTCTTTTTAAGTTCTTTTATAGGTTCTTAAACAAGTTCTTGTTAAGTCAACTTCAAGTTATTAATAAGTTCTTGGTAAGTCACATCAAGTATTTATTAAGTTCTAACACAAAAACTTGACAAGATCTTATCAAGTTCTTATTTAAGTTATTGTTAAGTTCTTATCGAGTTACTTACTTAAGTTATTGGCAAGTTTTTATTAAGTTCTAAAACAAAAAAATTATTGCATTAAAAATGGATCGCTCTCAGGTTTTAAGCTATTTGGCTTTTGTTTTTCTTGTTTGTCTGCTACTTTCTCTGGTTGTTTTGTTTGTACTTCTACTCGTTTTTCTAGCTTTGGTTGCATGTGTGTTTTATATAATTTATAAGACAAATAACCAACACCGGCAACCACACCAACAGTAAGCAATACAACATCGTAATTCGTACTGTTTTGTTTGTTTTCTTCTTTTTTAACTGGTATTGCGCTTATGGTTGATTCATCTTCATTCTGAGACAACAGTTTTTGTTTTGTTTGTTTATTCATTTTTTGTTGTCGATTCCACACTGATAACCTTTTACCTGCTTCAACTCGTCCTGGGTTCTTCGTTACCTTGGTTACTGTCGGACTGGGGCTTGTTTGCTGTTCTGTCTGATTCGTTTGATTCTCTGTCACGTTCATTTTTAATAGCCATAAAATCTATATGATTAAAAGTAATTAACCCCATAACAACTGGTGATAAAAGCCCGCCAAACCTATAAAAAAGATCACAACTAAGAGACTCTAATGATTTAGTTAAAACAGGATCTTGACTTAAATCGTACATTAAATCTTGGCTTGAATCGAGTGGAAAAAACTGACTAACTAACTTAGTGTACAAGCCTATTACAGTTTGACCTAAACTTTTAACCATTTTAGATCCTAATTGTGCTTCGTATCTGGTGTAGTACTTTTCAATGTCAGCAGAAGACATTTGTTGAATCTGTTCTATACTAAATTCTGTTCCTAAGTATTGTTTTGTTTTTCCACACGCAGCCAGAGAATACAACTTTTCCTTTTTATTCATAACACTTGTCGACACTTCATCAGACATTACGGCTTCCTGCGCATTTAACAACAGTTCGTCACAATTCATTTTTAGTTGATTTATTATTTTTGTTTTTAAAATAAAAATGAGTGCCGAAAAAACTGTTGCTAACCTTGTATATCAATCTGCTCTGATTGGTGGACTTTCTGTTGCGTACACGATGGTTGGTAAGAAACTATTGAAAATGAAAGCAGCTGACCTAGGAAAACTTGACCTAGAGGACTCTGGTAAACTAATCGCTATAATCACTGCTTCAATCGCAACAAAAGACTTTCTAGTTAAGCAAGGAATAATTCCAGAAAATATATATATGTAAAAATAAAATGGCTTCACTCGCAATGATGATTGGCGGTGCTGTAGTAAACGCACTTGCTTTTTCAGGAAGTAATTACATGTTCAGTAAACTAGAAACAAACAAGGAAAGACAAAGACATAATCGAGCAATGGAGCAATTAGCAGCAGCACAAGACACCTATGAAAAACAAAGACTCGCTCAGTTAGATTTTATTAACAACAAATTAAAACTACAAAACCATGCAGCATACACTTTTAAGAATGTTGACGACGCCATTAAAGAGTATTATTTAGTGACAGGAGAAGACCTCCAACAGCTCCCACCACCAAAACTAAGTGACTTCTACCAACCATCCGAAAAACAAAAACTCCAGGAAATAGCTTTTATTGTAGTTGGTATGACTGCTGTTTATTTCATAGCAAAAAACGTGTAGTATTAAAATGAATGATAAACTATCTAAAATTTATTATTCACCAAAAGGTTATTGGAAAGGTTTAACTGCTATTCAAAAATTAAATCAAGCTGCTGGAGTCACTGAACAAACAGCAAAAGAATGGCTATCTAAACAAGCTATATGGCAAATTTATCTACCAGCACCTAAACGAATTAAAAGACCGCACTTTGTTAACACAACACCAAATGACACTCACCAAATGGATCTTCTATACTTACCTCATGATTTAATCAGAAGAAAAAGATTTAAATACGCGTTGACAGTTGTTGATTTAGCTTCAAGATATAAAGATGCTGAACCATTGACTGATAAAAGTGCTACTTCAGTCTCTGTTGCTTTACAAGAAATCTATAGACGCGGTCCATTAACCTATCCTCGTTTAATTCAAGTTGATGAAGGAAAAGAATTTAAAGGACAATTCAACCAGCTAATGTTAAAACACAAAGTATCTATTAAACGCGGTATTCCTGGAAATCATAGATCACAAGCCTTAGTCGAAAACTTTAACAAACAATTAGCTGAACGACTTTTCTCTTACCAATATCACAGAGAACTCCTTGATTCAACTAGAAACACTGAATGGGTTAGAAGATTAAGTAGTGTTCTGAGAGTCATGAATAACGAAGAATCTAAAGTAACAGGATTTAAACCAGTAAAAGCAATACAGAAGAAAACGATTGACACTTCGTTAGACACACCTCATGAACATTTAATTTCAAAACAGCTGATACCGTTTGGAATCAAAGTTAGGTTTCTTTATGCACCAGGAGAAGCGGAAGGAGACACACGTGTAAGAGCGACTGATCCAATTTGGAGTATTGAACCGTACGAAATAAAAAGTGTAATAGAAATGAATCCACCGGTGTATTATTTAAGAGAAACTGATACAACAACACGACCCGTTCCAAAAAGAGCCTTTGTTAAAGAAGAATTACAGATAATTCCGTCAGACACAGTTCCGATTTGATTAGACAAAAAAAAAAAAAAAAAAAAAAATGGGTCTTTAAATGGAGACTCAGAATAAAGAGATACTCGAGACAAAGAATTACGACATTTTATTGAAAAGATTAAGGAATGCGCAGAAAGAAATTGTTCTATTTCAGCTATTAATGGAAGACGATAAAATAGTCAGTAAATACTTGTTCGAAATTGAAAGCAAAATAATGGATACTTTATCAGAAATTTACAACAAGTTTAACCTTGAATTTGACCCAGTATAAAAAAAGAAACCAAAAAAAATTGACCTTTTTTTTTTTTTTTTTTTTTTTTTGCCATCACAAACATTTGTACTGACTAGGAAAATCAGTTTTTAACACTAGCTTACAAAACTTCTCTTTCCTCAGTTTTTGTTTAATCGACTTTTTTTCTTCTTTTGATTCAATCACATCATTTTCATCTAGACATTCATCAAAACTATTTTTATCTTTAGTAAAAAACAAAACAACCGTCTTTAACTGTTCTCTAAAGTCTTTTAAAACTGAATTATACTTTTGTGTTAAAATCCATACACTAATCCCTGCATGTCTACCACTAAAAGCTAACTTAGCTAAACTATTTCTTTTTTTAACAATGTCTTTTTCAGCCGAGCAGTCATCAATAATAAACAATGTTGACGTTCCTTTAAACAGTTGATAAAAATGATCTAAACATTCACTTAACTTATTACTTGGGTCAACCAAATAGACTTTATCATCCTCCCAAATGAACTTTCTTTCTTTGTATGATTTGTTGAATTCTAAAGTAGTACAAAAAATTACTATATGTTCAAAGTGATTTCGATAAACCGTTTGTATTAAATCTAACATAAATATCGTTTTTCCACACCCAGTCATCCCGCAAAATAACCCGCAATGTGGTTCTTTTGTAAGGAAATTTAAACTGTTCAAGTCCATTGTTTTAATACACAATATCTTTTAATCTGTTATTCTCAATGTTCAGCTGAGCATCGCATAGTAAATACACATAAACATATATTTGTTTGCCCACTTCCGCTTCTTTATGAATTTGAATGTTTATTCCGCCTGACCCATCACCTACTGTTCTTCCGCTACCATGAAGTTTGTTATCATCAGTTGTTCTAAGATCTAACCACAAAGCATACTTCGAAAATAAATAATCTTCTAGTCTAACATCATGAAGATGGAGGTCTTTGCAAATTAAATCAACAGACGGATCTCTTAGTTGCCCGCCTCCACCAAACAGTTTTCTTATTTCATCAAAGTGCTGATAAGGTAAAAGACCGCTCGCAAACAATTGGTTCGGTTGCCCTTCAATCGCAGTAGTCAGCTTAGTTATTTTTGGATTATAAAACCTCTCGCTTAATCTATTAAAGGGTTTTTTGGTTTCTTCAAACAGCAGCAAAATTCCTTTCAACGACCTTGCTGATATATTCAAATCGATGTTCCAGATTGTGTCTATTGTGTTTTTAGTTAACTTACTGTGATTTAAAATTCTGTTGTAGTATATTGCTAATCTTGACTGGTATTGTTGGGAGATCAACCGAGCTAATTCTTGATGACGAACAACATCAAACTCTAATGTGATGTCTGAAATACTATATTTTGCATTTGAATCTTCTGTCGATCTGATAACACGGGCATAGTCATTAAAAGTAAATTCATACATAAGCCTATCTTGTAAAGCTCCCTGATAATATGGTGAGTGTGTGTTCAATAGTTCAAAGTCAAGAGGAATGTAGAATCGATTACCATAAACTTGAGCAACCAACGCATCTTTATTGCTATCTTTTTTATCATCAGCATCAATTCTATGTTTTATACCATTATCTCCTTGTATTCCCTGATAAACCCGATCTTTTCTTTCATTTTCTGTTAACCAGAGGTCGCAATAACTCAAAAAGACATCTGCGTTATCTAAAGACATTACCTCTCTCCCTTCAAGTTTAATAGTAATCTTACTAACGATCGCTCTACCAAGATTAGCAACTAATGTTCTGTTCGGATCCGTCGCTGACTCCAGGTCTATTTTAAATGCAAGACGAGCAGTGCCTGGCACGATGACTTCATTACTCCCCAGACTAGGAAATCTTACTGATAATATTTGTCTTTGATCGATAGTTGAAGGATTATTACTTATCACGATACTCTGCCTGGTTCCTTTTACACCGAGTGGTTCTTTTAACCGTCTGTATGGATCAAGACTCGACCCGTATGATTGCGACATCTCTCTTTTTTTTAGAAATAAAATAAAAACATAATTATAAATAAAAACATGGAAGGAAAAGAAGCAGTCCACGATTATGATGCCTTTGACGATGAAGCTGGAGATGACATGAGTGAAGACATTCCTTTATTGTCTCGTCGTCGTAATCTACCATCTTTAAGACAAGAACTAGATGAAGCAGAACCAAACCCGAATGTAGAAGTTAGACCAAGGGAAGATAATATAGTAGTTGGAAAATCTCAATTTGAAATGCACTATGAAATACAGAAATCGAAAGTAATGGCTTTTCGTAAATTTATAGGTCAAGATTTATCCGATTTGTATGATCCTAATGACTATGTTTTAGATGGTGAAGGTCATTTATTTTTGAATAATAATGAATCAACCCGACTTACACACAAAAATAATCCAGCAAAGTTTTATAAAATAAGTTCACTAATTTCTCATGGCGTCCCCACTAATGATCTAAGACGTATTGGCGTTGACATAAAACCAAAACCAACCCTAAGCACGAAAGCTGTTTCTGCTCTTCAAAACACACTACAAGAACTGCCTACTGATTCCCAACTTCAATCGATTCCTCTTAGAGACTTAAGCGCAACTGCGGACAACATCATAGAAATGGAAACTAGTTTTATAGCTTTAGAAGATGAAGAAACCCATTTAAAAACATTACATGATTCACCATTACCTATGAGAGAACTAATGGCGCTCAATTCAACATTACAAACTACCAGAGGCGAGTTAACAAATAATCTAGCAAAGTTAAGCGAACTGGATGCTCACATTGACAGAGAAAAACAGAAATTAGTTGAAGCGGACGACAATAACCTAGGACAAGACGTAAAAGACAGAATCATGCAAAGACTAGATGATCTTCAACAAGAGAGAGCTGCAAGACTAGAAGTACTGTCAACTAACCGTGAACAATTACGAACACAAGTCAGCAGAATAAAAGAAACCATCCAAAGAATTTTACACGAAGATACAACGTTAGCAGAAAGAATAAAAACTTTATTTAGAGAGCAAGGAGTCACGATAGCGAGCGTTATGACAGCTTTAGGGTTTGCAATCTCTACTTTAGTGTTTGCTTTAACAGGAACAGGTGGTGGTGGTGGTCAATTACCTTCTCCACCTTCTCCACCTTCGCCATCAAAAGACTCTTGGATTAAAAAACAACTGGAACATTTAACGAATCTATTAAAAAAATTAGGAGAAAAAGCACTAGATGCGCTACCCGGTATATTAGGTGGAATTGTTAGTTGGCTTTTTTCTACTGCAAGCAAAGTAGTCGGTTTTATGGCTGAACACTTATGGATGCTAATAGTTTTAGTTGTAGGATTACTCTCTAGTAAAATAAAAATAAACTAGACCGGCTGCTGTTAGAAAAATAACTAGTGCTGTCTTTTCGTTTTCGTGACTGTCAGTTAAGTTCGTTAAGTTCGTTGAGTTCGTAGAGTTAGTTAAGTTCGTAGAGTTAGTTAAGTTCATAGAGTTAGTTAAGTTCGTTGAATTCGTTAAGTTAATATTCTTTTTTTGACTGACAGGGATTGGATGGTGTGTTCTTTGTATGATCGACAATGTAGAATTTATTTTTAAATTTTTACCAACTGCTTGATTATCTTTTGCTATAAGGATTTCGTTGTTATAGTTTACAATTGTTCCTATTTGAAGTCTAAGATCAGAGGGCAGCATGTATAATCCACTACCAACAGCAAAGTCTACTTTTGATCTTGCAAATCTTAAAACGTCTTGATACCTTTTAATGCTTGCTGGGAGGTCAACTGTAGAATTGATTGCATCTTCTAAATTAGCTAAATACTGTTTTTGTGCATCAAACCCAGTAGAAGGATCCATTATCTCAGATTTAACTTGCGCTTGAGATCCTAGCAAACACCACACGTAAGTACGAATAGAATCATTTACTCGTTCTATTCCCGCCTTTGTCAGTCCTTCAGAAGTATCAAGAATAAAAGTAGACCAAGCGTTTTTATGTTTTTGTTGAATAGATCCCAGATGAACGGTCGTACCTGAAGAAAAAGACGTGTAAGGTGGATTCCAATCATAGTTATACTTTCTGTGCACGCCCCAATAATAAAGTGTTCCCAACCCATGATTACGATCTAACTTTTGCCTAAAGTCTGTATTCAAGTTAATGTTAAACTCATTACAAATCCGTTCAAAGGCCTTCAAGTCAATTCTGTTGTTGAACGGATTAAAAGTAGAATCATTCGGTAATGGAGCATGCAGTTCAGACAAAATACGCTTGAAAGTATAATAGAAATGAAATCTATAAACTGCTTTTACCATGACTCCAGGATGATTTAAGTGATCAGCGAAAGAAACACCACACCCTGTTGTTGCACAGAACACAGCAAAGTTTAACTGGTTTTGATAAAACTGCATTGGATGACTAAACCATGCCTTTGCGATGTTATCATGTTTGACACTAGGATTTAAATAATGGCTTAATGGATTACTGACCTTAACTTCAAAAGAATCAACCCCCACTGCAACAACTATTGAATCAACAGCTATAGTTTTAGGGTTATATGATCCAACCGCATATTTAGCGTCTTTGTTATATTTAAAAGCATTCATTTATATATTCGTAATAAAAATGTTTATTTATATAACTGATCAAGACGAGCCAATACTTTTACAACGCCCTATTGAAAATCATGGTTCTCTAAAAGTAGCGCTCCATGAAATTTATTACAAAGTTAAATGGATTAACATAAGCGAATCCTTAAAGAACAATTGGATAAGAAAAATTACCAGTGAAGGGATGATTGAACTAACTATACCTGACGGTTATTACGGTTTTTGTTCATTAAAAGAAATATTTAACGACTTCGACATTACTTTAAAACTTAATGAGGGAAATTTGAAAGTGAAGATGACGTTTAGAGGCCAAAAAGGTGAAGTATTTGAATTTGCTAATGAATTGGTTAAACTATTAGGTTTTAGATTAGACAGGTTCCATGTCACTGATAATGCACTGCAAAGTAATTCATTTACGGCTGAAAAATCACTTAATCTTGGAATACATTCTTTATTATACTTTCATTTAGATATCCTGAGTACGGATAACAACTTATTTGATAACCAGCCGTCTACTGTGTTAAGAGTTCTTCCAACAGCAAAAGCGGCATACTGTGATTACGAAATTATTACATTCACTAACTTACAGTTTAAAGAATTAGTTTGTGGGGTTCACCATTCACTAAAAATAAGAATAACTGACGAAAAAGGAAAAGAAGTTCAGTGCGACAGCTTGAATGCTTTGTTAGAAATAAAATAATTTAGTATAAAACAATGTCACGCGGACCAGATCAACCGGTTATGCTTGACCCTGTTAGATGCGCAACTTTAGAATTGAAGGACCTAGCAGACACAGAAGACTTTGATTTAAATGGGGAGATAGGAGCGCTGTATGGTTTTGAGTACACAAACAACGGCTATTATAAACGAGCAGAAATAAGTGATAAAAAGGTTCCTAAACTAGAGCAACTGCGTAATGTAGTAGCTGACAATGTTGGCCAGTTTGAATATAAAGTTGTTAGGGAAAGGGATAACAAATGGCATTTAATTCCATTCATTGATTGGGAAATAAAGTTTGAATTTTTAAGCCCGTTTACATTCTTTGATAATAACAAATACTTTCGCAAATCATTTAACTCAGGGCCGTTACATGTCAGTCTGATTCCACAAAACAACAGCAGAAGAGAAATAGCAATCAAACCTTATAAAAAGAGACAGTACATACTGCATAGAAAAAAGACAGTGACAAAAGATGCAGCCACGCAATTAGAGTTCATTCCTAAAATGGCTTTAGCAGACGAATTTACTATGATATTTGAACTTTCTGTTAGAGCAGACAACCCTGATTCCCTACCTGTTGGTGTTAGTGACAACCTAATGAAAGGGATTCTTATTTCTTGGCAAAACTTGGATGTTGAATCAGTGAGATGTACTATCGTTATTCAAAACCGCGGTGAAGAAATTAAGGCAGTGTCGACCAGCGATAAAGTTATATTGAGTGTTGATCCAGACAATCTTAAAGAATTAACGTACATTAATGTTACTAATTTAGATCTCATTGGGTTTTATTACACTGAAAGCATTTTGCCTGATGATCTTCTTAAAATGATAGCAAGTGCAAATTTTTTTTAAATATAAAAAGATGTCCGTTACAGTTTATCCAAAAATACCGAAAGAAAATACTGACAAAGAAAAGACTGATGGTGGTGATGATCCTGAAATCAGAAAGTTCAGATTGTCTACCATTACAGAAATACAAAGAGAATTGGAAAAAGACCTCACTAACTATAACAGAACCAAACGAAGGTACTCTTGTTTGTTTAATTCAACAACATACTTAAATACTGGATTTGGAACTCTAGGTACTTTAACAGCAGGAAGCTCTGTAGGGTTATTAGCGTCGGGGTTCGGATCAGTAGTAGCTTTGCCCCTAGGTTGTGTATCGCTGACGCTGGGGTTGTTTTCAATCAGTACGTCTGCTTTCAACAAAAAAATAAAAGTCAAACTGCAAAAGCATACAGCCATGGTTCAATTAATAATGGCAAAACTTAGTTCATTTCGATTGATTATCAGTAAAGCCTTGCAGGACTCTCAAATTACAGATGAGGAGTTCAATCGTCTCCAAGCAGACTACAACGACTACAAAATGCAAAAGTTTGAACTTCAGAAAAAATCAAGAGCAAGTTTTTCACAACCGCAAGACATAGAAGCAATAAAAAAAGAATGTGAAAAAAAAATAAACGACACATTGAAATCTGTTCTAGGGAAATAACAATAAGAACTCCAAAGGGTGCTTATTCAATTCAATATGATTACAAGTTTCGAAAGTCTACTGACTATGACACTTAGTTCTCCAGTGTCCAACTGCAAAGGAAAACTCAGGCGATTTAAACACACGCTTTGTATTGTTTGAGTCGAGTGATTTTTTATTTACAACTGTTGTGTTTATTTCGTGTAACTTAGACTGTATTTTTATGTTGTCATGATAAAACGTCTTGGAGTCAAACAGTGCTTCTTTATAGTTATCGTGTGTCATGACCATTTGAACAACCGGTCTAGAAATTCCTTTCGCTTTTTTAATTACGCTAGTTTGGCTGGCAATTGAATACATCTTTGCTCTCAGACCAACGTACTCTTTGATTATAGTTCCATTCAGTTCATCCTTCATCTTACCGATTACCTTTTTATTTACGGATGAATGTAATGAAGATTCACTTGGGTAGTCAGAGGTGTCATACCAGGAGACAACACCTTTTGCTGAATCTGTCTCTAAATCTTTGTAGAAGTCTTCAGTCGGAATGTCTAGAATAAATGAGTCCGTATCTGTATAAAGTACTCTGGAGTCTGGATAGAGTGGTTTAAAGTAGTCGTAAAGAAATTCTAGCATCAATAACTTAGACAATTCAAGAACAGCAAACCCAATGAAGACTGGTTTATCTAGCTTCACATTAATTTTTTTCATCATTATCCCGTAAAGGTTGTCATGGAACTTTTTGAAGTCTTGATAATTAGGTTTTGAAGTTAATTTGATTGCTTTGTTTTCTTGGGTAACTAATCTAACGTCTTTGCGTTTGTGCGGGTTTTCCATTGTCTTTCCAAAACAACTGTTGTTCATTAGTTTAAAGAAGTCTTTTTCTGAGGCGTCGGTAGCTTGAGTTCTGAGATTAGTGTTCTTCATTATATATGGTTCCATGAACTTCCTCTGAGTGAACGAAATGATTCTATGAACTGCTGTTAGTCTTAATCCGTGACGTAAATAAAATTGTAGTAATCTATAATGACAGACGTATTTTTTTTTGGAGTGTAGATTAGGCACAAGTTTAGGGAGGTCATTCTCCACTTGAAGTCTTTCAACTGCTAACGGGTAGTCATTGTGCAGGTCATGGAGTTCGTCCGGATAATCTAAGTCGACTTCTAAAATAAATCCTGTTTCGTAAGAATCTGATAATTTCAAAAGCCATTGCAAAAACTCTGCGATATTAAAATTAAAAGGAGCTGTAAACATTTTAAAGTTACGTAATGGAAGTGACTGGCACATCGCCCAACCATAGAGATTGTTTGCATCTAAATACATGATATAATTTGATGGTTTAGAAGGATCGTAGTCGTCTAAGTATTTGTTGTTAGCCTTGCAGTAACCGTGTGAAGCCATAGAGATTCCCCCGCGTAGTCCGTCTTCAATCATCTGGAGAGTTAGTAGATCGGAGAGTAAGTCAATCTGTATTTTGGTAAATCTTAAGAAAGCATCCCAACTCATACCAGGAGCAGTGATATAATTAGCAGGGTCTAGACTGTAATGTTTTATACACGTTTTTCTGTAGTTCTCGAATACATCTGCAAGCAAACAAACGTCAGCCATTAAATAGGCGTCGTGGTAGTCTCCCATGGTCTGGCATTTTAACTTAATCCACGCTGACTGAGCATGGTTGTAGTCAGAGTCGCTTATATCTTTTCCTTTTAAACTAGAGTAGAATGCACCTTTGAGGGGTAATTTTAAATCGTCGAACCGCTCCCAACTACTCATGTACTCATAAGGGTATACTCCTTTTCGAACAAGTGCTGGATCAAAGTATTTTTCTGTTATAGTGCATTTGGATAGTGACTGACCTAAAGACTCTAGTGATCCCATCAGATGTTGTAATGAATCGTAAAAAGACAATTGACCTAATGTAAATGTCATGTACTTTTCTGAAGACTGAGCTATACAACTGACGGTTCTAAATTCATCAGTAACTGCTTGTAGAATTAAATGAGAGTCATATCCACGTAGATTGTGAAAGAATATAGGCAGTTTCCAAGTCTTTGGTTCAAACTTTAACTGCAAATTACAGGAGTTGTGTGCTGCTCCTCTGAATTTTCCACTAATGTGATCATGGTCTCGTACTTTATAGATGTCTGGACAGTCAGGGGAGTCTTCCACAAACCCTTTTCCGCAAATCCAACATTCAGTAGCTGATTCAAATTGAATTAAATCTTCAGGTGTCATGATTAAATCTAATAAATTTAGTTGGTTAGATAGTTCATTTCGTAGTTTCATCATTCTCATTAAAAAGATTTTTGCAGCATCGGGTCCTCTATAAAGTTCAGGTTCAAAATGTATCCCATCTGATCTAAGAACAATAAATGCGAATGAACAGATTTGATGATTATTCAATAAAACAGTTTTAGGAAGATTTTTAGGAGCTGGTCCTTGATAGGGTACAATGATTGACTCGAAATCAGCATAAACAACATAAGGACTTAATTGCAGTTTCTTCCAGTTTTTAAAGAACACCTTACTTCCTTCTTTCGGAGTAATAAGTTCAGTATTACAGTCAATGGATGAATTACAATGTTTTCTATGTTCAACCGCTGCTTGAATACTTGGCATTCTTAGTAAACATCTTCGACAGAATTCTTGTTTTTCTTTGTGATTTGTAGTATAGTTTATAAGTCTGCTCATTGTTCTGATTAAAGTGTAGTGTGTTTTTGTTCCGTCTGTTACTAAGAGAAGATCAATATGTTTTTTATCAGGATCACCAATCATAGGAGAGTTCTTTGAAACTCGGATTGGTTTAAGGTTTTCTTCTACAGACCATGTGTAGATGTTAATTGAAATTGGTTTATTCTGTTCTTCAAATTGATCAACTTCGCTTAGGCTTACAGGGAAGTCGATTCCATCAAAGTTTAATTCATTTATGTAAGGTTGATAGTTAATTACTCTTTCTGCGTTCTTTTTGATATAATGAAGTTTAGCTAAAACACACCACATAAAACATTTATCATCAGTATTTTTTATGTTTAATACTGCACGCTTTAAAACAAGTTCTTTAGGTAAAGGAATAAAGGAGTTTCCTACGATTGGAGCATATTTACTCTCCTTCATTTTAATTTCTAATACCCCGCCTTCTGACCAACCAGATCCTCTTAGTTTTGCCTCTTCTGATGCGTTAATGAACTGGGTGATTAAATTGTCTGCCCAGGTTTCTGTAAAATCATTATATGAAAGAACTACTTGCTGTTTAGTAGAGACCCATACTTGAAGCTGCTCACCTTGGACTGTTTCATAATCTACGTACACTGCTAACATTACTTTAACTGGTGGTTCTATAGCTAGTTTTTCAGGTATTTGCGAAATAGCATGTTTTACACTTTTTAGTACATTTTTTGGATCAATAACTTCTAAATCCGTTTCTTTAAAAACTTTGTCTAAGTGCTCAATTATTTCATCAAGCGCCATTGTCATGTTGAGTTCCTTTTTCTAACTCAAATTATTTTGTTTAATTAAAAATAATTAATTTTGTTTCACCTAAAGTAGTGGCTTTTTTTTTTGATTTGGCAGAATAAAGGGGGAGACGAATTTTTACTTTTTTTACCCCTTAAAGTAGCGTTTTTGTATCTAAAAGTAGAAGATTTTCCTCTTGAGCCAGAATCCCCCTTTAGCTGTTAAATCACGCTGTTTTCGTGAGTAAAAACGATTGAATCGCACTGTTTTTGTGGATAAAAAACGCAAGAAAATGGCTTAAATCATACCTTTTTTGGGGGGTTAAAAAGCATAAGAAAAAGTAGTGTTTTTTAGCCGTTTTTTAATAAACGGAGGAGTGAAACCGAAACCGAAACCGAAACTGAGCCAGAAGCCCCCTTTAGCTGTTCTCTTGGGTGCACCATAAATTCACAGGAGCAACTCAGTTCATGAACATAAAAATTGCTTCTCTCAGTCAATGATGGCAGCAATGATTAAATTTGAATGAAGCAATCCTTTGTAATCAGAGTTTTCTACTTTTTAGCTCAATATGTTATGCCTGGAACATTATAGAACAGAAAATGCTTGCTTTCTGTGACATTAAACAGCTCCGTGCCTGCCCCCCCCCCCCCCCCTCTTTCTCTCATTTTTCATGTTTGTATGTCTGTCTCTCTCTCTCTCTCTCTCTCTCTCTCTCTCTCTCTCTCTCTCTCTCTCTCTCTCTCTCTCTCTCTCTCTCTCTCTCTCTCTCGTCCCACGTGTGTCTGTTCCCCAGTAACACAATACGGGCTTCCAAGGCGGGGTGTTTGTTTTTCATTTATTCTTTTTGCTGCCTCAGTGTTTGCTATGAGCTGAAGGTTAAGCACTGTATACATTTTCTTAATATATAAAATGAGCGGTAATGACTGATCCACTTTCTTTTTCTGTGGAAGAAAACTTTGAAAACTGAACAAAGGCAGACGTTATTAAGGGCTTTGATAATTCTTTCATCAGAGTGGAGCATTGTTCAAGGTTCTAATAGGCTAACCAAGACGGTAGCTGCAGATCTCGGAATAAGTAGGATTTGCTAAAGCGGAGATTCCCTGAAAACGCCCCTAATATCACATAATCTTTCCTTTCCCCCTCAATGCACACGAATCACAATAGGTTTTGAACAACCTAGCAATTTTGTGATATAGAAAAATGCTGGTGTTTGTAAGCTGTCAGATTGAAGCTCGCTCTTCGGCTTCTGAATTGGCTGGGATGTTGGGCAGAGGCCGCCCTCAGGCGATCATTGTTATGGATAGTCAGTTGCAGGCACCAGGAGCCTGGGTGTCCTAAAAGGAAACACAAACTGCATTTAAAAACCCAAACAAGAATAACGACCGTAACAACAACTATAATAATAATAATATTTGGTACTTTGTACTTCATAGTCACAGAGACGTCTGAAATTCGGTTTGCTCCCACCTGGAGAGTGCGTCGCAGCCAGAGGTGGGCCACACATTTTATTTGCATGCGATGTTTGTGTGACTGATGATGGAAGGGGGGGGGGGGGGGATACATTTTGACCAAATGACAACTTTTTTGTTGCCACTGTGTTTGACGTGTGCTAAGTGCATGGGCACACAGGACCTCGGTTTATTGTTTCATCTGAAAGACGGGCGCATTTATTTTTTCATTTCCTAATGGGCAAATATTATAATAATATAGTGTTGTGTGCATGGGGGTGGAGGTGGCTGTTTGAGCTTAGGGACATTGTTTATTGGTGATACATGTATGATAATTAGATGTGATTTATTGATGATTGTTAATACGATCATATTATGAGAGGTTAGAAGAATGAAAGAAAGAAAAAATGATAGTTTTATTTCAGCGAACTTGTTCTTAGTTTTGAATGTTACTATTACGAATGTTCAGCACTGTTGGTATATCATTTGGATGTTGCAATGTTTAAAATTATTATAAAAACCCACATTGCAGTAATGACGGCATTCTTTAGGTGATTTATGACACGTTTCCTTCTGTTACTGATGTTAATATTGAGTTCGACTAGAGGAAACCCATACTTGCACTTTCAAATAATCACTTAATCACTAAAAATGATTTGATGCTGTAGCATAATTATCCTTTCTAATTTTAATTTAAAAGATAGAATCTATCTAATTGAATCTAATTAAAGCGATGTCACACGCAGCCAATCCGAATGCTCTACTAGCTACATCTTTCCCCAATGTCACTTGGGCTGGCATCTTATTAAATAGCCCAGTGATAGAAGGAACGAAGGGGAAGCAAGATGTGTCACGTAAAATACCTGAAAACCTTAACCCTTTCACCGCCAAAGTCGCATTTTAGCACCAAAGTGATTTAACACCTATGTCACTAAAAGACATCAAATTGGGGTCTATTATCAAAAAAACCTATTGTCTTAGTTTTGGGAAGTAAGGATATACCTTATTTTATATATATATATGTCACAGAAAAATCCCCAATAGGCTAGGCTACTGCAGATGGATTTTGTTCTCTACCCAGGTAAATTTAATGGACATTTTTTAATCAAATATGGCTGGCAGTGAAAGGGTTAAGCATTTTCATCTCTGCTGCGTAAATTCAAACCATCGTTGTGATTTCAAGCCATCGGTTTTTGTTCACCGTACTTGCTCGAATAATTTACTAACCTTTGTATGCGTGAAGTCCGTTATTTTTCTCATCTTTCCAGAACGCTGTTGTAAGAGGGTTATGTTAAGATTGTTAAGAATTATTGGACCTTGTATTGACGTCTAAAAAACCACCGAAACAGAAAGTCTGATTATCTGGAAAGAAATATATCCATGGTTATAGTTCGAACTTTAGCATTCTATTAATAATAATAATAATAATAATAATAATAATAATAATAATAATTAACACTTATAGCGCCTAATCTTAAAAAAAGCCCTAAGCGCTTACAATAATAACTGACTAAACCAGCAAGCAATATAAATAAAGAAATGACAAAAATATATTATACACGCGCGCGCGCGCGCGCGCCCCCAATTCTATTAACTTATTATCGACATTACTCTGAAGATATTTTACGAAATATGACATTTCCAACCTTTTTTCAATCCTGCTCGTATATTTTCCTAAAGATGCACTTGATGACAGCAATTCGTGCACTGGTGAGACGATCGAGTGCTGTGGTCCTGTCACTCACAATCATTTATCAGTCTCCACGTAAAAACATTATCTTATTCTCTTCACCCACCCTCTGATCCTGATGACATCAACGCTGCTTGCATAGGCATCAACCATACAGTTGGCTTGGTACTTCAGTAGATGTGTGCTAGGTCTTTAAAATAGTTGAAGCATAATATTGGTGCTTGTTTGCGTTAGAACCAACTTTAAAACGTACCCCCCCCCCCCCCTCTCTCTCTCTCTCTCTCTCTGGAGTAAATAAAACCCCATTATGTAAGCACACAATTATTGTAATATTTTTTCATGTATGTGCTACGCTCAGTGTGAACAATTGCTAGTGTGAACATTAGGCAGAAAATTGCCTAATGTGAATGTGACGTAAGTGTCCCGCGCGACCCGCTTTCTTTATTTCTTATCTACACCCCCCCCCCCCTTCTCCCCTCCCCCCCCTTCGCCTTTTCATTTCTCTGTCCAGCCGCCACGTTAATTGCCCCGCTGCTTCAAACGAACGCCGCGGAAGGGCGTTATCTCTTTCTCCCTGGTCGGCACGTACCACCTACCGAGGTTATCTCCCTTCACCCCCCACCCCCCTTTCTACCGGCTCATCACAAGAAAGTGACAACCGAGGTTATCTCCCTTTGAACACGGTTTTTCCTTTTCAATCACAAGGTTAGGAATGTCAGGAATGTGCTAAGGATGGAATAGGCGCGTGATTGTTCGGTACAATTAGAACAGCAAAATTGTGACGTGTGGACTGTAATACCCCAATAGCAGGCTTTCATTGTTTGAAAGTGAAGGCTATAATTGGAGTGGTGAGAAAAAGTTGTCACACAAGATGCTGAAACGTAGCTAGAGCAACACTCACAACCAGTCATCATAAGCCCACTAGTAAGTATTATTGATGGCAGGTGATTGAGATCTGGTTTGTTTGACTCTAGTTTTGATCTAGATCCTATGTT